>VZTJ01004571.1:1887354-2050179 GCA_013397795.1 Orthonyx spaldingii
GAGAGGAGAGGAGAGGAGAGGAGAGGAGAGGAGAGGAGAGTTATGAGGATTTTGGTGGTAATCTAAAGACCTCTGGTGGTATTTTTAGAACCATTCATTGAAATGAAGAATAGGGAGATATTTTATCAGGACAGGAATGCTCAAGTGATACATAAATGCAATGTTTAGGAACTTCAAAGAATTCAGACTATATATTGTGGGGCTTAAAGCAGCAGGCTATGGTTTGAATGGCATCTAGAAAAAAAAGAAAAAACCTTTGAAAAGGAAGCTTTGTTTTATAATGCTTTTGCTGTACATGGTTATTGTTGCTTTTTTCCAAAGAAAAAACAATGTTTTTAGGGTGGGTCCTGTGTTTACTGCATAAATATAATAAATATCAATTAACCTTTTGACAAAGAACCAAAAGAAAGTATGAGAAAGGGAAGAAAAGACTGACAAGGTTAAAAGCAGAGTCAGCTGAAGAAATCACAATCGTGACAAAACTAGCATGCTTTTCTTCATCTTTTATGCTTAGAGTGTGGATTTAAGCATGGCTCAAGTGTCATATTCAGCTTATAAGTGTATGGCATGAACAAGCCAAAGGTACTTTTGGTACCATTGAATATTTAAGCAATAAAAGGGTTTGCAATAGCCTTTGAATGTGTTATTAACTCTGCTGAAGGATGAGACTTTAAAAGGATATATGGCACTAAGCATCCACTAAATGGTGTCAATCATAAATATTTGAAGACTCACTGTACACTCTCTTTCAAGTGTCTTTCCTCCTCTAATAAAGAAGTTATATGTTCAGTTATATGTTCAGTTATATGTTCAGCTATATTTTTCCCCACGTGAGAAAAGTGTCACAAGAAGTGCTTAAGATTAGTGCAATTTAGATAATAACTTCTATTTAAATGATCTATGTCAACAGCTGACACAAAAATAATTCACCAACATTCTGAAGCTCTCTGTAAATGTAACATATAAATTAATATGAAGAATAAAAAAAACCAAATTATATAATTTCCTGCAAAATGCAAAGTGAGGGAAAAGCACTTTCATCTCCCGCTGTAGTACTGAGCTATCAAGCCAGCTAGGCAAGTACATACCTTCCAAATTAACCCAAAGACAAAAATAATTTGGCCGAAGTGTAAATCTGCTCTCTAAGTTAATCAGCAAATGAAAAAAACATAATAAGACTAAGTTATTTCATATTTCCTGAATTACTCATTGTAGTCCTTCATTCCTCAAACATATGGCCTGTTCCTTCTAAAATTTATGAGTATGCCTAATTTAATACAGTAAAAATTCCTGTGTCCCTAAATGTATGCAGACTTCCTGGCAGAGAAGTTATTAGTTCACAGTCTGTACTGCATGGGAAAAGTGTCATTCAGACATTTTTTCTAGCATAGTATAGTTAAGCTATAACTGATCTTACAAGTTGGAGGAGAAAGCTTGTGTTTTCTCATTCCGTTTGAAATTACTTTCTTTTACTTTGCAAATGCAGCTGCAAAGACTGAGAAGAAGAAAAAGATTAACCATATTCAAAAAAATAATGTTTTGCATACTCTGTACAAATTCAGATAATGACCCTTGCAAAACAGTTCATGAGAAAATTAAGGGCCTTATTAGCATGTCCTTGAACAAAAGGAGGAAGCGGCCGTTGACTTTTAAAAACTGGGGCTTTGTTTAGGGGAGAGAGAGAAAGAAAGTTTCCGTTAATTTCTTCCATGGAACATGGAGTATGTAGGGGGGCCATATGATCTCTATCTTTCTTATTTTCCTTTTGATGTCCAGGGACATCACTACTGTGCACTGCTCACTATTCACTCTGACTCACAGGCTAATAACCTAGTTTGTGATAATATATTTCCTGCACCTGTTCTTCAGCCTGAATGTCACTACTGCCATTTCTTTGCATGTAAAGGATTTAGACCACAGATCTATAGCACTGTATAATATTACTTTATACAAGACTCTTCTATGGCTTTATTGGACCATCTAGTTAAACAGCAAGTACAGCAAGGTAAATAACCAAGGAGTTTGGCCATAAAATAAGTAAAGTTTTCAGAAACCGCAGGTGGCTAAGACCCAGATTAAGGCCTACCTCAACTGAAAACTTCAACTGAAAAGAATATGAAAATTAAAACAGACATAATTATAAAGCTTTTTCTTATCCTTTAAATGTATATATTTTAGCACCATGCACAGATTATTTCTGTAAATAGATTAAGGTAGAATTAACTTTCTAACTTCAAGAATTACTCTGGTTCTAAGATGGCTCAAACATTCTATATAATCTTGATTTACTTATGTAAAAAGGAAAACCCCGGTACTTTCCTGTATTTAAACTATTTTTCTTGTATTTAAACTATTATTTTATTAATGTACAAGTTATTTATATAGCTATAGAATTATTAGCCTTAGAGCTACATGAACTTTATGTTTAAAGTAATGCTATACAGGTTTTATGGTATTTTTCTCAAAACAGTATATTTTGAATATTTGGGGATTATTCTAAGAATTATAAAATGCATAAAATTAAGATACTCTCCATTATACTTGTGTCCTATGGAGAGTGGATAACCTGTGCTCGGTTAGTTTTTAGGAAGAATGCTGAGTGGCTCCATAAAGCAGGTGGAGACAGTATTTCCAGTCTCTATATCATAAATTATACAGTCAAAAGCACCCTGCAAATGATTGCTAGGCTGTTGATTTTAGACGAGGTAGGATGCAATGTCCATTAGCTCATTCTGAGCATCCAGTAAGGTAGCTAGAGGTTATTAAAGCAGCAGTTATTTTTTAAAAAATCTTAGTCTAGAACCTAGGTGAAATTAGCTGGGGCAACTTGTCCCCTGCCCTTCCTCATTAGTTCAGGAGGCCACCTGAGATGCCAAGTCAACAGTGGCAGATGCAGCACAAGCATGGCAGAAATGCACGTGTCAAGAGCAGTCAGCAACAGAAGTGATGGGTTGAACTTAGAAATGCAGGCCCTGAACTGAGTTATGGAAACTCCGACTGAGGGTTAAATTATTGGTATTAAACAATTAGATGACACAATGTTGATAACGTCTGTTTTGAAAATTATGTGTGTCTGGGCTATATTTGTGGTGTGAAACGATGCCAGGTGTCTGGAGAACTATCCAAGGCCGTGGGGGACACTGATGCTGGAGATATGGGTTGTTAGGATAATTAGTCTAAGCATCACAGAAATAAATGCATTTGATCAAGTGATTCCTGCTTTAATCCTGACAGTTCTGAATTAAAATATGATTTGGTGGTGAAAAATAACGCATTCATGCCTAAATTATGCGGAAGATGCTATTGTATCATCAGGTAAATTCTATTAATTTCTTAACTTCTTTTTAATGAACTCTGGGCTAAAAAATATTTGAGGGTAGATGTAAGGAAAAGTCTGTGAGCAACAAAGAGTTACAGATGGAAAACAACTGCTGCATATCAATACAGAAATAATTTTTGAATTTGTTCTTCCTAATGGATTGCATAGTCTGTACTTGATCAATCCTTTCATGACCATCACTTTTTTATTTATTAAATTGTTTTTTCCTGTGGTTATTCTTACCTTCCCATCCTTAAACTCTAGTTTCTTGCAACTCCTTTACAGTTTTATTAATTTTGACCAGTTCTGATCACTAAGCTTTCATTCTGTATGTATTTTACATTGATTTATGTGCTTTTACTAACGACTACAGTATCTAATAACATGACTTCAACACTCTTATTTAAAGCTATGTGATACTCAGGAATGAATAATGAAGCTGGGATGGTAGGATCGCATTGTTGGTTAATGAAATGATAAATTGTAAAGAAATAAAATCAGACAGCATGGAGCAAAGAGAAACTTATTTTTATCAATGCTACATTGAGGAAGGATTAGAGAAGCAGTTTTATTTTGTTGGTCTTATGAGAGTTCTCCACAAGACTCAAGGGCTGAAGATAAATATAGACTTCTGTATTTTACTAGGGAGATTAATGCTACTAGAAATTGCAACAATATTGGTAATTATTTGTCCACTGTATATAGCTGACAAAAAAGTGCTAAAAAGAGTGGTGTCTGAGTATTCTTTGTCATCAAAATGAATGTAGTTCTCTGTGAAAACTTTAATAAAGCAATGGGTAGTGGTAATGTATCTAGCATGAGAAAAATATAAAACAATGTTACAAGCAGATCAAGTAGACGAATAAGTGTAACTTTTTCTTTTTTTTTTTTTTTTCTCATAAAGTAAGATAACCATTTATAGTATTCCTACCCTATCCTACAGATCAAAGTTTACCCTGGTAGCACTATGTGTGTACAACTATTGTGAAATCATCTTGACTGAGATACTAACAACTTAACTGTAAAACACATCTGAATTTCTCCAAATCAGAACTACTAAAACTCAGAGGAATTTGTATTTCAATGGAAGGGAAAATATCTGATACTGCTGTTGAGTGAGCCAGATAGGGAAGGTGCCCTAGTAGACTGGTGCTTGGGGAACAGGAAAAGACTTGTGAGTGATGTGATGATTGGAACCTGTCTTGAGCATAGCGATCATGAAATGATAAGTTTTTTGGTTCTTTGAGAAGTAAGGAGGGGAATCAGCAGAACTGTCACCTTGTATTTCGTGAGGGCAGACTTTGGCCTGTTTAGGAGCCTGGTTGACAGAGTTCCTTGGAAAGCAGTCCTGAAGGGCAAAGGAATGCAGAAAGGCTGGATGTCCTTCAAGAAGCAAATCTTAAAGACACATGTGCCGGAAAACGAGCTGGTGGGAAAGAAGACTAGCTGGGCTTAACAGAGAGCTTTGTCTTGAATTCAAGAAAAAGAGGAAAGTGAATTTATGACCTTTGGAGGGAAGGGGTCGTGCATTCAGGACAACTATAAGGATCTTGTGAAGTTGTAGAGTGTTGTAATGCATGTGAACACTGACGGTTTGCCCCAGCCAACACCACCTTTAGTTATGCTTATCAAAGCCCTCAAGGATTCATCAAGGCCACTGAAATGTCAGCTGTGCTAAATTAGGAAAGAAAAAGCTGAAAAACAGAATACCAAGACAGCAAGAAATAAATAAAGACTGTGTTGCACTACACTAGAACCAATTATATTTTCTGAAAAGTGCATGCCGAGCACGTGGACAAGACAGAGGGACCAATCATGTAATGTGTGATCACGTGTACAGCACTTGTAAAGGCATAAATAAGAGTGTTTTGTAAACAATAAATAGCTTCTGTGAAATCATATTGATTTGTTGTTCAGAAGTCCTGAGCTCCCGCAGTAGAGAGAGGTTGTAGAGAGAAAATCAGAAGGGTGAAAGCCCAACTAGAACCTAAGCTGGCTATTGCTATAACAGACAAAAAGCTTTTCTACAAATACATCAGCAACCAAAGGAGGGCCATGAAGAATCCTCATCCTTTGTTGGATGGAGGGGGAAACATAGTGACAAAGGATGAGGGAAAGGCTGAGGTACTTAGTGCCTTGTCTCAGTCTTTGATAGTGAGACAATATTTTCTCAGGTTATCCAGCCCCCTGAGCTAGAACACAGAGACAGGGAGTACAATGAAGCCCCTATAATCCAAGTGGAAAAGGTCAGAAACCTGCTGCACAATGTCGACATGCATGAGTTTAAGCGGATGAATGGGATCCATCCAAGGGAAATGAGGGAGCTGACAGAAGTGATCACTGAGACACTTTCTATAATTTGCTAGTGGTCCTGGCTAACTGGGGATATTCCAGTTGACTGAATTTTGGCAAATGTGATGTCCATCTAGAAGAAGTGTGTCAGCCTGACCTTGATGCTGAGAAAGGCTATAGACCTGTTCATCTTGAGTGTCATTATAGTTGGCTGAACATGAGCCAGCTGAACATGGACAATAGCATCTTGGCCTGGATCAGATGTAGTGTGGCCAGCAGGACAAGGGCAATTATTGTCCCCCTGTACTTGGCACTTGTGAGGCCATACTTGAATCCTGTGTCCATTTCTGGACCTTTCACTGCAAGAAGGACATTGAGGTGCTGGAGTGTGTCCAGAGAAAGGCAATGGAGCTGGGGAAGTGTCTGGAGCACAAGTCTGATGAGGAGCAGCCTAGGGAGCTGGGGGTGTTTACCCTGGAGAAGAGGAGGCTGAGGGGACACTTCAGTGTTCTCTACAATTGCGTGAATGGAGGTTGTAGCCAGGTGGGGTTTGGCCTTTCCTCCCAAGTAGCAAGTGACAGAACAAGAGGAAACAGCCTCATGTTGCTCCAGGAGAGGTTTAGTTTAGATATTAGGAAAAATGTCTTCGTGGAGAGGGTGGTCAGACATTGGAAGAGGCTGCCTAGGGGGGTGGTGGGGTCACCAACCCTGGTGCTATTAAAAGAAGTGTAGACATGGCATATAGGGACACAGTTTAGTGGCAGACTTGGCAGTGCTGGGCTAATGATTTAGCTCAATGATCTTAGAGGTATTTTTCAAACTAAATTATTCTACTCTGTTTTATTTTCTTTTATTCTATTCTATTCTATCTTCTAGAGGTTACTGATATTTTTTTTTAAATTATTTTTTTTTTTTTGGACAAGCCAGTATGTAAAAAAAAAGGCTTGAAGAAAAAAAAAGTATTAATATTCAATAGTCATATTGCTTGAATGGAAAGGAAAAAAAATGACTTAGGCAGCTACAGGACTTTCAAAATTACCTTGGCTATTCAATTAAAATAAATCTTAAAAGAAATAATTATTATAGGAATTGTATCAAATGAAAAAACCTTGACGTGTGTATGATAAGCATTAGCAAAATAGTATTAGATTGACCTTACATCTTTCTTAGAGAAGATGGACTGTTTCACAGTCATCTTATCTGTTAGAATTTCCATGAAGTCTTCAACATGATTATGAATAAAAAGTTATTTTTTAACAAGGGGAGGGATAGGAGAAGCTTATAAAGTAGACAGAAAAAAAAAGAAGATTGCAACAAGTTTTACTTAGTGTAAACATCAACTCAGAGTGATGTTGTTAACAGAGAATCTCAAAGAGGTGAATAATTGAAAAGAAATCAAATTCAACTGTATAAATGAAACATAATATACTTAGAAACTAGGGAAGAATGTTTCTATTAAAAGATAGTTATTCTCAATTAATGTGTATATATTAATTCCTCATAGGATGATTATACAAAAATGTCATGAAAATGAAAGATATGATTCAAGAAAATCTAAATGTAGTTGTTCCTTTAGAACAAGAAGAATTATTTCTACTTCAGAAACCACTAAGGTGATTTAGTATATGATGTGTGTAATTCTTGTCACATGTGTGTTTCTACTTTACACTTTAAAAATCCAAGTGTGACACAGTGATACATACAGGCTAATCCCAGGACCCCAAAAACAGAGAGGACACGTTACCGAGCAGGTTTTCAAGGAGCAGGCTTTAGTATAACACAGTATGAATAAAATGGCTCTGACTGTTCTTAATTAAAATAGCTTATTTTCCTACTTCATGCTTATCATTTCATCTTATTTACCAGTATACAATGTTAGGCAAGAGATCAAATGGGTAAGAAGTGGCTGTGAATCAAACAAGGATCAGAAACATAAGATGAATTCTAACAAAAAGATGTGTGATGGTTTTGAGCAAAATAGCAATAGCAAGATCAAGAGACCTAAGTACTTTTTAAATTACTTGATTACGTTTATGAAAGGGATTGTATTTCATGGTTGTCTGTGATGGCAGGTGCTGAATCCAGGCGGTTCATCATAGGAACAAAGGAAACAGGATTAGGAAGAAATTATTACAATAACCTTATCTGCAATTCTCAGATATGTGTCCTATGGTTAGGAGGTGTGGAGCAATGACAGTCTTCCCAGTCTAGCAGTAAGAAGAAACCAGCTGGAGTCAGCTGCATTCCCTTTTTTATTATCCATAGCTCTCCCGATTGGATTTGATTATTTGTTTGGATTTTGTGTGTCTTTAAGGACAAGGTTGACAAAACAGTTATTCAGAGAGTATTTAAGGAAAACATCAGTAGATTAGCAAATACAGAATGCTAGGGGTCAATGTAACTGCAACAGAAATTGTAAGGTGCTGATGACATTTGCCTGCAGGTAGAAAAAAGGACAGTGTGAGAAAAATTAAAATCGAAGAAAGTAACTCTTCAGAAGTCTCGTGTACCCTTAGGTTTAAAACTGAGTTTTCCATGACTTGAAGGAGAAATAGTCTCTGTTATCCCATGCTGTCAGAATTTTATGTTTGAGTACCGCTACTGTTGATGTATACCCTTTGCTCTAGTGTTTAAAAGATGCTTCTGGGCTGCAATATCAATCAGCAGTATTCTTTAGAAATGTCAATAGCTGGCATATTAGCACTTCAGATCCATACCCCTTATAAATGGGGACTACTTGACATTCATTCCGTACCACACAGCAATACTTCTATGGTGACACTATAGAAGAGAGTGGAGAGAGAACAAACATAAACTTTGAATTTTAGAAAGTGCACAAGGACTTCTGCAGTTGATAGTTTCCAAAAAGAATGGTTAAATGGTGTCTGAACAGTTCTGGACCCACTGAAATCGGGGAGGGGCTTTGCTACTGAATTCAAAGGCATGCGGGTTTCATAATAAACATATATTTAAGAAAGAACTTGTAGATTATGTACTTAAGGAATATGAATTTTTCTGCAGCCTTAGTATTTAAAGCAGAAATGTGTCGCAACATTAAGGATAACATTTTTTTCTTAACTATTTAGACTAAATTCTTTGGATTAAAGATCTGTTATTTTGTTTGTACTCTGAAACAAGAGATTCCATCTTCTATTAGTTGTACTAGCCTTATTGTATGCTTAAACTCTTGACTCATAATGTTAATGATACCAGTAATTATAGACTTGTTACTTATAATTAGTATCACATGGATATTAGTCAAGGCAATGTGGGTCCAACATAGTAATAACACTGCTAGTAATATAATAAAGCACAGTTTCTTGCCTCAAACCAAGTAAATTGCTTGAAACAGAATATTCCCTGGTCTCTGTCCATCACAGCAGTGTAACTTTTTGACAAGTTAATATCTAACATCCATTCCACATCTTCTACCTATAACAAAGCTACACAATGAGACAACATTCTTAAAGAAAAATCCATCAAAATAGCAATAAACTTTGGAGTGAAAAAAACCCAAAACACAAACAACAGCCACTTCAAAATTCTCATAATAAAAATTTCTACAATAGTGGGATTGTGTCAGGAACTTTAAAAACATCTGCTACAACTGTCACAACTGAATAAATTAGGGTATGCCCACAGTACAATCAAAGGTTAAATCTGTATGGAAATAACTAAACTACATTTATGCTAGCAAGATTATATATTGATTAGTTTTCCCATGTCAGTACCCTGATAGTGGTGGAAGCAGTTCTGTTGAATTTGGAAGACTTCAGTTCATCAAGTAGTGCCTCAAGTAGGATATGCTTTCCAAGTACTGCAGCATCACTCTCAGGAGCTCAGCCCTCTGTGCTCACCTCATGAAGTGACTATGCCTTCTGCCACTAAGGCTCACCTATAAGGAAAGAAGGAGATATTGCTCAGTGACTCTGCTGCCATCCCAAACTCCAGTCTCTCTGGTTCTGTTCAGTGTGGTTGCATGCATTTGATATCATCATGGTTTAGCTACACCCTTTTTAGACAGTTTATGCAATGGCTTTGTGCTCCATCCTAAGATGAGATAAAGAGGTATTTTGCTTGGTATCCAAGCTACCTGAAGGCAGTTTTCACAATGTCTGCACAAACTAGAGGCCAGACTGCAAGCTGAAAACCAGTTATTAGATTATTTTAGCACAGTGGACTTGCACAAACCAATGGACTTAAAGCAGTCTCACTGCTTAAATTAACCTTTCATGTCAACTTTTATCTTACTCTGATTTCTTCAGCAGCTTTTATAATCAGTTTCGATTTGTACATATTTTCACCTATTTGACATCCCTGTAAGATATTTGAATGAACTGCATTTTAATGAACCGTGCTGGAAAACTTTTTTGTCTTCAGTTCTGCCATTTTTGCTCACATCTATAACCAGCTAATATAATTAAAGAGACTAGCCCAAGAATGAAGTGCCGCTTAACACAATGGTTACTCTGATGGTCCCTGAGGGATGAAGCCAAAATTAACACAGTGATTCCACAGCATGGGCATGACCAGAGCTCAGGGAACCCAACTCTCCATCTGATTCAAGTAAACAGACTTATCTGTAGGACAAACTGGAATGGGTGGATTCATCAATGGTTTCACTGGTGCATTGATGAAAATAAACAGCCTACTCTTGACTTTTTTGAAAGGATTTGGATACAGGCATCATTGTTAAAACATCATTATCAATTTGGCAGACCCTCCTCATGACTTTGTTTATAGTTTCTGTTCTCAAATATTGCCCTTTAATATACAAAGACAAAACATTAATGTGCAATGCTCCTGAATGTATTTTTAAGCTTTTCTAAATTCTGTTCATCAGCTTGGGCATACAGTTGATGCAAAATATAAAACAAAGATTGGCAGAAGGACACAAGGAGCAGCAAATATGGGGAGAGACTCAGACAGTCTAAGGAAAAAAAAGCAAAAATGTTAACGGAATGGAACTCAGTAGGTCATGAAAGTAGATCAAGAATAATTATCTATGAAATGCTGCAAGGAACACAGCAGACTCATGAGGATAGAATTTCATGTCAGTAAGATGAAATTTTGAGGATTAATTCCTGTGACTGTTAGTGGAAGTATGTACTAATTTTCTCACAACATGAATATGAACTACTGTAGATCATTTCAAAGCACAAGTTCAGTTAACATTGTTAGTATACTGAACAAGAGAGGGCTGTTAATTCAGAAACTGAGCATCCTTCTAATAAGGCATGGCCGAGATTTAAACTTATTAAGAGATTATATTTTGAAAATTTAGTTTAGGGCTAATGAGTCAGACAAATGAAATATGCATGTTTAAAAGGGCCCAATTCACTAAACGAACATTAAGTACAAATCACATACTCATAATTTTGTTTTAATGGTGTGATTTATTCTTCTTTGTTTCACTAATGTAAGTGTATTAGTGGATCTGGGCATAGATTGCAGGTTCTCAGGAATATTTTATCTGTCTGGTATGGCATGTTGTTTTAAACCTCCTGCTGTCTTAGTTTTGCTGGAGGGCTGAAACCAGTATCTCAAATTATCTAAACTTCTTTACTTTCCTGAGTGTTGTTTCTGCCATTTGCAGCACTCTTCAAGTACAAGGGATTACAGGGGCCTCTTGAATTTCTTCTGTAGCATAGAAGTTTTCACAGATTCAAGATAAAAGAACTGGCTGCCACCAGTGCCAGAAGTGGTATCTGACTTGGTTGCTTGTTGAACTTATCCCCCCAGTGACTAGGCAGAAATTCAGCCAGCCAACATATCAAAATCAGATTAAGGTATCTTCTGTCATGGGGGGTGGTGGCGTGCCTGGTCTACAGCTAAGTAAGGTAAGAAACTGTTCATGTGATGAGGTTTCTGTGTCGCATTCAGACCTGGAAGTAAGAAGGGGCTTAATGAGAATCTACAGACGTCACAAACACGAATATATGGTATCTGTATTCTCAACTGAGAAAAACAGAGGCTGGATGCTGTTAACAAACACATCCTAAATTTCATTTTGGCTATTCTTCCAATTAAATACTGTCAAGGCCATAACCTATTTAAAATAACTAGAAACACCTTTGAATCCTAAGATGAGATACATTGTTCTGCTTTCGAAATCATATAATCATATAAACATTTATGTTGGAAAAGGCCTCTAGGATCATCAAGTCCAACCATTAATCCAAGTCCACCACTAAACTATGTCCTTAAGTGCCATATTTACATCTTTTAAATACCTTCAGAGATGGTGACTCAACCACTTCTACAGGCAGCCTGTACCAATGCTTGACCATCCTTTAAGCCCTGAACAAAAGCGTTTCCATTGCTGAGAAGTATGTTTCTTCCAGTATTTCTCTGAACGTTATGTAAATAATTGTCCACAAGGTAAACAAGCACAAACAACTCATCTCCAAGTAAAATAGCGTTCCCTTGCTTTTTAACCACCTCCATTGCATACATCAGCACATCACATTAGCTACAGTCAATAAGCAGCCCACGGCCTTGGATTTTTTCAAAAAAGTGTGAGGAGAAAGGTATGACAGAGAGGAGTTGCTATGGACTGACCTCAAGAACCCCTTCTCTGTCCCTCTGCTCCAGTTCTCTCAGGAAAATAAGTAGAGGAATTAGGGATGGAAGAATGAAGTCAAACCTGTGAAGAAAAAGGGTATGGGGAGTAAGGTGTTTTAGTTTTAGTCATTCTTTTCTCATCATCTTACTCTGTTTTGCTTGTCAATACATCAAATTAATTTTCCTTGTGTTAAGTCTGTTTTGCCCATGACAGTGCTTGATATTATTACTTGTCTTTATTATGACCCATGAACTTTTCCATATCATTTTCTCCCTTTGTCTTGTTGAGGAGTGGGAGTGAGAGAGCAGCTGGGGAGGCATCTGGCAGCCAGCCCTGATCAACCCACCATAAGGAATTATTTTATCTGGCCTGATTGCATTATGTAAGATTCAAGTTCATGAAACATTTTTATCTGTAAAAGTTTTTGTGCTTATTTTTTCACAGCAGTCCATTTATTTTTTCTTGTTCCCTTCCTCTCAGATCAACACTGTTTAAACTGACATATTAGTCTCATTTGAACTATGTGACTTAATATGTTTGGTGTTACACTAATATCACAGAGTAAGGTACAGGTTTTTCATGGAAAAGAAGTATCAATAGGAGGCACTGCACTTGTTATTGTGTGCTGTCAGGTTGGAACGTGGTCTTCCTCAGCCAGATTTACAATCTACCTGTGTGAATGGATATACAGATATACAAAATCACAGATCAGTTAGGTTTGGAAGGGAACTCTGAGGATCATCTACTCCAAACCCTGTGCCAAGGCAGGATCACCTTGAGCAGATTACACAGGGATGTGTCCAGGTTGGTTTTGAATATCTCCAGAGACGGAAGCTCCATGAACTTCCTGGGCAGCCTGTTCCAGTGCTCTGCCACCCTCAATGTGAATAAGTTCTTCCCCATGTTGGGGTGGAACTTCTTGTGTTTTACTTTATGGCCATTGTTCCCCATCCTTTCACTGGGCACCACTGAAAAGAGTCTGGCACCATCATCTTGACAAATGCCTTTGAGATACTTATACACTTTAAGATCACCTCTCAGTCTTCTCCAGATTAAACAGGCTCAGCTCCTGCAATCTCTCCTCATAAGAGAAATGCTGCAGACCCCAGCAGAGCTGGTTGCTTAAATTGTTGTGATCTGCTAGCTATGACCTCGCAAACAGCCAGATGGGCTTGCCTTGGCCAAAGAAGACAAAAATTTGAGGACCTTGAATATTTTACCTTTCTTCAAGGATGCCAGGCATCTTTCAAAAAATACTTTAAAGATATCAGAATTGATTTTGTGAATTGGTGTCATTTCAGGCAACCTAAAAGTGAATCTGTAAGCTATGCCAAATCTAAACTTAATTGACCTTAGACATTGTACTGCCTTTCCTGAGCAGCAAGTTCTGTGATCCAGCAAGTAATTTGCTACTGAGCTGAAAGGAACTTTACTGTGCAGGTACTTAAGCACTCTATAAGGACAGGGTAATAAACCGTGCTGCTGGAATTAATTGGAGGTGGGCATCTGGATATGCGCACACTTGTGAGAAAGGTTTCTGATTTTATCTGTCAGGAATTACCCAGCTCATCTCAGAGCAGAATAACAATTTCCTCTTGGCTGGTGAATAAATACCCTATAAAATGACTAATGGACTATTTAATTGTCATATCGAAAAGAGCATGGTTGTGACTAATGTGCAAAATAAACCAACTTTGGAAACCTCATACAGTACTTACCAACCTTAAAGTAATGAAGCATGATGATGAGATCTATACTTGATCCTAACTACTCTGTCATTCATGTCAAAGTTTTCTTCTCAAGAAATTAAATGCTCTTGCAAGAATGTTCAGAACATGAATGAGCTTGACTCTTGCATTGTAAATCACCAAATTTACCCTGAATCATTAAGTTATTTGTTTGAGTCTTAGATACTATCTTGTCCTAATATGTCATCAGTGAGGGAAATATGGTTGCACAATGACATTTAATTCCAATATTAGAAAGCCTAAAGTAAATAATAATTCTTTGTTTATGTTTAAATGGGGCATAAAATTGCAGAGCTCCAATATTTTTAGCTTTCTTTTCTTGTACATGTATCTGTTAAAATCAACCTCAGCTAATGGAGAAATACATAGCATAGCCATCAATTCAAATCCAGCCTATTTTTTCGAGACTGTTTAATACACAACTGTAAGCATCTTGCTGGTAGTCTATGTGAGAGTGCAGAATCAGGCTACAGGGCAATAAAACCTGAAAATTATAGCTGTCTGCTCTGTCTGGCATTTTTCAAGAGTGTGAATTATGAAGCAGTTTTCAGGGGCTACATTGCTGAAGTTAACACTAATTGATGTTTTTATTAACAGACTTAATAGTAAGACAAAATTCTTTTAGGGCCTAATTTAACAAAACTTTAAAGGGTGTGTTTAAATTCTATACAAGACAATTTATAATTGAGTGAGATGTTAGCATTTAGTTGACTTCTCATTGCTTTTCATTTTATCTGCTAAATTCAGAAACAGGACCCTCAGCACAGGGAAGACACAGGATACTAAATCCATGCTTTCTGTTCTTTATGAGCAAAAGTTTATGTGCAGTATTTTAAAGCTCTTCTGGAGCCTGAACTGCCCATGGCAGAAGGATTGGAACAAGATAATCTTTAAGGTCCCTTCCTACCAAAACTATTTTGTGATTCTATGAATTCAAAAGAAACATTTGAAAGGAAAAGAAAAAAAAAAAATCAATCAGCAAGATATATGGTTCTTACAATGTTTAACCCACAAATGTTTTACAGTACCTTTTTACATAGTGGAAAACACCAAATCAAAACAATTTTTAATTAAACATCTTAGTGAACCATTTTTGAACACATATTTAAATTGTTTGAGCTATTGTGACTAATTGCCGTGTTCTCTAATAATCAGCAAACAGAAAAATAGATAGAAACTGCTTTTAATAAAATTGTTGCTGTCTATTTTATCAGGTATTATATTCTCAACACACTTCCCAACATACTCTTCAGGTATCAAAGTACTTAAGCAATTTGGATGCTATCTTATGAACCCTAAGGAATGTGGTTAAAGTTCACAGCTATGGCAGCTGACAGGCACATATCTGTTGTGTGCAATAATAGCAGATTGATAGTCCTGATAACATTAATCTGTCACTTTTCAAAGGTATGAAGCTGACTGAAAACAGTTTTCAAAGTAGCAGCAACTAGAAATAAGTTTTATTTTAAACAAATTTCAAACATTTTCAGGTTTCTTTTGCTATGCATTGCCATCAATGTCATTGCTACCTCCGGAATATCCATCACTCCCCTTCATAAAATGCCATATGCGTAATGGTTCAGAATACTTTGCTCATGGTTTGTAGTGTCTGAAGAAAAACTAAATTATAAAGGAGAATCAGTCATGACTTTCATGGAAGGGCTCCAGTAATCCAATTCAGTTTAGGTAATGATATATAATTTCTTGGTTTCTGGTTTGGATACTTTAGGCTTCTGACATTAGTTCAGCAATTTGATTTCTTTTCTACCTGCCTCTTCTATCATATAAAGAAGCCTTCGTTCAAATAGGTGACATACACTTTTCAATTTCTTTCCCTCCCACCTCCACCTACCTGCAGTCATCATCCCCATCAGATTTACAGGTCAAACCTTTAAACTTTCATGTGACATTTTTCCAGTACTGACAGCCTTGTGTAAATATCAGCATCCAAGCACAGTGGTCAGAGATCCAATGCAAACATCATGCAGGAGTTTCTTTCTTGACACTACTAGCAACATACATGATTTGACAGGTGGGATCATAAGTCTCATTCAGACAGCATGACCACTCATCTCCCTTCAAAACAAAAAAAACCAGGTCACAATTCAGACACCTTGTATCAAGGAGATGAGAACATGGGAGATCCCAAAAGACTCGGGGACAATACGGGGAAGAGTTTAGAGATACTTTGCTTAGTAAGGTAGGGCACATAACTGGATTAATGGTCATAGTAAAATCTTTGCAGTAGGAATATCTCATATCTGTCCTATTTCGTTTTGCCAGATGTATTTCCTCAAGACTTCCAAATGCATTACAGATGCACAGAAAGCTTGACCAAAGCATTCATCATCATAGATCAAGCTGACTTTAGGGGTGTCCTTCAGGTGCTTCTAACTGTGATTTGAAACAAGTGTCACTTCCTAGCTGTCCTGTGTTTTTTATAGCTCCTAGTGAAGACCAATAATATGAATTTCATTTTAATTCTTCTGTAAGGGATCTTATTTATAGAGCAATTTCTCGTGCAGTGTCTTGTCTCTATGAAATGATAACCAGCTCAGGCAGCAGTTAAAGTTTACTGCTTAGGCCTTCCTTCAAGGTACCATATGGATATTACTCTCTAAAAGTAATGTAGACTTCAAAGTGCTAAGAACATATTAACCCCTTGCAAGCGGTCCATCCCTTAGTGGAATGTTGACTGATTTTATGAACTGATCTAACTTAATTCAACAAATCATCAACTTTTTCATTCTCTTTCATCTTTAAATGTGGCTGACAATTAACTCTGATCATTAAAACAGTGTCAAGTGCTATTTAGTGTTATCATTTTCATGACTTAAACTATGATGCATTGTTTTGCTAGTATGTTATGCTTTATGCGTATTTGAGCAATGACCAGCTTTTTATTAAGTGCTTCCATCTCTGTCACTCTCTCTCTCTCTCCTGCCCTTGTTTTCTATTTCTTTCTATCTCTCTCTCTGCCACGCATTTACTAATAAAATTCATACTCTTGACTTCAGCATGTGGTCTCATTGCACTTTAATTGGGGCAGAAGCATCTCTCGAATAATTTTAATAACCAGATCATAACATACCTTTAGGTGTGATCTGAAAAAAAAAAGATGGGTATTGGATACTGATCCTAAGTTTTCATGATCCTTGAGTAGTGGCTTATGAGCTGTCTTGTATCTGTTATAGACCTGCAGGTACTGAAATTACTTTACTTTCATTTTAAATCCCCTATGTGCTGCCAGTGTTGTGCAAAGGAAGATGTATAAACAGCTTCTTGAAAAACTAACATGCTGGAGGGAAACTTCTGATCAACTGTATAAAACAGTTTTCAAAAAATGAAGGTGTCTCAAAGCCAGCAGGGTTTTTTTTAAGTCACAAGTAGTTCTAAAAACACAATGTCAAATTCAGTCCCCAGACAAACTCATAGAAATCTGTAATATTCGGTTAATCTCTTTCCTTTTACTGTTAGATATGAAAATAAACAAACAAAAAATGCCCTGCTTTCTTTTTCTTCCAGTGTAAATAAATCAATCAATTAAATAAAGAGAGATATAAGGGATTTTAGATACATTATATTCAGTACCTAGTACCAACAAAATGCACTTAGGAAATATCAAAAACATTTTCCATGGTGACTGTCTTGCAATGGAATAGATCAGTCACCTTTACATTTCTTATTGTTATTGTTCTGGGTAAAAGCCAAGATTATAGATAATTTTTGTTATTATTATTTCTATTGTCAACTAGCTTATTTTGTAGTTGATACTACTCCACCATTTTGTGGTTTTCTTCCCTGCTGCTGCCTGAAAAATGACATTTTCATAGTTTTTACTGTGCATGCAAACAAGTGGTTTACCTAATTTTACATGTATTTTCTGTGTTTGTAAATATTACATAACAGTGCAGAAATTAATCCCTAAAGATTGCTTTTTCATAATTAAAAAAGAATTAAACAAAATTAAAAACCAAACTGGCTAGAAAGGGCACTGATTTTTGCAAGTACTCCAGGTTCAGCATGGCAAAGCTAAGACATTGTAATGGAGTTTTCTGCAGAAAATCAAAATGCTGCGATAGTTTGGTCCAAGCTCTCATTTTTACTGAAAAAGGACCAGATTTTGCCACCTTCATCTTGGAAGATTTTGCCACCTTCATCTTGGAAGATTTTGCCACCTTCATCTTGTGTGTTACTCTGCACAAAGTTGTCTAAACTGCCCATAGACAAAATACTGCTAAATAGGAACTCCAGAATTAGAAAAATATATTTATTTCCAATATTATAATGTTTAAACACCAGTCATAGAGATGTGTATACAAGAACTTAATGTCATTTGGGCACTTAATTTAGCAAGGCTTTAAATCAAGTAATGAATAGACCCACACAAATTCTATTTTGTTGGGAATGTAATACATGATTTCTGGTATGGGGCACCTTCAGAGTATTTTGGGCAGGCTTTGTAATGGTAGATATGAAACTATAGTGTAGCATTTTTTCTCACCCTGCCATCAAAAGAATCTGAGATGCAGTTTTCTGCAAGAAATTTAGTGGGAGTTTTGCCATTTGCTGTGTTCTTTTGCAAGTTAAGTTTTTCTTTAAAAGAAGTCTTATGGTCTTCAATAGATCATTAAGTTCAATTATCAGGTTATTCAGAAACATATATTTGCCTGAAAACATACTCAAAAGGCCTGAAATGGCCTGTTTAACTGCTGAATAGAATAATACCAACTTGTGTAAGGCTCTAGGATAAGAGAGACTTTTTTATTAAATAAGAACTATTGATTTAAAAATACTACATTAGGTAATAATTTAATTCACAGAAATATAATTTCTGATACACATTACTAATTGCCATGACACTGTGTGTGCTCTTTTCTTCTCCTCTCATCTAGGCTTGACTAATTTCTCTGGCTATTGACTACCATAGCAAATATTTCCTTCAAAATTTTTTCATATCACTGTCACTCACCAGCAAACATCAGTTTTAATCTCATTTGTCACAACAATCAAACAAATATTGAACAAATATTGAGTGGTGTTTCAGTCATGTTCTGTGCCTCTAGCCTTCAAACTTCAGTCTCACTCCTTTGTCTGTTTTTATCTTTACCTAGTTCTTATTAAATCAGGTATCTGGGAACATTCTGGCCAACTGTATTGCAACTGACACCCTAAAGGTAAAAGTTGAGTTTATCTCCACTGCAATAAATGCCTAAAACTAGACACTATAAACCTTCCCAAAACTCATTGTCATGTTGCTGTTCTCAACTATTTGTGCCTTGTCTATTCCTCACTAACTCTTTGAAAATCCATAAAATAGTATGGTATATTTTTTTTTCCTGTGGCATGAATCATGGTATTGGAAAGTAAAGTTCACATACTTTTTTCTGAAATATAGTATATACACTTTCTCTTCTCACTGAGTGAATGTTTTATTTATGCATACAAAAAGTCTACATATGTGAAATAAAATATATTAAACTTACAGTCATTTTGCATTTCTGAATCCTACCTAGTAGATCAATATAATATGCAGATGTTTCACATATGGCCTGAAATATAAATAATGAACACTACTTGCTTTATTTTAATTCAAAAGAGAAAAGTTGCAATTTTTTAATAAAACTGTTCTGTACTCTGTATTTAATGAAAATCTTTCTTTACTGATGCTTTAGTGAATGCTTAAAATAAATGAACTCTGGTTTTTACTAGATTATGTTCCTATTTTAAATTATTTTTTTAAACTGACTTCTTTCCTTAACGTTTAGTCTGAATTGTGTAAGACACACTCCAATTTTTAGTTAGGTAAGTAAAACCACTGTGTTGACCAGCTGTAAAACGTTTCAATTCCCACTGAATACACAGACCTTTATGTCTGTGAATATCATATCTTTAACTGGCTAGTCCTAATCCACTTAGTAAATAATTGTCATAAAAATGTTTGTTTTTCTGTTTCGTACATGCCTTAATATGAAGCCTGGAATATATTTCAAAGTACATGGATTAAGGATCTAAAACTGTGGGAGTGAAACTTCATATGGCTTACTAAAAGCCCTGAATTATCTCTGATAAGTTCCTTCTCAACAAAAGAGAATTGTCATCAGATCAATAGAAGCCTTGCAAAATACTTTGCAGTGACCTTCCTTCACTTCCACTGCCTATCTCTGCACCAGGTAAACTCAGACACTTCATAATGTCCTGAGTTTATAGCTCAGCAATATTTTTCTTTTGAGATCACAACTGCTGTTCTGAATGTACAAACCCATTTTTCCCATGAGCTGCAGTTGTTTGATGAAGTCAATACAAACAAAACATTTCCATGATCACAACTTTACCTCTTTGGGGCTTATCATACATTTACACACTCAACTCACTTTTGGCAACAGGGAAAGCTCTGTGCTGGGGGGACCTCACAAGTTAAATCCTTTCATGTTCTCTCTTTTACCTTGCTCCTTTCTTTGTCCCTTCAGTTTGATAGGCAATAGCCTTCTCTCTGTGTGCTGAGATCCTACATTTAGTAACTCCAAGCAATTTTTCTCTGTATATCTCCAAATCCCATTGTCGGGTCTAATTCAGTTCATTCTTATTATCCTAACCATTCTCTCTGTGTTAAATTCAGATCTAAAGGGTTTTACAGCCTCTCAGTGGCAAGAGGATTTTTTTGGTAAGTAGTTTTATATACCAGTTGTATTATGCAAACATACAAAAACGTAACTTAGAAGTCCAACCAGTGCTTGAGACTTGGTTGTCCTCCATAGACAAAACTTATTATGAGTAAGAAGTGAGTGGATTTCTCCTGTATGCAGAGGTGATTTACTCTGGGAAAGAGAAGGACTGGCCTGCAGTGTAGAGATAGTATGTAACTCCCAAGCAGGGATAATGAAGCTCTTTAATAATTATCACTTTGGTATCTCTGTCAAAAAGGTACCAGTTCTCAGATAAGAAGTGCTAAGAGACTGACATGGCAGCAAAGAGGTAATTGTCATTTATTCACGGATATTATTTTTTTTACAAAAAGGAGTAAAGGCTTATATCATTACTACACCAAGAGGCTCCATCCACCAGCTGAGCATCTTGGAACTTGAAATGAATAAATAAAGAAGCTGGCAATATCAAAGGATGAAGCAAAAAGAAAAGAAGGAAAGACAGCTTAACCTTTAAAGTTATCCTCAGGGCTTTTCTTTTTGTTTGTTTGTTTTAAAGAATCAGTTTTTTTGTATCTCTAAAATCTCCACCACTATGAATTGCAGAAGGTGTATGTAAGAATAACATTTGCTCCATTACTCAGTTTGAGACAGTTTTACACATGTTCAGCATTCAGTGAAACACTATGAGGCCACAATCTTTACAAGTTTATCCCAGGTGCATCTTCACTTGGTCTATCCTCCTCTAAAATACTTTCAAATTTCTCTGAAAATTTTAAATGTGATTTTAAGAAATCTGACTTGAATTTTAAACATTCTTCCAAAATAGTCCCTCCATGGAGCTTTGCTTCTAAGGTAGAGTTGCCAAAAAAAAAAAAATAAAGGAAAAAAAAAAAGGAGGGAGGAGGGAGGAAGAAATCATACCTTTAGCTTATGCACAAGTTTGTAAGGTTGATATACCAGGTTTAGAAGAGGTACTTCTTCTCATATGTGGAATAAATAATGGCAATAAAAATAATTATTTCATCTGCAGATTCTGAAAATCCAGATAAGATTTTTTTGAGAAAGTTATGAGGTTGTAGTATATTTTACAATTCCATTTTATGAATGTGAAGGGAATAAAAATGAAAGCTCTTGACAGTCTGGAGAAAAATATTATCTTCTGATTACTGGATGCAGCACTTGTACTTCAAGGTTTTTCATCTCAGGGTATTTATACAATAAATATGGGTCATTTCAAGTTGCAACTCTGGCAATTTCTAGTGAAAAGCATAGGTTTTGATAAAGGTACTAAATGTAAAAAGTTATATCACAAAGGTAATTTGGCACAGGTATAGTGGGAAACTTATGTTGAAGTTCTTCCCCAAGTAGAGTCATAAATGCCAGAGCTGTCAGATAAATTACTAGCAAAATCTAGCAAACAAATGCCTAGATAAAAGAATCTGACCAAAACAAACAGTTCTAGCAGCATTTTAATGTAAAATCTATAGTAGGTGAACTGAAAATTATGATAATGAATGTCAGAAGATCTCTCTATCACAATGTTAGCATTTCAATAATCCTTTATTAGTGTTGTAATTAGAAAATTCATAGCATGTCGAGTTTTCTGTATTTTCTCTCATACTTCCTCTCTACACTAGTTTCCCTTCAACTTTTCTTCTGAAAATATGGAACTTACAAACAAATAACCGTAAGTTCTACAATTAGATCATAAACACCAGAAAATATTGTATAAAGGTGTTAAATTAGATATTCCTAAATGATGAAAATGGAATCACCTTCTTTGAATAACCTCTATAGTTCACTGGTATGCTACAAATGGGAACATGAAGGGATTAATTTATTATAACTCTTCTTTTTTTTCAGAAGCAGTACAATGAACATTCTTCTCTTCACTTCGATTCTATTCAGTATTAATTAAAATGTTTTGCATAGTTTCCTTTAGTAGTGACATTTAGAAAATTGGACAAAAGGCACTGTGTCTGATAGTGAATAATGTCTTTGCAACCATCAAGGTGAGACAAAAGCAATATCAACTATAAATCACTATAATGAAATAAATTAACATGGAGAGATAATGTCGTGTTGAAACTGCTACTTCCTAACCAAGGAGCTTATTCTGAGCCTGCAGCAGGCTCAGCCTCCGCAGCTATGCTGCAATTCATTTTAGTGTTGATAGAAACAAAGAATGTGAGTTTTAATCTGATCATACAGTCCTTCTTCTCTTAGGATCAAACTAAACCCTTTCTCTGACATTACTGCCCACAGCACCACTGAAAATTATATATGAAATAATGCAATGTTTAATGTGAATTGCAGCTCCTCCCAGAAGCAGAGCCAGTGTATTAGTGCCATAATAGTGCTGAACCAAAGCACAAATAGGAAACAACCCATTACCATTACGTGGCTGTCATATGAGCAGCTTGTTTTCCTGTTTTCTCATTCTTATGGAAATAGATCTGACTCTGAATTCAGTCACAAACTAGACAGCATGTTAGGCTGAAGAGTGTGGGATTTTTTACTGGACTGGGGTACATCAGATATATTGTGCTTCACAAAACCAAATTTCATTTGTTTTTCCTTTCAAAATGCAAGCTTTTAAAATGCTCATGAATGGAAAGAATCAGAATCCAAATATAATGTGTGTTTCTGTATGCATGGTGAAGTGAGAAATGTAATTCTCCTTTTTTGCTCTTCTTGTGTCAAGCATGCCTGGGATTTGAGAATAAAGAAAACTATATGTAGCAAAATATATATTGTTCAATCATCTCCAAGTACAAATCAGAGTCTAGAGCCAAACTTTACTTTTATTTGTTCCATAACAAAAACAAAACTCTAGGTATAATAAAATGCATTTGCACTCATTAACTTTAGGAGGGTATTTGTGCCTAACAAGTATTACAAAAAATTCAATCTTAGAGACTCATATACATTCACATCAAAAGAGTCTTCCTTTTGGCTGTGCATTTTTACAGCACGTGTTTCTGCTCCAGAATAAAAAGGTGAAATATTTATTAGAGATTATAAAAAGAGATTATAACAAATTGATTCTACTCCACTTTGCAAGAAAATTTCCAAATGCTGTAATTCTTTGTGAGGGAGAATTAATCACGCTGTATTGCTCTTTCCCAGGAGCCAGAGTTTCTCATAATCTCCGGAAACCCAGACAACTGAGAAAATTCTAGGCAAGAAGTGAAGCAGCCAATTGAGGCTTCAGGCTTCCAGGTCGATTGGTGTCCTGAGTAACTCATAGCAGAGCCAGCTAGTCGGGACCTTGCACAACCACACTGAAAGGCAACCATGTAGATGCCTAGTGAAACCTGTTTTATCATGATCTGTTTTCCAGCAGAGGGCTGTTGAAGGATGTGTGACCCCACAGGAGGCTTTCATTTGTACAGATTAGAAAATTCAGGAAAAGAACTGTTTCATATAATGTATTCCTTTTTTCTTAATTTCTGGACTGTCCAGTATCTTGGCATACATATGCGTATACTCTCACCTTCAGAAAATTTCTACTAAAGCCAGAAACTGAAGTTAAACTTTAAGATAATAATTCAGCTTTGGGCACTGGAACAGGGTGCCCAGGGAAGTGGTCACAGCACTAAGCCTGAGAGAGTTCAAGAAGTTTTTGGGCTATACTCTCAGGTATATGGCATGACTCTTGAAGATGGTGCTGTGCTGAGCAGGAGTTGGACTCGATGTTCCTGATGCGTTCCTTCCAACTCAGCTTATTCTGTGGTTCGGTAATTATAAATACAAAAATTCTGGTTTTAATTCTACCTTATAAAAATCTACTAAGATAGCTCAAAAATTTAATAATTTGTTTTCAAATTGTGCAAAAGATCAGGATTTGGCATTGTGTTGCTTAAATATGCTTGAAATCTCAAAGGAAACTAAGTCATTGAGCATTTCCTAGCATTTTATTAATGCAAATATTGCTTTGAGTCCTTAATGTTGCTATAAGCTTTTATTAATAAAGACTGGAAATAGAGAAAATGATGATTTCTGTGGTTTCAATTGTAACATGAAATCCAGCCTTGAGCTTAAAGCTTCCTGTCTGCTCTGCTTTCTTGCATACTGGAAAAAAGTAGTCTATTAAAGCTTGTACGATGTGAAAACAATACTCTTCTCTTGCCTTGAAGAGAAAGGAGAGAGTTTGGGAAACAGCTTTCTCATGGCAAGCATAGAGGAAAGAGTGGGAATTACCTCTGCTTCTAGATGCTACCTCTGTTGCAGGTGGGAGGGTGCTGCCCTTGCCTTCCTGCACCAAAGACCTTGGATCAAAATTTGAGTTGCAGTTGACTTGGAGTTCTGGAGAGAAGGTCATTGAGCAACCCACATGAGAGAAATAGACTAACCTGACATTCTGCAGGATTGCTATCCTCACATTACTGTTCCACATTTGCAACTAGTGTCATTGCCATAACAATCCTACAAAAATGCAAATAAGAGGCAAATTCCAAATGACATGAATAAGAAAAAAGATCAGGTCATGAAGTTATTTCCTGTATAATGTGGTCCACCACCCCAAAATGTCATAGTTTTTTTATGCAGAATTTTTATAAAGGGAGTTATGTTGTTAGGATGTTTTACTAAGCTCTTGTGGCAAATGATTTCTGCTTGAAATGATTTTACTTCAGTTCTTGCTTTGCAAAGAAGTTTGGAAAGGCCAGTAAGCAGAACATCGATCTCAGAAGTATGTCGAAGGCAGGTGTTTAAATTAATGTACAATTCATTTTACTGCATATCTAATTTCTTACAAATCATGAAAAATTTCCTTCTCTATGTAGGCATTTATACAGACTATTAGATCTAGTTCTAAATCATTAACCCCTCCAAGTTGTAGTTATTCATAATGTATAATGTAGCTTCCTTCTACATTTCCCTTTCTTGGTGGGTTCATAAATGTTCATCTTACTTTTTAAAAACTCAGTAAAACAAAACAGAAGTCTTTAATGCACACAAAACCTGAGTTCATTCATTTACACAGGCAGAGAAACTTCTCACTTAGTTTTTCTGCTTCTCACAATGGTATTTTTCAGAGTACTTTCAATGAAAGTTGAAAGAAATAAGGAAATTGTCATTTGCTTTCTGTAAGTAAACCAGTGCCCTTCTGCAGAGCATAAGTCAATTTGCAGTCAATTCAGGAATTTTCCTATGGATGTATTTACTCTATTACAGAGAAACTTCAACTTGCATTTTACCTGAAATGTGAAGGTAAAAAGGTATTTTGTGCTGTTGCCACCTGCTGTGAAGCTGTATACAGTATAGGGTTGAAGATATGATAAACTGCATATATTTTGTGTATGCGCATTTACATGGAGTTGGTATTTGTCATATGACCAGCCACGTCCATCTAATCATTTTTCTTATTTTAATTGTAGAAGAACCTCATTCTTTTGACTTCTTTAAGAAAGGCCATCACAGAAGCACATCCTACAATCTCTCTACTCCATGAAATGTAACTAGTATGCTCTTCTGTTGCAAGCCAATCCATCGATTCCACAGCCCTTCAACAAAATTCTTCTGCATCTCCCCTCATGAGAGAGTCATTTGCCCATTTTGAGACATTCATAAAGGCAAAAGTTTTGTAGTCAGTATGACTGCAGTCTTAAGCATAACCCCAAGGATAAGGCACATTGCAGCACTATACCTGGGAGAACCCTGTCGGTTATTTGCTTCAGATATTTGTGATAATGAGCAAGTTAGAGAATGATCCTCAAGTCCAGATCTTCACTGTTTTACTTGTTTATTCCTGTATCAAGTTAGAAAGAAAAGAAACTTGTTCAGAAATCCTACTGTAATTCTGGAGAGTGTCAGGCACATAAACCTGCCATTCACATCAGTGAAGCACCAGATGTACAGGTTCAGCTGTATGCCATGGTTTCTACTGAGCTGTTAGCATGCACAGGGAGACAAAGCTGGCTGCACTGTATATGGGATACCCTTACAAGTCAATGCAAACATCACTGCAGGTTCCTACAATAGTATATTGTGACTGCAATGTATGCAAGAAAATGCTTTTTCTGCTTTACCTCAGCAATCAATAATATTGAATATTCACAAAACTGGAGCGCTTCAAGAAACTTGCCAGTGAAACTCCAGACGCTGTGTTGCTATTACTAACATTTTGCACCCTATAATTTTTATGGCATGTTTCTATAAAGGAGGAAAATGAGGAGCTCTTGAGTTGCATTTTACAGACAACAAGGTTGTAGCAATTTGCCTCTTTCACCAAAATGGTGTGTCCTGAGAAAATAGAACTGATTCACTTTGTTCAAATGACAAAAATATGAGAATGATCTCATTATTACATCAAACCTCCAAACAATGAGAAACCTTGGCTCAGTATTACAGCTATAGTCTGCATTTTTAAATGAATTTGGATTTAATGTTCTTTAGGGTACTGCCTGAATCACAAATCTTAGCAATTTCTTGTTTTCTTTCTCAGTAACATTATTCATAAACCTAGTTTTTTCCTCTCATTTTATATGTTTTCATATACTCTTCCCAGATCTACTGAAGGTAATCCCCATTTTCATTATTTCCCTCTACCCCTCTTTCATCTGCTCTGGTTGAAGTTTCAGAACAGAGGCTCAGAGGCATCCTGAAATCTTTTCATAGTAAAGAGATTTTTCCAAGTACATAACAGGCCTCACCAGCCAGGGACTGTCCCACTGCCCCAACCAGGAGCAGGGCAGCCAGGGGTCACCAAGGCAGACCCAGGCCCAGGCATCAGGCCCTTCCCTGGGGATAGGTCCAGCCAGGCTGGGATATCACCCTGCGGGTGAGTGTCAGACATAGTCTGGTGTTAAGAGCATGTCATACAGAGCCCCACAGCTCACAGGGGGAGGAGTCTTCCATATCTGGGATGAGGTACAGTTAGTAGGTAAAGAGCAGTCACTTGTAATTGTTAAGCCAGAGGTGGCTGTGGGATCCCGCTTTTTGGTTATCACCAAATTCTGAGTTAGGCTCAGCTATAAATAACCCTCAGGCACCCTCAGGCTGCAGTTCCTAACAATGGGCTGAGGGAAATTAGGTCTGCATGGCCCACTGCCCACCTTCAGCAGCAGCATTCGGGAACTGCAGCTTTCACTCTCTCTTTCAGCAAGAAAGCCTTTTGTGAGCAGGGAGAGAGCTACTTGCCTTCTCTCACAGGGCCCTGTTATGTTGCTCATTTAACCATAGGACAAGGTCCCAGGCTACTATGAAAGGCCATGGAGTTTTTCTGAACTGCAGGAACACTATAACCATGCTTGAGTGAAGTGTCATTCCTAAAGAAACTAGAAAGCAATACAACATTCCCTCTACAACAAAGCAGTATGTTCATACACCTTTCAGGACAAGAGAATAGCTATCATAAGGACTTTTGGTCCCATGTGCTATCTCTGAGTGTTCAAAGGGTGAAAGACTGTGGCCTCTTGCTATCTGCATAAAGCAAGCAAAGACTTCTGCTCCTCTGAGTGATTCTGGCTTTTGTTACTTAAACTGAGCTATATTTCAGTGCTTTAGGAAAGATATAGACCATGTTTTTGTGGTTAAGGGTTTTTTTTAGGGATGAGAGTTAATGCAATCTCTTTACAGCACACTAAATTGTTCATTAAAGTAGAACTGCAGAATCCCAAATATTGTTTTTATTTATTTTCTCTGTAATCTTGGAAATTTCTCTTTAGAATGGATGGACTGAAAGAAAAACATGTTGTTGGGTAGACAACAGATAAATTTTACTGCAGTGTAATACGAATGTTCATGGAAAGTTTGAATTTAATCTTGCGTACAGGGATATACACAAAACCAATGGCATTGTAGGATCTGTTATTCAGATTATTAAGCCTATTTAACAACAGTGAAGATTGCCAAAGTCACAAAGTCCAAATACTGTCTGAACAAACCTGGAACCTATCAGATGAATCAAACCACAATGGGAATTGTATCTCAAGGTAAATAACGTGTACATCTTAAATAAGCTGTAATTGGCTAATTAAATAATTTGAAAAACATTGCAAAGGCTAGGGCTACATTATTTAATTTTAACTACTGAATCTAAAATCTCCCTGCAGTATCAAATAATGTCATATTCTAATTAAATTCCCTCCCTGAACTAATAGAAATCCTTAAAAATTGTGACAATAAAAGCAGCTAATTAGAACTAGCAAATATAATTCCAAAATTTAATAAAATAAAAATGCCTCTGGTTAATATTAACGATGGCATCTTTCTTTGATACTTAAACTAGAATGTCCTGCTCAAAATACATAAATAAAAAAGGTTCCATTATCAGCTTTCTTGAATTGAATATTACAATAATTGACTCCATGAAGATGATTGCTGCATTACACTCCTAACTTCAAAGCCGTGCAGAGTCTGATGAGTGGTTATCATTCAAATGCTCAATGGACAGTCAGAGAAACAGACAATGACATTTTGTGTGTGGAGAAGGGTGTGAGGCTCCCTGTGGCCGAGGAAAAAGTAACAGAAATAAAAAACCATTGCAAGTGTATTTGAGTCACTGATAAATTCACTGCTTTGCAATTAGGAAGCATTTCTATCATTTTCTGCCTTCTTCTTTTCAAAATTAGACTTTTGTATATTCTCTGTGTAGAGGGAGAGATCCTCACAAAACAGAGATGATACAAACATAAACCCATAATTCTCTGTTGAATCTCTACCATGAATCCTCAAAAGGAAACAGTGCACAGGCTATTTTAGACAAGGCAGAAACCAAGGCAAGACATGAAAATCAGAGACAAAATATCTTTTTTGCTGAGTAGTTTGGGATTAATCAAATGCCCACTGAAATAACTGAAAACTTTCCTAATATCAGTGGATAAAAGACTGAGAATTGTCAAATTCAATTATATGACCTATTTCTTCCTCCTAGCTGAGTCAATTATTCTGCACTCAAAAGAGTCAAGAACAGTCTGACCTTTTGCTCTCCACCTGTTCCAAGGAGGGGTTAAGCCAGTATGTAGTCAAATCTGTCTCAAGATGTCTTTTTCACTAAAAGCAAATTGAATTGCCACTACCACAAATATGAAGGATGGAGACTTGGTTGTCCTGATATGAGGTAGATGGAGAAACAAAAGGGGATAAAAGTGAGTCAGGGAGAATTTTGAAGAAATAAATCTGTTTTAACCCATCATAAAATGTTTTTCTTCTGGCTGATACCAAATTTTCTTCTTCCCTTAAAATCAGGTTTTTCTATTTTTTTCCCCTATGCTTTCTGGTTTCTGTCTGTGTGGTAAAAATAAATCTGGCTTTATCTATATATACAAATCACAAAACAGGACCATAGCTACTAGGTCACTTGGTTCAATCTAGTGCTTGGAATCGTTAAGTGGAAAAGCTCATAACCTTCTTCCCTCCCTCCTGGCTGTTTCATCTGAGGTGACAGCTACTCTGCTAGAACTGGCCTGAAGGTAGTTCTGCCTGTGTTTGTAACCTGTGACCCAGGTAGTCCAACTAAAAGTTGGGTCTGTGTGCTTGAGTAAGTATTTAGTCCAAACTACATGTTGATTGGTATCATATCTTGGTTGGTTACCTTGAAAGCAGGAAAGTTTTTTTGCTAATACCTTTTGGTAGACTGAATAGCTTTGATGAACTCACAGATACAGATTTTATTTTTGGTCTGTGTATAATATAGAATCAATGAGCACTTTTTAATATATTTTGTGTTATACCTTAATTTCACTTGTCTTTCAGTTTCAATCTGTATTATATCAGCATATTTCAGTGTTATGTGATAAAATAAAATTAGTTCTGAGCAAGAAGTGTCTCTGTTTATTGAGTCCATATATGCAGTTTTCCATTAAGATGTTAAATATCTGTAGCCGTGCATTTAAAATATGAGAATGTCAGAATGTAACAGGTCACTGAAACATAAAATATTTATGGGAATGGACCAATTCAAACAAAACTCCTTTTTCACAGAGAGAGAGGAAAAAAATGAAAGTAATTATTTAGGATATTTTAGGGGTATTTGTTTTAGTTGGGGGGAAGGGGCAGATGACTTAGTTTTGTTTTTGTGTTTAGTTTGAAGAGCCAATGCATAAGAATTAAAAAAAAAAAAATTGTAATTACAGGCCAGTGTTGGAAAGTTTTGATGGACCAAGAATGTTACTGGAAGCCAAGATTATTTTAAAATGGAAACATATTTTCTCACCTGGTTATATTTTTTTCACGTTATACACCATCTCAACTGAACGTTAGTTGTGAATCCAACTTTTCTGTTAACCATGTATGTTTAAAACTGCCATCTTCTACTGTACCATTTCTATATCTATGTGATAGTACTGATGAATCTAGCATACAATTTTTATCCTCTACCACATAAAACATAACCTTAGGTGAAAAGTGAATTGTGTTCACTGTGCAATGATGAGAAATAAAATACAGTTAAAAAAATGCACATAACTCCACATGCACGAAAGGAATACATGTGTTTTGAGCAAGAAGTAATTTTCCACAGAAGACTTATCCTTTACAAGATAATACTATGATAAAAATATGATTGTTCCAGACCAATGTCTGGATCTAGTATTTTAGCAGTTTAAAGGTGACTTTCTTAAAGGGGTATGTATTTTTTCACAGTTAGTAAAATTATTTAATAGTTTGTCTGTATCAGTTTGAATTAAGATTATCAAAAAGAATCCTGTAGGAAGCCAAATTCTGAAATTTTTCAGAGTTTATTTATTGCAGTTTATGTGAGTTGAGGAAGAACACAAGTTGGTCAAAAACATAATTAATGCTTTTGTTATCAGTTTCATAAGAAAAATCAGAACATTATTTTTAACAGACTGAAATCAAATTGGAAACAAACAAGTAAAAAGAATAAACAGAATTGTTTGTTTAATGAGCATCATGAAAAACTGTTATCAGGAATAAACACAAAAAAATTAACAGGTATTAGAATGACTTGAGACTCCAATCCAGAAATAGCCAGTGGAGGTCATGGATTTATGCCCATTTGGAGGACCTGGTGTTCTGCTAAAAGGGTTTTTAATTCAATTGCCCCCACAAGTTATTCCTGAGAGTTTTGCAAAACACTACAGTTCAAAACTGCTGATTTGCCTTGCTTACTGCAATAATTTGTCTTTTCAGTTTAGAACAAATGCTTTCAAAATGTTCATATGAAAATTATGAGTTCTACAAGTATTTTTTCTCAGCTCTGAATTTGTTTCCTGTTTCCCCCAACAAAACCAGCTGCTGGAATTTGAATCAGGATAACAATACTAATTTTCTTAAGGCCAGAAAGCACCATCTTATCTAATTTCATTGTAGGAAAGGCTGATTGTGTGAATGTTCCTGCTGGGTTAACAGGCACTAATTCGAATGTAATGAATAATACTTAAAACGTTATTATGCATTTTTTATGTTTCCATCCCATCTGCTTGCCCTGTTTCTCTCTCTGTTTTTTCTTTCCATTCTTTTAATATTTCTTTTTGTTTTCTCTCCAGAATAATTCAAATAATTATAATTTTTTTTTGTTCCAATAAAATTCTTAGTAAGGAGAACAACACAAAGTTAATTTTAAACTATTAAGCTAATAAACACTGTCGTAATCTATCTAGCTGGGTCACCTGGTCATAAAAGGAGATCAGGTTTGTCAAGTAGGACCTAATTTTTCTAAATCTATGACAGCTGGACTTGATCCCCTAGTTGTCCTGAACTTGCCACATGACCATACTAAAGATAATCTGTTCATAACCTTCCTGGTCACTGAGGTCAAGCTTTCAGGCCTGCAGTTCTTCAGGTCCTACTTTCAACCCTTCCTATAGAAGGGCATCACTCCAGTCATCTCGATCCTCCCTGGTTAGCCAGGACTGATGGTAAATGATGGAGAGTGTCTTGATGAGCTCTTTCATCAGCTCCATCAGTACCGTGAGATGAACCCATCCAATCCCATAGACTTGTGAGTGTCCAAGGAGCTCAGCAGATCACCACATACTTCCTCCTGGATTGAAGGGGTTCAATTCTGCTTCCTGTCCTTTTCTACAAGCTCAGGGGCCTGGCTGCCCTGAGGAAAACTGAGGTTTCTCTTGAAGAGTGAGGTAAAGAATGCATTAATCACTTCATTCTTTTCCTCATCCTGGGTGACAAAGTTTCTCCCACCACCCAATGAAGGATGGAGATTTTCCTTGACCCTCCTTTTGGTGTTGATGCATTTATAAAGCCACTTATGATTATCTTTCACAGCAGTGGCCAGATTGACTTCTAGCTGAATTTTAAACTTTCTGTTTTCCTCTCTACAAGACCTAAAGACATCCTTGTAATCTTCTGGAGCTGTCTGTCACTTTTTCCTAAGGTCATAAACTCTCATTTTTACCCCTGAGTTCCAACAAAAGCTCGCTGTTCAGTCAGGCCAGACTTCTTCCCTCCAGACTCATCTTTAGGCACACAGGGACAACCTGTTCCTGCACCTTTAAGATTTCCCTCTTAATGTGTGTCCTGTGCACACTGTATTAACATATGTTTAATTTACTGGGGCAATGTGTAATGGATGGGATAATGCATGCTGGACTTCCTGTTAGCTCTACACTGAGATGTTTCACCTTGCATTTGTTCCTTTCAGCATCCTTCCCTGCTACTGAAGGGGTTGAGGAAAAACACCAGCTGTGCTCCTGTCCCTTGCACTTGTCCTATGCACTGATGAAAGAAACAGAAGAACCCACCTGAGGAACATGTGGCTTAAAGACTGGTGTCATCGCAGGAATTTTGGCTTTTTTGTTCATGGGGTGGTTTATATAGCACCGGGTCTGCTGTATAAACGGATGGGGTTCACCTGTCTAAAAGGTGGAAAAGGTTCTATGCCATGAGTTGTCAGGGCTGATCGAGAAGGCTTAAACTAGGCTTGAAGGAGGAAGGAGATGTGATTAGGTTCACTAGAAATGGGTGGCATTTCAGTTTTGGGGGTGCAATCGGCAGCCCAGCTGAAGCGCATCTACATCCTTCAATGAGGATCAATTCGACAAGGGTTGTTCTGTTTCCCTGCTCTTCATGTCATCCCATGTCATTTTACTGTTTTCCCGTTGGTGCAGATTTGTTATTTTTTTAAGCATCTATTTTAATCAATTTCTTCTGTCTTTTCATTTGACTTCATTCCCTGATTTGGGGATTTCAGTAAGTATAATTTTGGCAAGGTTTTGTCCAGTTCACTTAAAAAAAAAACACCCTACTGCCCAAAGGCTGCTCTCTTCCTACCTTCTTCTTGGCACCACCCATGTGCTGGATACCTCAGTCCAAAAATCATTCCAGGGACTCTCCTAGTAATACCTCTTACTTCCCTGTGGGATGGGTCTCATTGACATACAGCACCCTCAGTTCCCCTCAGAAGGGAGTCACTTCCAATTTAAAAATTTTGTCTTGTTTATTAATAACTTTTTAACTGGATTTAGAAGTGCAAATTTTCTCATGCTTCAGTGTTCCTTCTAAACCTGCAGAATAGTATTATGTGTAGATAATTCATTGCTATCACTGTCTTCCTCCTGGACACAGTAAGTTATTTTACAGATAAACATTACATATTTTTGTCTTTTTTGTTACTTTATGTAAATCCTTTATGTAAAGTTTTGGCCAAAGTACGTAGCTGGCAATAATAATGTGTTCTGTTGAAAGGGGAGATTCCACTTCTATACAAACATGTGATACTTTTCTCAATTGATTATTGTAGGAGAAAAACGTTGTAGACTTAATTCTTAGACTTAATGGCAATTCAATTCCTTTGTAAAATCTTTATTTTGCAATTAATTGAATTGTAATCTGTTTGCAATTATGATTGTTCTAATAGTGATGTAATGGTCTTCTTGTTAAGAGATTGTGCCGACACTCCAGAGGCTTTAGTTCTATCACTGACATCCTGGGTGACTTTGGAAAAACAATGTTAGTCAGTGTTTTCAAAAGTATCTACATTCTTTCCTCAAAGTCAGTGGAAATTCAGACTCCTAAAGGACCTAGATAATTTTGTACCTAATTACTATGGTAATTTTGTACATAATATTTTCCTTATTCTGAGAATAAAATAATATAAATAGAAAGTTTCAGAAATTTCAGGATGTTAAATTTGGCTGAAATAAATGCTGCAGTGGCCCTTATATAATGAAAGCAATTTTAATAACATTTTAATGCTTTCATGAATAACTAGAAGATGGAGACATTATTTTCTGATTTTGGAAAGTTTCTTTTTTTATTGTAGTACCCCATTCATTCCTTTTGGAGCTATCAGGTAGTTTGCATGGTTGGTAGTAATGTGGATTGCCATATATGGTAGTACAAATTTTTGTAAAGTTTACAAGACAAAGGTAGACAAAAGTAATTGACTTGAATCCTAGAAAGTGAACTCAAATATAAACCTGGAATATTGTTTATTAAGAGGATCAAAAGGAGGTGAAAATCTCTCTGACATTCCTGTCTAAAACTGCAAGTTTGCTAGTCTGTTTTTTTTTTCACCCCTCCTCTTGCTCCTATTTTCAGCAGATGAATGTCGGCCACTGAATTAAGTACATGTCTCCTGTGGCAATAGGGAATGTCCCCCACTAACCTCTTTCCCAGTGGGATTTTAATTTGAAAGCAAGTTGGCAGGTAGAAGATTTACTGTTCCTTGCCCTCACAGAACAGCAATGTGACACAGTGCCTTGTGCCACCAAACCAGTCTTTTACCTTGTAGACATTCAGGTATTGTGGAAACAGCTGCCTACTTGAGATCATGAAACATGCATGGTCATAACAGAAATATTTACAAATATTGACTCTAACTTGTTTATTCTAAAGCATCATTTAATTCTCTGTTTTTAAAAAAAAGTGGAAAAATTAATGAAATTTAGAGTTCCTTATGCTGGAGCAAGAAGTAATAATATATGCACCATGGAAATGCCTCAAGAGGACTATACATTCCAAATTTCTGGGTTAAAAGCAGGATTTTAGTTCTTGGACAAGCACAGATCAGTGTTGCAGGTGATAATAAAGTGAAAAATAAGGTTAGAGGTAGTACAGGTCCATACTACATTTGTTTCTGGTGGCTACTGGGATAGAAGGAAGAAAATTACTACAGACACGATGTGTGTAATCCTAGGGTGAGGCAGCACAAATCTGTCTATGCTTTTGTAATGGTTTTAATCAGTGACATAATTCAGGAACATAGGTAATCAAACAGAGTTTGCCTGTTTGTTATAAACAAGCAGGTGAGTTTACACATTATTCATTCAGGTAGTTCTGATTTTATGTTTTTACTCTACGAATGAGTACAAGTATTCTAAATATTTTAACCCCCTTTTCTCTCAGGGTGCAGCAGTGTAAATTTTCATCACATGGTATAGTCATTGTTGTAAAAAGTTCATTAGGAAAATAGACAAATAAGGGAATTTTTTTTCTCCTTTATAGTGCCTAGTGCCATAGGGCCTTGATCCTTTACTCTTATTATAGGATTGATCAATTGACAACAAAAATTATCAACACCTAAACTCACTATAGATTTAAGAAATAGTTAGTTCACAGTCCAGTGTATGTGATCTGAAATTCTAACAACCTGATGGAAGTAAAATGCACAATTTGAAATGGGTATGATTTTTAAAACCAGAACAGCTGTAACTAAGATCCTACTCCTAGAAATGTGCCCTGATCTTGTACTTATTTTGTGTGTCTGAAGAGTGGAGCTCTTGGGCCAATGTCAAAAAAATCATTTAGCCTCTTATTGTCAGTAGGAGGACATGAGGAAAGACAGGGTCACAGCTGAACTCTGTCTCCAAGCCAGACAGCCCAGTCAATGTGTCCTGTATACATTCATGGACTACCAGATTGACTGGATGGGGTTTTATGTTCAGGAAAGACACTCGATCTTAAAAAGTGAGAACTTTTCTAGCTCTAATTGCAATGTGATCCTCCCTATTTCTTTGAGCTACAATAAAATTCTGCAGCTTTGATAGGTTGAAAATGCAGTTCTGTTCAGTTATGTTTTTGTGACATAGCACCTAAAATTACTAATTATCAGAGTTCACAATTTAGGCTAGAAATAGAAATAATTGTGAACATAAAATCTGTATTTTATGGGATGTAATCTATAGATTTCAATGCCTAAATCTTGTTTTCCAGAGCTAAACATTGTTATTTGAAATTTCTACTTGTTATCCTCCCGATATCACTTTTATTTTTGTTGTAAATTGTAGCAGGGATGGAGAGACAGTCTATTCTCTCGGATCTCCGGTGATTCGTTTATATTCATACATCAGTCAAAAAAATTAGGTAACCTCATGCAATGATACCAAAGTGGCTGCATTAAAAATTCAGGGAAACTGTCTGGCCACACTCAGCTACCTTTTCACCTCAGGAGCACAGAAGCTGAATATCTATCGAACAGCTGTGACCTAATGGGTACAAGAATAATAATTTATGTACAAACACCTTAATTGGCCTGTGACAACTCGCAATGAAGATGTTCTCCAAAACACATCTGTTTCTCCTGTTATTCCCCAAAGTATTTTTATATTTTTATGTTAAATATTGTGATCTGCTTTAGCCAAAACCCAAAGTAGGTATAATATAGAAACTGTCAGAAAGAGGTGTGAAATTACACTAGATGATCAAATTTGTTTTCTACATACATTTTCTAAGCAGGTATTTAGGTAATTCTACAGAAAAAGAAATATATCTAGAATTTTTGTATGAAACATTTGTACCTGTGTTATATACATAAACTATATGCTTTGTAATTATATTTATATTTTATAAATACTAAATTCCTGGTCCAATGTTACTGGAACATTTAAGCTCCGCTATATTTAATGCCATTATTGAGAACAGAGCAATGAACTAACTTTCTTAATGGATCTTTTTGGAATTAGACACTTATAGCTGTTTTTCTTTTCTTTAAAGGAAGAATCTTATATAACTTTATTTCTTACACTGTCTTTCAATAAAAATTTAACACATTATTTTTAATGAATAAACTGTTCTTGTGGTTTTGTTTCTTTACAATTCTTTACTTTGATTGAGGGAACTACTTAGGTATGGTTATGGGAATTGTAGTGTTACCCTGCCATGGTATTGTTATAGGCTTTGTGTGCTGCACTTTCTGCTTGAGAGGATTTCAAGATAACATTTACACAATGGTAAAATTGCAAACACATCAGAAAACAGAGAGGAATGAATGCCGAACTAAAGAAGACCTTAATATCCAGAGAGCAATGGACTGTCTTGGTATAAGGGAAAAAGAGATTGCACTGTCAAAGACATCATGAAAGGAATATCAAATGTATTTTCTTGTCTTAGCAAGTGCTCATCAGGTGATTAAATTGTCTGAGTCAAATGAACTTACAAAAATGTGCAGATAAAATGTTCGATTTTAGGTAGGTTTTCTATAGTTCCCAGAGAAAACACAATATTCTAAATGCTCTATTTGTTTTGTACTCTGTAATTTCTGCTCTGTACATCTTAGGTTGAATGCTGTCTTGTCACTGCCAGATAGATAAAAAATAATTTTTTGTGCTTCATATGAAACACCAGCTGAAGCCTGAGCAAAAACTTTGTGGAAACAGAAGGTGAAGTGGATATCAATGATATGACATGATGTTTTAGATCTTATGTTGCAACCGACAGAAATATGTTCTCAGAAGGAAAATCAGAATATGTTGTTTTCCTTGTCTTCCTTTAGTAAGAGTATTATTTGAATCAGTTCAAAGATATTAAGCTTTCAGCCCTCACAGTTTTTCTAGAAGCTTCATGATGTTTTACACTTATCTTAAATTCCCAAGTACTGTGATGTGGAATAATTTTAACATTTTTTCCCTTTATTTTTTCTTTAATTCTTAATGAAAGCTTTTAGGCCTCATATCTGCAGAGAAAAGTTCAGCCTCTATGTGCACTGACTACTGAGAATAATAAACCACAAGGGAAAAGAAGAAGGGAAAAAAAAAAAAAGAGAGAAGAAGAAACTCCAAAACTATTTACTGCATTAGACTCAAATGGCTTGGAAGATGATAAAATTACTTTTGAGGTGACTGTCAGAAATGGTGTTTGAATATCAGAGTCTTCTTGAAATTTCAGCTTAATTTTATATAAAGAGACAAACATGGATCCGGCATGTACCCAACTGTCGTTTCATAATGTCCCTGCTGTGGAAGTGGTCAACTTTTCACATGCTGTGCCTAATCATGTGAGTTCATAAGTATTCTGCTCCACACAGTATTCCTGTCTGAGCACAGAAATTGCATTTGCATATTGATTGCAAGCAGTATTATTGTTGATCCTAATATATCTATTGTTTTTCTTCTGGCTGCATCCGTTTATTCTTCAAGCAGTCATATTTTCCCCACAACATTGTTTTATTTACAGATTTTGTGATGAGCCTGTTTATTGATTTCCTCTTTCATGTGGTCTCTTCATTGCCTTTGTTATTTCACAGAGAAAATACTGTAATATAATGAGTAATAAATAAGAAAATTATTACCTTTAAAATAAAAAAGAACTTTGCAATAGCTTTGCAATTCTGAATGCAGAAAATTTGTTTACAGATTTTTTCAACAGGTCTAAGATGTTTCTTCTTCTGAGAGTCTGTAGACAGGAATATTTTTTCTACCCATCTACAAAAATACCTCCTGCAGAACAGAACAACAAATGTGTCTTTATTGCATGCTTTTGCACCTTTACGAGGCGAGGTGCCCCAGTGGTGGCGGCAGCGCTGGGAGTTGTGCCGGGAGGGTGGGCAAGAGCCCCGGGGAAAGCCTGGGCAAGGGAGGGCAAAACGCTGTCCGGCAGCCGGGGCAACCTCTTATCCCTGGAATGTAGACTGAGATATCAATCTCCTCCTAGGGCTTAGAGAGGTAAATTTATGAGGAAGTATCACAAATTGTTTCTCTTGCTCTATATTCGCATAATCACTATGTCCTTTCTTAATTTGTTTCTTAATTAGCGGGGGATGAACTGGGTCTGTTTTGAGGATTCATTTCAATAGAACAGGAACAGAGGATTTCTTGGTTTAAAAAGGAAAAAAAGAATCCTACAAAACACCTTTCTGTATTAGTTACAGGAAATCATTGTGATAATACCCTTATGGCATCACAAAAACTAAAATCAAAGCTTTAAAGGAAAATGATCATAATTTTGTTTGAATACAAATAATGTTGAAATTTTCATGTCAATTATTTCTACTTAACCATGTCAGACTGACTTTTGGTTTAGGATTTTTTGGTATTGTTTTTTTCTTTCTTTAATCTAAGAAAAAGAGTATAAAAATTTTTCTTAACCCCTCTGCAGGCAGAAATTACCACTGTGGGTCAGCTGTTGTCAGAAGTTTAAGTCAGGTTGCTGTTTAAGCCACTTACTAGGAATTTTCACAGTAAAAATGGAAATTCTGTTGAACATGATCACTAACACTCTCCATTCCTAAAGTCTTTTAACAGTGAGAAATTTGCTGCATAGATTTTTTGTACAAGTCCTGTTCTTTATTTCTTTCATATGATACTTCTAAAAAAAACCCAATCTTCTTCCTATGTTTCTTGTTGATATTTTAATACAAAATAGATTATGAAATGTTGAGGAACAAATTCAATCCTACAGCTATTGGAGCATTTAGTCTTTAACAGGAGTTTTAAAAATTAAATACAAAAAATGATAACTTTTGCCTTTTGATGATAGCTTTTTGTTATAGTCTTGGAATTGTTAGGCACTGTAGTAGCAATCTGAGGAGATTAAAACAATCAGCAGCTATCTGTATCCACTTTCTTTGATATACATCATCCTGCACATCACATTGAAAGACTCAGTTCTTTGACCATCACTGTGAATGATAAAGGTACTTTTTTCCCAATACTGCTCACAGAAAATCCGGCTCATCTAAGTAATCTAAGAGAATAGACATTCAGATTCTTTTCTTGACTCTTAATATTTTCTGTATGGATAATCATAGATTAAAAATGGTTGAATTTTAATGATGATAGGAAAAAAAATAAGAGGTACATTTAGCAACATACTTTTTGGAATTATAAAAACAAGAAGCAGGGAGTCCATAAATAAGAGTGAAAGGATTTCTAATGAAACTGTGTGGTCTATCTCATAAGTTATACATAGGCTCTCTTTAATATTATATCCTCAGGAATTTATACAGGAATACTAAATAGGGTTCTTTTAAAAGCTGGGCAAGATGTCTCATATTAACTACATTTCACAATAAAACTTTGTTGATGCCAACTAATGGAAAAAGTTCATGTAGTAGGTAGAATACATGAATAATTCATTCCTATTATTATTATTATTACTATTATTCCAAAATCTGCCGAGGGATCTTATTTTCCTTATGATTTAAAGCATGTTCTCTCTTTTCTTTTTTGTTTTCTTCAGTGGTCAAAAGGACATGTGCGATATAGTATGGTATTACTAAAAAATTTTATTGCTGACATATCATAAGTGGTAGATGTAACATTGGCAGAGAAGTGCCATTGCTAAAATTTTGATTTCCATATTTCAGTGTTATGGTTACAAACGCTCAAGATTCATCATGTACTTAATCTTTTAACAAATCTCCTAGACTTACTTTTTTAAATAAAAAAAGATGCTGTGACTGATTATGTTGTTTAGTTTCTCTACAGCCAAACATCATTTCTGGTTGATAGCTGGATTGAATTGAAGATATGATGTTATATTTGTTGACTTGTTTGGCACCCGACTTCAAGCTATAATCACCAGAAAGCACCATTATTAGGTTTTTGTGTAAATCAAAGTTGTTTCCTTTAGTGGTACTGAGTATGCTGGCTTTAGAGAAGCATCTAAAGGGGATGTCAGGGATCATCTTCTCTACTATTAAACATTGTGGAACAGTTTCAAAATCAAAGTTTGTTCTGCATCCATCTTCATTATCCTTTTATGTTAACATTGTGTTAACAACTAGCTGTTTCTAATCTGCTCTGATATGCTTGAAGAAAAATGGGTCAAATATTTCATGTATGTTTTTGTTTACTTAAAGAGGTATCCAATAAGGTAAGGACAATCATGTTTATTTTTTGTTACTCATTGTAAGGTGATCTTCATCTGCAGTGTACAAACACAAACGAGCAAAGACAATCCTTAACTTGTACACAACTATAAAAGTGGAAGGTGCTAGGAAACTGAACTAAAAGGTGTGGAAAGAGGCCAATTGTTTTTGAAATGTGTATGTAGGAAGAAGTCAACATGAATAAAACATACCTACAGTTCAGCCTAAGAAGAGATGTCAAAGGCATTCTTACAAAGACATGTCAAGAAGCCTACTGAAATGCTGGATTTTTTATTAAAAATAGGTTGGCAGAAAGAAGTAGTCTTAAAGTCACAGAAAAATTGGCTTCACTGAGGATTTTAGTTATCCTAAACGACAATATACAGCATGTGATTAATAACATCAAATCTGATTTAAAGAGCTGTTTCATAGAATACCAGGTGGTAAGGGGTCCTCAAGGATCATCTGCTCCAAACTTTCTTGTCAAAAGCACAGTCTAGACAAGATGACCCTTCTGTCTGGACCTTAGAAGGATCCAGCATTAGGAAATCAATACTCCAGTTCCCTGGGAAGATTATTCCCATGGCTGATTGTTCTCACTGTGAAAATTTGTCCTCTTGTATCTAACTGGAATCTCCCCAGGTGTAACTTAAAACCATTATCCCTCATCTGTTCCGTGTGACTCCTTGTAAAAATGGAGTCTCCGGTTTCTTTGTAGTCACCCTTTAAACAGTGGCACATAGTGATTAGGTGTACCCTAAGCCTTCTTTTCTAAAGGCTAAACAAACCCAATTCTCTCAGCCTTTCCTCACATGTCAGGTTTCCCAGTCCTTTGGTCATCTTTAAGGTCCTTCTCTGTACCCTTTCCAACCTGTCCACTTCTTTTTTTGCACAGCAGGGACCAAAACTGAATACATTATTCCAGGTGTGGCCTGACAAGCGTTGAGTAGAGTTGGATAATGACTTCTCCATCTCTGCTGGTAATGCCCTTGTTGATGCAGCCTGAAATCCCATTGGAATGCTTTGTTGCAGCAGCACACTGTTCACTCATACTGAGATTTTTGACCACACCAGATCACTTTCCACAGAGCTGCTCCCCCTTGTTGGTGACTAATTCACCTTCTCTAAGAGCAGGCCAATATTTTCCTTCTGTTTCTGCTTGCTGTTTACATACCTGAAGGATGCTTTTGGGTTCTGAAACTACTTGAACCTCAAGGGGGTTTACAGTTCTCCTTGATTTTGCCCAGTTTCTGGCTTGGGGTGTTAGTTGTGCCCCAATAGTGTTCTCTTTTTAGTTTAGAATATCATTCAGTACAAACATACATCACCTAAATGGATTTAGCTGCTAAACTTCTGTTGGATGCACATGTTAATGAAATCTTGTTGAACCATTGTCATATCAGTGTTTCATGCCTCAAGTCAGCTACTTATAAAACAGGAGAAATGAGAATGATATCATGAAATATATGTAATAACAGGTTGTTATTATTGCTATTTTCCATAAGGTCCTGGATCATACAAAATGAGTTGTGATCATATTCTGGTAACACTGTCCTCATCTCTGTTCCTTTTATTTTTTTGCTCACTGTATCTCATTTAGCATACCTTTGGAAGACCAGGATTACACAGCATGGCATAATATTTATTGGAAAACAGGCAATGACTGATGTTACTGTATTACTTCCATTGCTCAGTATCTGCCACCATACTCTTTATATAACTTGAGGAAGCAAATACATTAAATTTATGGTATAATGAACACATGCAACAGTTTTGTTTGTTGCTTATATACACTGAATGCAAGCTGTATGCCACTGATAAAGGTTTTTTTTTGCTAACACTCTGGATTCCTTCTTTATTTGTACTACTTGAGCTGCTTAGTAGACTTTTAACCAGCTAGCAGATGGAGAGAAGATCAACCAAGTCATACAATGTCTCTACATACAAAGAGTTTGCTGATTCACAGGCTCAATTGATTTCATCTCAGTCAGGTGCAAGAACAGCTGAAATGCTTTTATTGCAAAAAGTTTCAGTCTTGCATAATTTTATCGGGAAGTAATTCTTTTTTTTTCTGGATATGGAGTTTTTTTGTTTTCAAAATAGAATTGCTGACAGCTTATGATGTTCACAGAACTTTATATGGAGAAAAAATGAACCCCAAAACTCTCCACCCTTTTAACTCATTATTTAAAGCAACTGTGATAAAATTAATAAAATAAACAAGCAAACAAACCAAACACACTGTCCCATGTCTTCCCATATGTATGTACTCTTAGGCTTTTAAGAATCAAAGAACCTACTGATTGAGTTTAGCAAGTGTGCCATTTACTCAGGTAATTTTCCTGGCAGGATTTATCGCCTGCATCCCTCATCATCTAGAAACAGAAGTGTTTGATTTGTCTATTATACCAGACTTCAATCCATCAAGAATGTAATTTCATTTCTAACAGGAATTAATACTGGGTAATCCTGAAGGCTTCTTCTCTCTTGGTCAATACCCTTTTCTGTAAATCAATAGTGCATAAATTAATAACCTAAAATAATTATTTGAGTAGAGCTAGGTGTGAAGTCTAATCTAACTCTTGAATGTGTAAGATGGGGTTACATTTGGAAATAGGCAAATAGTCTTTGTCTTTCCAGAATGACAATTACAAACCAATAAGAAAACCTTTATTGCAGTTGAAACCCAAATGATCATGTTGTCTATTTTAGTATAAATTTTAGCATAGAAACCAATAAGGTAAGAAGCTATCTGTCAAAAGTATATCTGGTCGTCCCTGTTGGCTAAAACACAGACAAAAAATGATGTTTTACATTGCTGTAGCAGAATGGAAAAGTACTCTGTGTCCCACAGTAGGCTGGCTGGGGGGCTGGAGACACTCCAGCCAAGCCTGCAGGACATCAAGCCTAAGTGAGCATGGTCCATGCTCACATGGCCACAGCTTGTCAGACTGGGGCTTACAAATGTACGAGATGGGAAAGGTCCTTAGTGCTGCAGTGCTCTGAAAATGACAGGTATTCATTGTCTGGTAATGAAGAAGAGAAGACAGGACCGTTTAGCTCTTAAAAATATTTTATTTATAGGACAAGTGGAAAGCACAAGTTAAAACTGCCTCTCAACTTGGCTGTAAAGAGCACATCAGAGCTTACTAGCTGAGATGTCTGCTGAGCAGCAGTGGTGGCTTTTAATGAAACTGTAAAGCAATTTGAGTTACTGGCATCTGAAAAGTGACATTTCCACATAAAAGTGTTCCCTAAGACAACATACAGGAATGAATAATGGCAATAATAAATCTGCTTCAGAGGAGAAGAGGCAAAGGCACAGGCAGTTATTTCTGGCAAAGTAAGCAGCACTTAATTTTCTTTCAGATACAAAACATCTTCCATTCATATGTAAGACCAACCCTCTATTCTTAGTGAAACATTAGTGAAAATTATTAATTCAGGGAAGTATTTTTTAAACAGAAGGAGAGGTCTTGCTATAAGACAGAAATGCTTGTGAAGTATTTGGAATTTGCTAATATCAAAACAATTGATTTTTCTGCTTAGAATTAATTTTGAATCAGCTTATCATAAATATATGTTACTGTAAAATTTATGCAAAATCCTATTTTTTTAATGTTTGTTCAGTCACAATTTATGCAAAAGTTGTCTTAGAAAACTAGAAAATAAAAATACAAAAGATCTTTTTCTTTTCCTTTTCAGAGCACCAGGATAGGTTGTTCCTAACTTCTAACTCTTCCACCAAACTATCTTTGCTAGTATGTTCTTCATCATGTGAATTCATTGTATCCTGTGAAAAGGGAACAGGCAATTATTCTCCTAGATGCATTAGCTGTGGAAGAGGTTAGAACTAGCTACAAGTCAAACTAAAAGACAGTATTTCATATAAAGATATTTAATTTTTGGTTTGTAATCTTTTTTATTTATTAGGGAGAAGGTAACAAGTATTTTTAAAAATATAGGAAGACTGGACAACATCTTTCAGAAATATGTAACCATAGCTAATACTGTTTTGGGGACACAGAGGACTTAGGTGATGTTTTAGTCCCTTCCTTTCTATTCTCTATGATTTTAGGAACATAGAATTGAGCTGCAGGGGCTATCTGAAGTACTGTGGAACTTTCTCCATTATTTTTGAAATATATTGTTTTCTCCAAATACTGAAAAAATCAATCTTAAACACTCAAAATACTGAAGCTTGCAGGGAAATAACCACAGCATTTTAAACTACTCTGGTAGAAGGGTGTGTGCTTTCTAAATAAAGTCTTTCCTGAGGGTAGGTTTTCCAGCACTTTGCCCAATCTTGTTTTAATGGCTAATATTAATGAGAATAGCAAAGGGAAATATTAAACTTGACAGGAAAGATTCATGACACAGAATACAGAAAGAATGACATGAGCTTATAGGAAACAACATTCTTGGTATATTACCATTAAGCAAGCAATTAAAAAACTTTGGGTGAGTTTTCACCACAACATGGAGACAAAGTACTTCCAAACTTCCTTTCCTGAGAGTAACATTTATAGGTAAATAGTTTCTATAAGATTCTTTCTTTTTTTTTTTACATTGTCTTGAAACTTTATCTTGTGTACATAAGAAGATTCAGAATATGTGATTTGCAATTTTTTACAAAAAAAAAGAACAAACCAATGTATGGCATCTATCAAAAGAGAAGCACAGGAATGTGAGGATCAAATAATCTAAAATTGATAACACTTTATTAAAGGAAGGATTTTTACCAGTACCCATAATATGGCAATAAATGAAATAAAATAGTATCATCTGAGAAAATTAAATCTTGTAAGTCTAGTTTTATGTGTATTTTTGTTTGACTGAAAAGATGAAGCCACATTTCTAGGAGGAACTTAATAATTTCATGCTAATAAGTCACACTTCTGAGTCCTTATGTTTGTAATTGAAGCCAATAGTTTAATGGCCATATGTTGGCTTACACATCAAAACTAGTTGTTGCACGGTGTAGTGGTGGTGATGGGATACAGCAGAAAACGGAAGCAGAAATTTTGCTAAGCAGCCAACATTTCCCTAGATAGAAGACCAAATGGCAGGGTGATGCAGAGGTAATTATAATAAATGAGCCCTACTCACACAAAGTTTCTTTGATCAGGGAGCGCAAGTCATATTCCTCCTTTTTATTTGCAGTTATTCAAGTGAAGATATAGAAAAAAAAATTATCAAACTGGAAGAAAACTATAATGTAAAACCTATATACAAAATTCTGGCGTCCTACTTCAGCTTCTCAAGTCCCCATTCAACAATCCTATAAATGTCTGAAAAACAATGAATACCTCTGGTTTTTTTTTACATCTGTCAAGATCTGATTATTAAGGGTTCTTAGAAATACCTCTGCCCAAATTAAGGTGCAAACAACACCATAGGCCAGTCAATAGTATGGGTTTTATTTGGCAGTAAATATGAGAGAGAGAAAGAGAGACAAAGAAGAGAAAGAAGTAGAAAATAGGTGGGGTGGACAGAAAGAGGGTGACAGAGATAGAATAAGAAAAATATCACCACTCTGTGCATCCCAATGATGTTCTGTTGATCCTCTCCAGCTGATCTTCTTGGTGGTGAAGGTCCCCCCAAAAAGTATAGAATCCCATGGGTTAATATACACTCAAGCCAGGTGGCAATGTCCAGGCATGTCCCTGGGGGAGGGGGAAGTCTCTTCCAGCACTCTGGATCTGTTGCATCATGTGCAGTCTGTGGTGCAGTCTCTGGGGAGCGCTTTGGGGTGTCTTTGATGGATTAGGACTCCCCCTCAGCTGCCTCTCACGTGAATGTCCCGTGGATGTGGCCTGTGGGGTTGGGGATTCCACAGCTGGGCCTGTTTGTGTGAAGGAGGATGGGTGTTCAGTGCCTGTGAGCAGAGGGCACGTCACGCACCCAAAAACCTCCTCCCCCCACCTCAGCTGGGGGCAGGGGGGGGGGAGTCTGTGTATACCTGGCTTCCATGAGCTGTGTTCTTCCCCCATCCCAAATTCAGCTGAGGACTCTCAGCACAGTTGCTGGATTTGATTCTTTTCTGGGTGCATTCCCTTCCCCCAGCCTTGTTTGTTTCAGGTGATTGAACGATGGTCTTTCCCTTCATCTAATCTCAGGAGTTTGACTTACAGCCCAAAGTTCCAATCAGGCATCTTCAGGCGAGGCTTCTTTATAATGAACAAAACTTTATATCAATGTNCAGGGGGGGGGGAGTCTGTGTATACCTGGCTTCCATGAGCTGTGTTCTTCCCCCATCCCAAATTCAGCTGAGGACTCTCAGCACAGTTGCTGGATTTGATTCTTTTCTGGGTGCATTCCCTTCCCCCAGCCTTGTTTGTTTCAGGTGATTGAACGATGGTCTTTCCCTTCATCTAATCTCAGGAGTTTGACTTACAGCCCAAAGTTCCAATCAGGCATCTTCAGGCGAGGCTTCTTTATAATGAACAAAACTTTATATCAATGTTTGAGGTGTGAACTTTTTCAGTCTCTGACAGTGCTTCACCCATTTTAGGTGACCAGGGGTTACATGAGGTCATCTGGGGTTACTTGAGGTCATTGGAGGCCGTGGGAGGGGTTGCTTGAGGCCATTTGGGGTTACTGGAACAGGATGTCCCTTTAGCACAGATGCTGCCTTTGGACTTTGCTGTTCGGAACATCCAACCAGGATGGCAGGGACAGCAGCCAGTACAGATGAACTCAGGTGAACCCATCGTACTCATGTCAGGATCTCTAAAGCCCTGGAGATTTGGGCTTCTCAACTGGAAGAAAAAGATGGGAGGCCTTGGCTCTCAGTAGACATTGACAAGGGCCTCTAGTGATTAATGGGCTAATATGAACTGTCATTTTCCTCTTTATTCTCTGAATTTACTTGCCACACCTGGTGCAGGGAGTGGATGTGGAAAAGTCAGGAGGGGGTGTTTCAAATATTCCAGGTTGTTAAGAAGGGTTAAGCTAATTATAATTAGGGTTTATAAAGACAAATGGAGAAATAAGAAGAGGAGGGATTGAGAAGAAAGTTAATATCTCTACAAAGAATTTGGTGGGTGAAGGAATGGGTGTTAACATCTTTGAAATGGGTCTCAATGTCTCTGCTAACTTTGGGCAGCAGGTTAGTTGCAGAGTCCAGACAGCTTGGCTCCTGAAACAAACAAGGGGGTCTGCACAGGCCTGAACTTCTGAATTTTGGGGTAAAATAGTATGTTCAAGGGGGAAAGAGGTGCTAAGCGGTTCGGGAAGTCTGTACCTTCCTAGTACCTCAGCAATGGGGAAAGGACAAAGGTAACATGTGGCCGGGAGTTTGGGATAAAAGGAGGCTGCACCCTCCGAAACTTGGAGAGAGAAAACCCCGTAGGTGTGTGCCCCAGTGGACTCTCTCCCTTTATTCGAAAAAGGTTGCATGACTCCTCTCTGTCTCCTTTTTGGACATAAACCTCTGGTATTTGTGGATTTTCCTGACAAATGGGGTCCTGTCCGGGATCCCTCCACTGTCCAGGGACAGCACCTGGCAAGAGGATCTGGAAGCACGCCTGTCAGGATCCAATTATTAAGGGTTCTTAGAAATACCTCTGCCCAAATTAAGGTGCAAACAAGACCATATGCCAGTCAATAGTATGGATTTTATCTGACAGTAAATATGAGAAAGAGAGAGAAAGAAGAGAAAGCAGTAGGTGGGGGAACAGAAAGGGGATGACAGAGACAGAATAAGGCAAATATCACCACTCCGTGCATCCCAATGATGTTCTGTTGATCCTCTCCAGCTGGTCTTGGTGGTGAAGGTCCCCATGAAAAGTATAGAATCCCATGGGTTAATATACACTCAAGCCAGGTGGCATGTCCAGGCATGTCCCTGGTGGGGGGGGGCGGGTGGTAGTTTGCCATTGTCTCTTGTAACAGACTTTGGATCTGTTGCATCACATGCAGTCCTGTGGTGCAAGGCGTCTGGGGAGCACTTTGGTGTGTCTTTGATGGATTAGGACTCCCCCTCAGCTGCTTCTCACATGAGTGTCCCGTGGATGTGACCTGTGGGGTTAGGTGTTCCACAGCTGGGCCAGTTTGTGTGAAGGAGGATGGGTGTTCAGTGCCTCTGACCAGAGGTTATGCCACTCACCCCAAACCTCCTCCCCCACCCCCCCCGGCCCTCGGTTGGCAGGGAGTCTGTGTAAACCTGGCTTCTGTAAGCTGTGATCTCCCCTACCCCAAATCCAGGCAGAGGTGATTCTCAGCACGGATGCTGGGTTTGATTCACTTCTGGGTGCATTCCTTTCCCCCAGCTTTGTTTGTTTCAGGTGATCGAAGAATGGGTTTTCCCTTTATCTAATCTCAGTAGTTTGACTTACAGTCCAAAGTTCCAGTCAGACCTCTTCAGGGAGGCTTCTTTGGCTGTAGCATCTTTATAATGAACAAAACTTTATATCAGTGTTAGAAGCATGAACTATTTTCAGTCTCTGACATCATCAAATAACCTCCAAATAACCTCCAACATCAGCATTTCTGCTCTTACATGTCCTTGGTTGCCTCGATTTGCTAGTATTATATAGCTTCCTACCTATTTTATTTCTAGGCAATAACAACACCTAAGAACAAGGTATTCTGCAACCTATCTCCCTTGAAGTATTTCATTTGGGACTTTCAAAAACATATGAAAACACCTGATATACATCTCAGTGTATTTGTCCCAAGTGTCTGTGCAAGACAAAGTTCCAGACACCTGGTCAGCTCATTTTAATTAGAGATGGATTTTTCAAGCCACATAAATTTTTCATGAACGTGAGGAGCAAGACTCTGCTTCTATGGATATTCCTGGTACAACTACATGCCTACTTTTCAGCTCCTATACTGTCTACCTTTTACAGTCCAGATAGATGCTACAGTTGTTGAGATCTTATTTCTTATGCATTTCTTCCTCAACATAAATGTACCCAGTTACCTGAGAGAAGGCATAGGGAAATATAGGAAATGTGAATCTTTTCTATGTCCTTCTGAATACCTTTCAATCAATAGATTTCATTATTATTGTAATAAATAACATAAAAACCTATTTGACTAGAGTAAAATACTCCAATAAGAAAAAGAATCAATTATTTTGAAACTATCATTTGATCTTGTTTGTTTGTATAGAAACCTATGCTGTAAATTGGCAAAAAAAAGTCCCAAACCAAACCCCAAAAATCTTCACTGAGGAATCTTCCTCAGGACTGTCCTTAATGCATTTCCAGTAGTGTAGTGCATTCTCTTGTCCCTGCAGTCACTTTATGCTCTGTTCACCCTGTCTGTCTGAAATGTTTTGGTTTTGAAGCAGATATTTCATACCAACAAAGGCTTTGTTTCAGGGAAATAGCCTCTCTCAATTTTACTATTTCCCTCTTAACTGCCTCTGCCCATCCCATCTTTGCCCCTTAATGGGTCAAGCAGAGAACTAGGAAAAGCAGAGCTACAAGAAATTTTCTGCCTTCAACGGCAAATTTAGGTTTTGTAAAAAAAATACTTCAGTCTGCACATGGACCGGTTTTGCATGCAAGCACTCAGGATCTCATTTTTATCCAAAAGAGTTTCTATGTACAGTTTATATTCTGTCTGCATTTTCTGTTGCTCAAGCACATGAGGACCGAATTACGGAAAATCCTGACACAAATGTTTGTCACGAGTACTTGGTCTTGTAACTGATATTGGGGTTACTGTTATGTTTAATGTTACCTCATTTATCTTTTGTTATTAACAGGAGCAACCCAATGACAGAGCTGTCTAAGAATTGTTTGACAGCATCACTGAAAGTTGTTTCCCTTTTTAACGAGGTGTTTCAGCATAGGGTCATCAAAAGTCTGAATTATTTCTTCTCTGGTGGACTAAAACTATATCTGCTTGCTCAAAACCCTTTCACACCACCTAATGTGATGGATGGGTGAAAGAAGAAATTTGATAGCTTTCTTGGCAAAGAATAATGCGTTACTCAAGTCTTTAGAGACTCATTTATACAAATCTAATTGTTTTGTTATAGCCTTGTCCTTATGCTCTCCTGTGTGAATGTTTCAAAATATAATCTCATTGTCTGGAAACCCAAAATCAATACAAAAGGAAGCGAAGCAGCTAAGATGTGAAAGGAAGAATTTTTCAAGTTAGAAATTAGCATGTCATCTTTCCATTTGCCCTATTAGGACTAAATGATTTTTATGTAAAATGTATTTACCAACTCTTTAGTCTATTAATATCCATTTAATAATAAATAAAAGTCATATTCTTTGCAATAGTTCAGTAGGACTTTTTAATCTCTCCTACCTGAGGGGTTTTTAATAATGTAACATTTAGAATGATACACGGATTATACATACAAATGTCTTTAAGTTATTTATATTTTAAAATTAGACTTATCTTCACAAAGAGACAAAAGACTAGTCTGCTATCTTCTTGACCAAAGTCCTTCCAGTATTAGGGAATTCAATACAAGAAATCTCACAGAGGACTATTAGCATGTAATCTATTCCTAAAGGACATGATGAAAGCTATTATTTTTGCCTGTAAAGAAGATTTAAGTTTCATAAGTTGAGATACCAGAGTGCCTGCCTTAGACTTAGTAAATCTGCACTTATACTCTTGCAATGACAGAGGTTTATGGGCTTTGCACCAAAAAGACAAGTAAAAGGAGTTTGAACATAATTTCCTCTGTTGATTAAGTGTATGCAACTACAGGAGAGGTTGCAGGAAGGATGATGTGCTTTGTAGGGGGTGGTACATAGGCAGCTGGAAATGCCATACTGATGTATTCTTATTCATTGAACTTTTCTCAGACTCTGGAGCCCTCATCCCACATAGGATGCCTGTCCCTGAAACCTATCAGATAGGGGTACCCACACATTGCTGTTCTCACAAAATATGCCTCATCCTTCTGCATTATGCATCTGTTCAATAGCTGAGCTTCTAATGGCCTTTGAGGTGGATAAGGGAGCTGTTTTTTCTCCGTCTGATTAATTTGGTCATTAATCCATCTGATGAATGAATTCCTGTGATACTCACAGTGCTACCTATCCCTTTAGCAGGAGGTGCACCTGCTACCACTTTGTCTATGTCTCTACTGTCTACCAGACCACAAAAGCAAGGGAGGGCTAAATCACATGTTCTTTATCCTGCAGTCCATGTGTCAACACTGCTGGTTCTAGGACGCCTGTTGCTGAGATGAGACATTCATGCTGTTTTCTAAGGGCAGCCATATTCAGCAAGTTCTGATGCTGAAAAATTACAGTTCTTGTCTTCTCAGTCTCTGTGGTAGAGCTGCTTGCTCAGTTTTCAGCTGCATAACACTATTGGCATCCTGACAGATGCTTCTAGGTGTCCCTTGACCAAGTCTGCGGTCAGGAGCAGAAATCCTTGAGGTATCCGCTTCTGTGGCTCTTCTCACATGAGTCCCCACCTCCAGAATGGGAGATAACAGCTCTGTCCTACTCTGTGAGCTGTTGTATGGATAAACCTAATACCCCAGTTCTACAGTAACAGTGAAATTTAGCCTATGTAAACCTAGTAACCCAGAATTTTAAACATTCCCCCACCTTTGCTTATTGCAAATCTGGGTACACAAACCAGACAGAATACCTAATGCTCTTAAGCACTGTGGTCTTTCAATGGTGAGTCCTTTGCCTTTTTAATTTTTCTTTATTTAATAACTCTAAGAAATGAAAGTATTTGTGGTTTTTCTTTTCAGTCCACTTCATATACTTTTATTTTCATACCAAGAGAGAAGGGATGTAGTATAACTCAGATTGGCTTGTCTGTATCCCTGATTTTTTTTTCTCTTTTTAAAACTGCATCATTTCTTGCTTCCAGTAATGAAAATCCTGGATCTATATATTTAACTTGTATTGAAATTCCTTAATACATCTAATTATTAATGTCGCTCTACCATATACATTTTTTATGACAGCCTTCTGACACAATGGCTTAGTGACTGTTTTATTACAAATTAGGAAAGAACAATTTAATACTAAACAAAGGCTACTGTATTGTCCAAGGAAAACAACAGATTTTTTAAGCACAAGGAAGAAGGGGCAGTTACTTCCTTCTATTGATTTACAGCTCTATCAGCCTTAACTTATTATCAGCAACATTTTATAGCTGGCAAGTTTAAGTATGTGCTTCAGACTTCATGGTAGGACACTAGTTAAACACAATCTTTCAACCCCAGTTTCTAAAAGTATTAATTTATGGTTGTTAGGAATGCCTGATTTGTATTACATTTAAGGCTTTTTTTCATCACCCTACAAGTTGGTGAAGTCAACAAATTGTTGAAGACAATTAAATGTGATTAGATTTCTGCACACTTGAAGGTATTTTTATCGTGTTAGTGAGGTTGTAAAGTGTTCTAGTCTAAACTCAGATGGGAAAAGCTTGATTCCAGTCAGTGACAAAATTCACATTGATTTTAATGGAACTAAAATTCACTCAACTTTTAGGGCTGGAAGGAGCCATAATAATCAACTAGTCAGAACCACAGCATAATACAAGACAGAATTCCTTCAAGTGTTTTCTGCATAAAGTCTATAATTTCTGCTTGAGCTATTACATATCTTTCAGGAGCATACAATTTTCATTTAAAGCTCTCAGTGATGAAGAACCAAGTACTTCCCTAGGTAAATAGTCCAAATAGTTGATTAGAGTCACTGATAAAAATATGCACCTAGTCTAATATCAATCATCTAGCTTCCACCTTCAAATATTGGATCTCGTTATGCTTCATTTGTTAAATTAAAGGGCTATTTGCAATCAGAAATCTTCTCATTGTAAGTAATTTTAGGCTGTAATCAAGTCACCTCTTACTTTTTCCCTGGATATATCAGAAACTCTGCAAACCACCATTTTCAAACCTCAGGTTGTTCAAATAGTGGTTTGGTTTTTTTTAATTTTCTGGTTTTCTGTAGCTTTTCAAAGTTGTGGACACCAAAAAAGATGATCTTTAATATCAGAATATTAGCAGGGTAGATTGGGGGAGGAGAGTACAGTAGTCTCTATACATGTCTATTTTATATTAATCTCACTGCCAGGAGTTAAATTGAAGGTGGTTGTTCAGAGATAATGAACAAACAATAGTAAAGACATGATGTATGGAGCAAACATCTGTAAACTACTCAAGAGTGTTTATGCCCATAAAATGGAAAATAGTTATATACAGCTTGGCATATTTTACATATGGCTAATTATGGCTAATTAAAGCTCAGTCTAGAATCAAAGACGACTTAAGTGTTATAAAGTTTGGTTGGGAAAGATGATGTGCTGTCAGCACAGTGTGAATAAATTACAGAGTGAGCAGGAGACCCAAGGTCTGCAGCTATTAATGTTGTTTCAGAAATGAAGAGCAGGAAACAGCCACAGGTGAGTTATGTAATATAAAGGTAAAAAATCCTGTAGCTGGGATGCTGTGTCGTACTGCATATACAGAATGTAGTGTCCGTGTCCCCTCTTTGTTTTAAAGCTATTATCCAATATGCATGTTTCACATCACTTAAATCAGCTGTTTTTAGAGATACTTGTGGTACAAGGATGCATATGTGCCAAGCATGGTAGTTTCTGCTGGTTTGACACAGGTGGTCAGAAAGAGACTGTTCCAAGACACTATTTCTTGGAGTAGCCATAAGGGCAGGAAAGGAGCTCTGTGACAAACATGCAACCAAAACACTCTCAAGATCCATAAGATGTGTCCTATATGTTTGTCTTCTGTGACCTCTGTGAAAAGCCTAGTCCTCATTTTCATCAAGTATTTCCTACTCTATACATCTCCATGTTTTCATAGCATTCTTTACTACCTTAGCACTATGCTGCACCTGTAGTTCATCTTGAGTCAAACATATATGTCATTTTTCCAAAGGCCTTTTCATACTTTCTGCTCTCCAAAATACAGGCTGGTCTAGCCAGTGAGTGTCATTTTCATTCTTAGTTTTCCAACGTTATTTTAGATTTACCTGCAAGCATAAGATCAGCTAAGGTTGCGTTACCAAGTAAGACATATTCTCTTCAAGCTTTGTAAGACTGATTTTTTCTTAGCATTATTTACTATAAATCTGAAAAAATTAATAGCATTGTTGTTCCATATAATTTATCCAGATATTAATATCAAATGCTACAAAATTTTTCCTCTTTTAAGAGTATGTATTCTTCCCTTCAACCTTGTAACTATCTATTCCATCAATTCCTGTCACCTCTTTTTTCTTTTTATTATTTTTTTATTGTTACAGAGTATTTTAAACATCCTGCTAGTTCCTTACACAATGTTACAAGTGTATCCACAATGTGAGATAAAATATAAGCCAGTATTATCATTCTTATTACTGCACTGCACAGTGACCTCATTCTGTAGTTAGCCACATTAACTTTCCATTTTAGTGGTCTTCATATGGAAACATCAAAACTCTTAGTCTGAATCATCCTTTTAAAGAGATAAAGCTCATATACCTCTCATTTACCTGCAGAATCATAGCCAGTTGAATCTACAGGAGCCTTCTGTGAGGGCCTGCTGTGAGAGAAAGCACAGGGATGTGAGAAGGCTTTACACTACAAAATGGAGAAAATTAGAAAAGAAAATAGAAAAACAACCTGAAAAAGTATCAACTATTTATGAAGTAGATAGTTTGCCTGTGTCTGAGGTTCTTCAGACTGGAATTAAACTCATATATTGAAAGTTTCTGCTAGTTTCTGAATAGATAATAATGAAACTGTATATATGACTTGAAATGTAACTATAGGTACAACTTCTATATGTTCAGTATGTGCTCTCACCTAGAGGGGTCCATAACGCCTCTGAAGTTCTTTGTAATGATGTATAAAAGATCAAGTCTCCTGTTGGGTCCTGCTCCTGACACAGTTAGGTCTCTCCAAATCATTAATCTCAAGTCAAACTAATAAGGTCTTTTGCAGTTGTTCAAACAGGATCTACTTCAATATTCATGCTCTAACTTAACTGCATATATTCGATCTCCTCTTGCATCCGTCCTGTTATACTTTTCAGAACATGAGTGACTTTAATGTTTCTTTCAGCACTGTGCGGGAAAAAAAATAAATATCAAACCTAAATTTGTATGTGTGTGTGTTGGTGCTGAAGCAGCAAAGACTTGAAGAAAATTCTGGAAAGCTGGCACTGCTGTGAGATCAGAGCTAGCGTTAAAAGTTACAGTGACTTTTCTAAAATAGCTTATTCTATTCGCAACAATATAAAATCTGGGTTTAGAAAATATAATGTTACCAAGGATCAACTTATTACAGTGCATTTTTAAGGCATATTAGGTTTATATTAACTACCACACATAGTTTGTATATATACAAGATAACATATTAAGTATGTACAATAATATATGCAGTTATTGTACATATATGTAAATACATATATGTAGTTAAGAGATTTAAGTTTGTATCATATCAACATTTCAGGCAAAAATATTGTATAAGAAGCACAGTTGTTAGGTTTTTCCCTGTAATTCTCTAGATTGTTTTATTGATGCTAGAAGAGAACATCCCACAACATAGACTGAACATTTAAATTATAACCTCCATTCCTGAAAGAAAGAAATGCAAGCTTGTATATACTGTTGGAAGTTTAGTGCCTCTGTCTTTTAGTTTTCTGTGTCAGAGAACACAGGTTCATTCAGGTTGAGAAGGGATCTTGTGAGCCTGTCACTTGGTCTCCTGCACAATCCTGTGTCGACATTGAATTCAGTGCAGATTGCTCAGGGCTTTATCCAGTTGGGTGTTATAAACTTTCAAGGGTGGAAATTGCACAGTCTCTTTGGGCAGCCTGTTCCACTGCTGGACTTGTGTATGTGGTGAGGTTTTGTTCCTTTTACCCATCAGAACCTGTACACATTTCCAAACATATATTTCTACTTAACAGATTTTTCTGGGAACATGGCAGCCCAAGTATTGTTACTGCATATTTGAAATACTCCTTATGCTTATCTGTATTCAGATATAACAGACTGCATTTCAGTTCAAGAAAACCTAGCACATCAGATGTAACAAAATGTTGTGTGGTTTTGGTTTTTGGGATTTTTTTCTTTTTGGGTTGGTTGGTTGGGGTTTTTTTGTTTTGTTTTTTGTTTTTTCCCCAAGTGCTTATTCTCTGGGAAAATAAGCACTCTAGAATGTTTTCTCTGGAAAAGAAAAAGAGTGTGCGAAGAGTCTGGGGTTTTGACAGAACTAATTTTCAGTTTGTATTTTCACTACTGGTTTGATATCTGTGCGAGAAAATGATCGTTTTGCCATAATGGTTTTCCAAATATTTCATATATAAACATGGCTTCCTAAGACACAGTAAAAATGTGGTGTAGCTAGAGAGACAGAGTAGATTTCTTTCAGCAGGTGCTTGAAGAACAAGAAATATTTGTATGGGTGTGATGTGCCAAAAAAAAAAATTGTTAGAAAAAAAAAATGGAATAAAATAAGGTAGTGTCAGGAAAGAAAGGTCTTATATCTTGAGTATGTCTGCTGGATTATCATGTGTCATTTGGGATAATAACCACATCATCACATACAGCTGTACCATTCCCATAATGTCGCACATTCCCCAACTAGCTTGTGTTTGTGTGTAGAGAGGAAAGAAAAAGAAATTGCAGTACAGCTAGCCAGCTCAACATGAAGCTTCAGACTCACTGTCTTAGGTATTATTCCCATACTCAAAATGCAGCATGTGCAAATAATTGGTAAAAGCAAGACAGACTTTTATGTAGATCACTATCAATAGTTTTGAATGAAAATTTAAAATAGCTTCATTTCATATAACTATAACAGTAGCACCTATACAGGAATGAGTAAGGAGGTGTTTTAAAATGAAAGCCAATCTTGTAGTCAGCCACTAACAGGGATTGTTGCAAACATATTCACTTTTATATTTGTTCTGTCGTATTTGATTATACTCAAATTCCCATAAGTTCTTTAGTTGAATTACAAATTATGTCTTTATTTGGAAACAAATATGCCCACAAATGCATTGTGTATCTTCTTGTGTGCAGTGTGGGGTGTTGGTGACCACAGAGAGAGAGAGCAATCTACTTTGGGCATTTTTCCTGCCAATCAAATAATTGTATGTGATCATTTCAAAAGAGCTACCATTGGAAAACAATGAAATCCATTTTAGTTTGTCATAAAGGAATGGAAGTCAAATTCCTTCTGGGAGAAGAAAAAAGAGAGTGTATGTATGTGTGCATAATATATACTCATAAGAGTATTCAAATATTTCCAGCCCATAGTCAGTACAATGTATTTCTACAAACTGATAAATAGTTCACAGAGTGTAATATATTACAATACTTCTTATAATCCTCAATACTTTGGAACCCAGGCAAGGGTTGCAAACAAATGGGTTTTTTTCTCACAATGTCTACTTTAAAATTTGCACTGGAAGATAAAGGTAATTCCTTTTTTTAAATTTTTTTTTTTTTTTTTATTTCAAGTATGGTTTTATCTTTGAAGTTAAGTAAAAGCAATAGTCAGCTGATGTACATCACTGTTTCATTGTGACTATGGGATACCTGCTGATTTTCATGCCTCTAGATATTTTCTTAAAAGAATTTTGAGATGGGAAAAATACGGTTGACCTCATCGATCTTCATGCAATAGAAATCTAGGTCATAAGCAATAAGTAGCTACCATGACTGAGAGAATTGTACAGTGGGACTGGAAAAATGTTGCTAAAATATGTCACATTCATTCTCTGAGTATCTCACATACACGTCACTGACATTGCTGCGATATTGTCATTAGAAAGTCAAGTAATTGGTTTATTCTGATCTGATCTTTGCTATTCATTTGCTGACTAGTTATGTTTTCTGGTTTTTTAATGACATTTCATAAAAACGCTAGATGGGAGTTCACTGTTTCATCAAGCATTCCTATCTGAACATATTCACAAAGAGAAATGTAATGAAATAGAAAGCAATTTCCATTAGATAATAATCTTATTTGATCAACATTTTTGTCTAGCTCTACATATTAACTTAATAAACTTGTTCAAACTCCATCCCCTGCTTTTCACTACAAAACTGAAGGGAAAAATCTTTCCTTAACGTAATAACTTTTTGTCTTAATTTCACAAAGTAACAATTCAAGACTAGGCGTTACCATATATCACTGTAATGTCTGCATTTGAGAGCATGAATAGTGAATATCTGTGTTTTGAGACTAAGAAGCAGAGTGGATTCATTTTGAAGCTGGCAGATAAAGCACGAACAGCACAAGCTTCCTTTTGGCAGCTGAGATTTCCTTCAAATCTTCTGAAGTAAACCATTTTTTTCTAAATGGAGTTTAATTATTCCAGCCCATTCTGCCTTTAAATCATGCTCCTGTGACTTCATATTGCATCAAGTGCAATATGCCAGCTTGCACTTCTCTCAGCCCTCAGAAACACTTTTGACTCATTATTCTTCCTCTTGCTAAATAAAAATAATCTGCAATTTAATCACTTGCTTGCAAGCAATCACTCGCTAACTTGATATGCTTGGCAGATTTCCCATTTAGAGCTGTCAGGTGTGCGAACAACAGGAATTTGTCGTGTCCTACTGCTAGTTCATGTGCAGGGTCACTAGCCAGGACATGGTTAAGCAGCTGATGATATATGTGTTCACTGAAATTATTTCAGAGAAAATATCAGGCCTTTCTTGCTGGATGCCCGTAAGATAATTATAGCAAATGGTTACAGACAAGATAGATCACAGAGGAAAATGTTCCATCCAGTCCTAGTCTGTCTAACAGCTACTGATACTAGTCATTATAAAACCCACCTATTTCCTAGTGTTACCGGATACATATTTAAATTGCTTGTGCTGCAACTGAAATAAAGTAACTGCTCTAATGTCCATAATTTTGACTCATTGTCTGATGTTTTACTGACAGTTGTATATAAATTCAGCAAATTAGATAAGCATCTTTTTCCTCAGTTTTTTTTTTTTTTATAATAACAGTAGTAGTATCCTAGAAGCATTCAAAGAGTTCAACCAAGATCAACTTCATCTTGTAATAAACTGTGCATCTTCACCTTCACCACAAAGGAAGTACCAGAAAAGGTTTTATGAGTCCAATATGCTTTTGATATTTCCTCACTTACTTGATGATCTTTAAATAAGTACTTCCACTGTCATAGACTGTTGTTGTTGTCATTATTTAAAAAGACAAACCAAAGCAAAAGAAAGAAAACCAAGTAATGCCAAAGCCATCACTCACAAGCAGTTGATGGATGCTCAGCCAGTCACGGAGCATTGTCAACTCCTAATAAACCCTGGCTCTAATTTTATTACTGGACTAATCATTTGGTTAATTTGCATCAACTGTCCCAGTTGACCCTCTCAGCCTCTTCCCCAACCTACTCACTATCAGGGGAAGAGTGAGAAATAGAGAAAGCCTTAATGCTGTGTAAACACTGCTCAGCAATAACTAAAACATTGGCATGTTATCAACAGTGTTTTGGTCACAAACCTGAAATTTTGGGCCCCTATGAAGAAAATTATTCCAGTCAAAACCACTACAGGACATAAGCATGCTAGGTGTCATTTGGAAGCTTTTCCAGACATCAAAATCCCTTCTGCTCTGCATGAGAAATGGGAAAAAAACAAACTGAAACTTAACTTAATCCTTATATATCCAAACGATATTTTAGAGAATACAACGCAGGATTTTATCAAGACAGCTAGAACAGTCTCCTCCTAAGATATAGATCAGTCTTTTTTCACATAAATAGCTCATCAGATTCCAGGGGGCTTGATGTAAGTTTTAAGTGAGCAAAGAATTGACTCAAGTCACTTTATCTTGGCTGCTGTAGGTTTTTTTTTTTAATTCCTTGAATCTGTACACAGACTCCTACTTCTACCATTTCAGTTGAAGAAAGCTTTTGGCTACTTCTGTGATGTCAGTCATATAAGAAAGAATTGCTGGCTTGGTATAAAAGCTAATAATTTCTTGGAAGGCTTCTCATGAATTAGGCCCATTTACACTGTGAAGAGTAAATTAAATTCCTACCTAATTATTTTCTATTAATTTGCATAATATACTTTAATTTCCAAAATCAAATCTCCAATTTTGTACTGATTTTATTTTCTACTTGTTTCCCTAAGAAATACAAACAAAAAGTCACAAAACCAGGAAATGCTAAGATGCACACATTAAAGAGGGCCTTCTTCCACAAAAAAAACATGTTATTATCCAGAATTGAAAGAGGCAGACCTCTCACCAGTATATAAAAGATTGATTTAGAAGTTATATTTTTGATGAAACACAAATTATATCTACTAATTAACATTTTATTACATGTGGTTTTTTTTCCTAACTAGATAAGTGGAACTCTTTGCTTACTGTTATATAAATTTGTTTGGAGGGTAAACTGCAGCTTATATATAAACCTGTCTGTCATCTTTCAAGTCCTACTCCCCTGAAAGGATCATATTTTCCTCCTCTTTCTCTATCTCATACATGCAAGAACCCTACAAAACCATTAAATTACTACATTTCAAGGGAAATAGATAGGCTCCAATTTCCCTTAAAATGGGTTCATTTGTTAACTTCGAAACTTTCCCTTAGTAATTTTCAGACATTATATGTAGTGCCAGTCTCTCAGCATTTCCAATACTCAATGTTTCTCCCACTTGAGGTAGTTTTTAATGTGTTCACTCCATAATTGTTTAGAGTACTGTAGACTTTGTTTAAATTATTATTGCAGTTGTAGGTGTTACTTACACTTGCTGTACCTTATATTGCAAGGGAAACTTTAGTATCTAATCTTAACCCTATATGGTGAGGGAAAAATTAGAATACACATTTTTATACCTATTTATTTTTGTGAACTCTGTGTACAAACACATGCCTGAGTTGAATTTTAGCAAGGATAGATTTTAGTTAGAAAAATACAGAAACAGGAGTCCAAAGCTTGAAAGTTGTTCTAAATATAGCTGTCATTTAATATTGAAACCTTTTTTGGAACTGGAAAAGCAACGTAATAAAGATATTTCTTTTTGAAAAGAAAGATACAAAGGATAACGATTTTTTTTTTACATTGTAAATTTATACTCAAACATTTTTCTGGCTTCTCTTGGCTCAATATTTGAGCACCAAGATCTAAATTAATCTTACTGTTTTGAGTCTGCAATTTAGAGAAGTATTATTATATTTTACAAATAATGCAATAGAGGTCAAGATTTGTGTTGCCTTCATTGTGTTATGTGAAATCTTGATGTTTAATTTAAATCAGGTCTGTGGGATGTCTCTAAAGCTAATGCAGATAGGCCTGTATCCTACAGACACTGAATACTCAAGTTGTCCTATCTTTTAATTTAATTTCTGTCAAATTTGGGCTATATGGTAGGTCATATTTAACCACCAAGTTTGCTGTTGGTATGAATGATGAGTTTTAGCAGAATCTAAACATACATTTAAGCATGCTGTAACATAAAATCTGTCCAATGTATGTAGAACTGCAAATCTGATCACCAGCATTGAAGGAAATGCCAAGTACATCTGTTGTTAGGCCAACATTTTATACCAGAATGCAACATGTGAAGGGTGCTGTGTAGCATCAAATGTAGAGAGCTTTACAGGTTGTCCATTTGCCCAACACTAAAGTACACTGCAGCAAGTGGTTCCAATGCCTTGAGTAGTTACAGGCCATGACACCTGGTGAAAACCTAAAATTACATTTGTGCTGTTCTTACAAAGAGGTGCTGTAGCACAACTGACAGAAAGAAAACTATCAGATTAAAGAGAGAAAGATATAAACTTGTAGTTATCATTTTGGGTGTAAACTTTACAGCTGTTTCCTTATCAACTTTCTAAGTAATAAAACTATAAAAAGGAGCACAGTTTTTGGGGCTCGTGAAAATAGAATCTGTAGCACAGACTGATATAAGAGTGAGATATCTTAAGGTTCTTCATTTATGCTTTTCTCAATAATCTGTTTTAATTCAAAAGAGCATGTTTTCCACTACCAGTTGTTTTTATTGCAACTCTAAAGGATATCATAGTTTAAGAATTATCAGATCATAAGCACAAAACATCTGCTGTTTCTGTGCTGATGACCAGAATGTTTATATAATAAATGGTGTATTTCAAGGTTCTTCAGATTTCTATTTTCATGGCCTTTCACAACAAACTCTTATTGACCTTTAACTTTGCTTATTTTTTTCTTTCTATCTTATCCTTTATTGTTCTTCTTCAATGCTGAGGTTACTTCCCCCACACTCCAATTTTCATTGAATGCATTTGTGTAATTACCTTCCCTACCTGCACATGTGGAAATGCTCAAATTTATGTAAAAAAAGTCAACAGAAAAGTTTAACTTTCTAAAATAAAAACTTCAACAAAAGAAACAAAATTGGGGCACACTAATGATGTTGGTAATTCTGTTTTCCCCAATGTTTCCTCTTCTTTAGGGATGGGGTTGCAATGAAGTGCTCCTTTTTAATTTTCAAAGTTGATGCTTCTTGTTGACAGATTTTTTTCCTATAACTCTTTGCTTCACAAAGTTAAAACACCAATTGTTCTGGTCTGTTAAATTTGTCCACTAATAGACCAACTAGTTACGGATGTGAACTTTCTTCAGACTATGGAAAATGAGAAGATGCAAGATTTTTGTTAAAATGCATCATGTCCGTTTGAGGATATTGATAAGTGGGAAGCTGCTCTTTATTGGTCTGTATTGCCATTATGTGGTTTTACCTGGTGCTTATCCTGAACAGCTTCTGTGACATCTCCTTATCGTGAATGACATTGTCAGAGCATGCTTCAGGAAAGACATAACAACAGCTTTAGAGTTTTGGATCTCTTTATATCATGATATCTAGCTTTCATTGTTCTGTAACAAAGCCTTTCATTGTTCTGTACAGCTTTGCCAGTTGTTCAGTCTTGGAACACAGATACACGCACAACAAAGAGCAGTGCGGCTTGCATTTAAAAAACCTTTTACACTGGTGTAGGCTGGAATGACCATAGATTTATTACAAATATTTATTGGTTGTTTCTATCCCTGTAATTTCCGTGCAATTTGTTGGGGAGGTTTATAATCTGCATAGAACTTCATGGTATAGAAAAATAAAAATAAAATCTTGAACTGGACATCCCTGGATAAAATAATATACACTATAATGGTGCACATTATTCCATTAAAACTCCTGCTATCAATAACCTTCTTTATCTCCTGCAACTTCCTTAAATATTCCAGTGTCTGAAACCTTTTTCTGTCTGAGGCAGGGCTCCTAAGAACCATTAAACCACTGCTAAGAATGTTGACAAATAAAAAACAGCCACCGTTTTGTGCTTTATATTCTCTATGGGTTGATTTTAAGCTCTTCTGTGACCTGGAACAATGAGACTTTGCTCCGCTTTGGATCATTTGGCAATAGCATAATATAAACAGAAATAATCTTAGAGAAGACAAACAATGAAAGTAGGACTAGGTTTTCCTTATGTTAAGCACTTTATCTGAACTTTAACACATGCTGTTCTATTTATTCAGAATATATGTTTTACTTATTTCCTTAATTACATTCCAGTGAAATAATATTGATTTCATTTAATTTTGTTTTTTAGTACGAAAGCAGGAAAAGAAAATGGAAGAAAAATTAAAAGAATTGCTAAAATTGTACAATTGATGACTTTAAAGGCTTCTGTTTTCATATAATGTCTTTTTCAAGTACACAATGTATCTGGAAATATATAAATTTCAAAACTAAAATGGGCCATATGAACGTCTGCATGAGATAGTACAAATTGCCTGAATTTCATAGATTCTAGGCTATAGAAAGACATTTGATCTTGATCCAGTACCTTCAAATAATGAAAAATTAATTATTTGTTCTTATGAAAATCTGTCCTTTTTTTTTTCCTGGTCTGACTATGTTCAGCCTCCAGCTATTGTGCTTCATTATATTTTCTTTCCCTGCATCCAAAGAGTCACCTGCTTTTGAAAATAATTTCCTTGGGTTGATACTTCAAGGCTAAGATTAAAAAACCTCTTAACCTTCTCATGGGTAAACTATGAAAGCAGAATTTGCCAAGTTTTTCACTAGAAGGCAATTTTTCTGTCTGTCATGTTACTTTTTTTTCATCTCTTCCATTTTTTAATGAATTCTAGTTATCCAGGCCCCTTTTTTATGATTGATGTCAAGCCTGAAATAATTTAATCAGTAAATTGCTGGTTTTGTCACAGACATTTCCACAGGAAGTAGCTCCACTTTCAGATGTGAGTACCTGGACATTGTGTTCACCAGTTAACCTGAAGTGTAAGACCATCAGCTAGTCTTGAAAGTCTTTTCACTGATGCTGTGTGATGCTGTTTTTCACTTTTACCTATTGGAGTGGGATTTTCTTCCTACCTATTTGAGCTCACATTTTGGCAGTATTAAAAAATTATTATTATTATTCTACAAATTTTTACTTAAAAAAAAATAACATGAGGCCAGAAATAGATTCCTGTGGAACTCTATTAACATTATCCTTGTTTCTCATTAAAATTACCACTGAGATCTAGCATTAAACTACTTTTTAAATGATTAATAAGTTTTTCACTGATACTATATGATGCTAATTTAATTCATCCTGCTATGCAGGATTAGGTAAAATGCCCCATAGAAGCCTACTATACAAACTAGTTACTTTTATAAATCAACTTTGCAAAAACAATTAAAGCTGATATGAGTTTGATTTTTTACAAATGTTTCTAGAAACTATGTTGAATGACATATAGTTATCCTCTAAGCCTCTGCCAGTTGCATCTCCACTCAATCTGTCTATAAAATGGCCAAAGAAATATTGACTACCTGTCTTGCTAAATACCAGTAAGTAAGGACCAACAGATGTTCTCCTATCAGACCTGAAGGCACTGAAATCAGTGGCAGGTGAGTTACTGATTGTGGTTTCCAGCCTCTTGAAGACAGTAAATATGTCACCAATTTTTGAAAGTATTCCAAGGCAGACCCCAGCATCTTCCACCTGCGTACCGCAGAGCAAAGATGCTCACCTTTGTTGCTTTTGGGAAAACTGGTAAGAGTTAGTGTAAAAAAGTAGAACTAGTGTCTTCTTTAGAGACAGAACTCACAAATCTGTGGGAGTTCTTTGAAGGAAGCAATGAGCCTGTGAACAAAGGTTGATATGACATCCTTTGATTTCCAAAGGCAATCAACACAATCCCTCAGCAAAGGCTCTTAAAGAAACTAAGCTGCCATGAGATAAGAAAGCCAGTCTCCACATGGATAAATAACTTATTAAAAGATAAGAAACAAAGCACTGAAATAAATGATTTTTTTTTTTTAAGTGAAGACGACAGGAGTATGCCCTGGAGGCTCTTTGCTCAGTATCAAAGAAATAGTCAGATGACAAAGCTTGTTGGTACTAGCAGATACTATAGAGTGCTAAAGGTGAAGGCCAGATGCACAGCCTCAGAGGTAGAACTGCTGATGAAGCTTAATGTAGAAGAATGTAAGCCATGTATATGGAAATATGCAATCTTCAATATGCTTGGATGAACTCTACACTGTCACTTAGCACTCAGGCCTCATATTTTGGGTTTATGATAGATTGTTCTTCTAAATGTCAGTTCATTTTTCATGAACACTAGGAAAACAAAAGTGAGTTTTCAGAATTAAGAAAGGAAAATAGTTCTTTCTTCTTGTCTGAATAGTGGCATGTGAACAGGTTAAAATCGTAGATTTGGATCCCGTCTCTTTCTGTTTTAGTAGGTAGACGTGATCTTGAGGTGAGATAAAGACAATTCTGCGCTACACTGCTTGCATATAAAATTTTCTTTTGATCTTTCATGGGATAATGAAGCCAGAGAAACAGCTAGCAGAAGGACAGCATACAGATATGCATTAAAAAAGTAAAATCAGCTCTAGCTGGTGCATACTAAGAAGAAACACCTTTAGCTAGAATAAATAATGACTAAACAAACAAGTAACGTATGAAAAAAAACCCTCCTCTTGTGATTTGGTATTTGTGGGAAGAGTTGAAAAAGAAATGCAGTGGGGAAAAAAAACCACAGAGACAAAATTCAGAAACAAACAAAATGAAACATTTAGTTTTTATTTGGTGTATCTGTGCCACTCCCCAGAACAGAGAAATTGGAAATTACTTGCAAATAACAAACTACTTAATGCACCAGAGACTACAATGTTAGGAAAGCAATATTCCATATGTAGAAGACAGATAAAACACTCTAAGAGTAAAAATATTTATATTTTCTAATTCTAGAACACTTTCCACTGTATCCATTGACATCAGATAATGTCTTCTAAGGACATCAACACTCCTTAATAAATAAAATATTTTTTTAAATTCATGCCTGCCATAGATGCACTCCACTATAACAAAATTTGTTTTCATATATATTTTCCCAGTTATCACAAATATTAAGGATAAACTAACACAATGACATACCATTGGGTGTGTTTCTGTTTAGTTAATTAAAACTTATAAATATTTTCAAAATTAAAAGCATCTGTGTGAACATATGTGTGAAAACCACACAACAAAAATACTAGGTTTTAATTTTATTGTATCCCATTAGTATCTAATAGATTCCTGCATATCCTATGTAAGCTCTGAAAAAAAACTTTGAATATCTTAATTTCATAAGCACATCTAAAAAAACCCCACAAAACCAGCCAACCAAATAAATGATTGCTTTATACCTTAGAGAATTCGACTTATTTTTTAGAACATGTGAACATTAAATTAATAACTAAAAAAGCAGAATGATAGTTCATTATGTATTTTACTGCATAATCACTTATGAGTAGTTATGACCTGCTTTTGAGTAGGAACCATCTTGTGGATGCATGATTTAGGGAACACTTTTACACTGTTCCGAATATTTTCACAATCATTTTAAAAACAAACAAGCAAACAAAAATCTCCCTTGCCTGCATCATTTGTTTTGCTTCAAAATACTACCCATTCAAGAAAGGATGAGACTGAAAACTGAACAGGAAATGTGCAAAGCACAACTGTTTGCTGTACAGAATGACAAGACTCTGTCAAGGCTCTTGCAAGGCATCTCTGAAACTGATTAGAAAAAATAACCTTTCATAAGTTACTACAGTTTTATTGTTCATGTTTTTCATGTCCTTTAAGTTTTTACTAAGTCCTCTGGGTCTGGAATTAAATTAGCAAACGTATGGTACCCTAATACTGTCTTCAATTCTTAGACAGTGGAAGTTACCTAAATTATTACTATTCAGAAAATGTTAAATATGTGGTGACTTATTTTTTTAGTAGAAAATTCTACTCTTCTTACCATTTGTATTGCCAAACTTTCATTTCTGTTTAAAATGTATTCACTCATGTAAAACCCTTTGATAATGGGAACCCTCCTATTTACCATTAGTAAAGACAACTATTTTTTCAATTCTGCTTTAACCTTCATTAAAACTGTTTTATTTATTTGTGAACACCATTATACTCCTCTGGTTTAAGATAGAGAAGAAGATCCGAGTCATCATCTTGTGTTGTAATGTACAAAGTTAACTTCACAGCTAGCTGTCAAGCCCAGAACTATCAATTTACACACTGCAAGGTGACAAAGTACTTTTTTCACTAATAGCATTTCCCATAAACATTCACCTTCAGAACTGTAGTAGTTTTCTAGAGGCACTCTTGGGAGAAGAGTTTTGTCCCAGCTGTTAATTTCAATCCTACACTAATATGTGGGGGTTTTTTTTAACTTTTGAGGGGTGGACAGGGGTGAACAAGACTTTTGCTTAGAGAGAATGAATCATCTGGATTATTGCAGCAATATCTTTTTCTCTCTGAAGTGAAAGTTAGAAATTCCCTTGATTTACTTTCATCCTATATTTTTCAAACTTTCTACATACTCTTCTACTGTGTTTAGATACGGGGAATTAATTAATGTCCTCTCTAGTCAAGACAAATAATATTACTAACATGCACATTTTTTCCTTCAAGTGATGATTTAGCGTTAATATCCCCAATCATAAAATCTTTCTAGCTATACGGCTTCAATGTGTTTCTGCATTAATTCCATATATTGTGTGTTACCAGCTGTGGTCTTGATCCTTGTAGGTAAAACACCACTGAGGTTAATCACTGTTGTGTTCTCTGACAAAGCAAACCTGGGACTGTGCTCATGATCTGGCATGTCTTTTGGCTCTGTGTCTCCTCTGCAGGCTGCCAGCATAAAGCTTAACTTAGGCCATCTACAAATCCTATCTGCTCAGCTAGCAAATGATCTATCATGGTGCTGGTGGGAAGGATATGGAGACCTGTCCCAGTTGCCCCTCTTTGCAAGGCCAGATAGGATAGCCTAGATCTGACAGCAGAGACAGGAGCCCCTCTAATTAGCATCTGCTTGTACATGATCCAAGGTGCACTCTGCAGAAAAAGGCATTCACAAATAGGAGAGGAGATAAATTAAATGTGCAGGCAGCAAATATAAATGCAAGCTGGTCTTCGAGGCTGTTCCTCTGTTCCCTGTAGTGACAGTCAACGTGACTTTGTGTAAATACATCCATGACTGGGTTTAAGACTGCTTTGCTTACAGAATGTCTCAGATGCTTTTGGGACAGAAGGTTGTGGTTCACAGGGGCAGCTGGTTTCCTTGTGACATACTAGCAGTCAGTAGTTGACAAAACCGTGTATGTTTTTCAGTGCTGACAAGCCTCAGAAATGTTCTCAGTTACTCAACTTTAAGCACATTAAACCAAATTATGATCTTTTTCCTAAGTTTAATTAAAACAAGAGGGTGAAAGGTAAAATGTACTCTGCAACCTGGAGCCAGGGATCACCACCTAATGTGTAATGGCTGCATTTAATGAGCATTCTGTGAGTAGTTTAGTTATGAATAAACATAAGGGCTTTGGCTATGGTTATAGATTTATTTTCACCTTTGCATACATTGGAGGTCAGGAAACATTTGAGTGATAGGTTTTCTCTGCAAGACAAGCACTGAAACATAAGCTTTTAAAAGTACAAAAAGTTTTTGCCCTTCTGTGACTGGATTATTGCTGTAAATACAGCTCACCCTCTAGACCACCTGCACTATTGTAGATCCCAGGAATAAATCTTTGTACTGTTAATCTGCCCATAGGTATAGTTTTAACCCAGCATACATAAAGCAGAACACATTTTTGTCATAAGAAAAGTTACTTTATACTTGTACAAGATGTAGTTAATCCATATAAGAAATCTGTATTTATATCTACAGGATATGGGTATGAACATTTATTCACCAGAAACTGAGGGAACAAAGGTCAAGCAGCCAGGATCTTGACTTATATTAAAAGGGAAAACTATATGTGACTGTTCTCTACTATGCAAAAGCGAATCTCACCATGGACATTATAGCACCAGGTTTTCAGGTACTAGTGGTTGGTTCAAGAGACCAAAAATCAGAAGAGTCGATACTTTTTATCATTCCTTAGTTTGCTTTTCATGTTTTATTCAGAGAAAAATTACTTTTTTACAGTAAAAGCTTGGAAGCGAAAGATTATTGTCCCTGCACTGAAAATCACTGTTCTTATGTTTTAGCTAAAAATAATAATAAAAAGGATCTTATTTGGGAAATTATTTTGTGGTACTCCATAAGAATATTGCATAGGTACTTAGTTTTATCTTTCTGTTTCTCCTTTATTTGTATTTCTAATTGTGCTTTCCATTTTACATTGAAAATAATTTTGTATGTATCTTCTCTTGGTGTCATGATAAACTATGGGAGACAAATATTGGACAAAAATTTCAATTTATATAGAAGAAGGAAAGAAATCATCCCAAAGGGATTAATGTAAATTTTTAAAATATATTTAGTGTATTAAATTAAAAAAAAAATAGTACTTTCCATTTAAAAAAAAATTTTCTTCCAAAGATGTCTAGTTTTCAGATAGAATGGGTATTTGAATAAAGGAATTTTGGCTAGGATTTGTTTGTGGTAGTAATGTGACACACACACACACACACCACACAAAAATTTTATCATTCTATAAAAATTCTAAAATTTTTACCAAAAAATTGTTTGCTATTGTGCTATGTAAGGGGAAATATTTATATGTATAAAATATTCAGACTTACACTAGCTATGTAATTTCTCAATGCAACAGCTTATGAGAAGTTTCATACTTTGAGTGCAAGCCTAGAGTGAAGAGAACTGGGTATGGCAAACTGACGATATGAAAAACTAATAGGTATTTTTGTAGTTTATTTAATAGCGACTTGTGGATTAAATGGAGTCATGATAAGTAAAAAGATAAGGCATCCAAAGTAAGCTAACAAGGTTAGAAGTCTGAAGTACTTTATCTGTAGCTAGGGCTCAGCAGATGCAAACAGAATCTTCATCAAAAGGTCTGCTGGCCACGGAGCAGTCTGGAGTGATCTGCAGTTATATACCGCCGTGAGTCTTCTGCCTGATTCCATAACTTCCTTTAGTTCCTCAATCTAGAATCAGAATGAACTTCATGGAGACCAAACCACCTTGAAAAAGCTTCTGGAAACTAAACCTTTTTCTTGCACTTCCTGTTAAAGCAAAGAAAGTCCTCTTTCCTTCCACACCTTCAACAGGAATTTCAAGTAAATTCCAAATATTTCAATATAAATTCAAAGATGGGTCAAGAAAAAGACCTGTTTATGTTAACTTTTTTTGGGGGGAAGGGGGTTGTTTTTTTGTTTGTTGGTTTGTTTTTAGTAAAGATTAATGCATTTTCACAGGGTTGCCTACAATTATCAGAAGTTTTTAATATCAAAAAACCATGAAACCATAGAATGGTTTGCGTTGAAAGGGAAACCATCTAGTTCTAATCTGCATGCCACAGGCACAGAGGGGACACCTTTCACTAAACCAGGTTGCTCAAAGTCTTATTCAACTTGGCTTTGAATACTTCCAGTGATGTTTCTCTGGGCAGATTGCTCAGTGCCTCACTACCCTCACAATAAAGAATTTCTTCCTCAAACCTGAGCTAAACCTTCTCTCTTTCAGTGTGAAGCCATAACCACTTTCACTGCATGCTCTTGTAGAAAGCCCCTCTCTATCTTGTGGGCCCCTTTCAGGTATAGGGAAATGCTCTAAGGTGTCCCCAGGGCCTTCTCTTTTTAAGACCTAACAACCCCAACTCCCCCAATCCGTCCTTCAGTTATTTCATTTGTTCCTTTCCTCCAGTTTCAATGACCTCTTGAAGACAGTTTGACCTCATCAGTACAGTTAACAACTGCATTCATGAATAACATCTACTCCAGCAACCCATGCTGAATATTTGACACATGTAGATAAGAAGCACAGCTGGTAACTTCAGAGGAAAGAAAGAGCACCGAAGGGTCAGAACTGAAGATCTGTGTTAAGACCAAGCTACTAAAGGGCAGCAACTAAGCTTCTGATATGTGTGAGAACATTTCTTGGAAGAAATAATAAATTGAATTCTACATTCTTGAATGAATTATTGACAAACCCTCTGAATATTTTCAATCAGCTTTTGGAAGAGTTATTCTAAACCATACAGCTGAATTTATACAAACACACACATATGTGTTTTTCTATGAAAACAGAGAAATTCTTACTGTGTTTAGTCCATATAATGAATAAGAAATTATTCCATAGTAAATCTGTGGGACCCTGGAGGATTTTTGAAGTGTCACAGTTTAATTTGGATCTTTGACATCCAAAAAATTAACTCCCTAGAGCTTTCAAAAATCAAAGATCCCTTAAATAACCATAAATAATTTTAGGTGCCATTGGACTTGAGGTACTAAATGGTCTATGAAATTAATAAAGATCTTAAATTTCTTTTCTTTACATCTGTAACGGGTAGTGGTTTTGTTGTTTGTGTTTTGCTGTTTTGTTTTTTGCCATCACTGACAAATAAATTCTACAAGGAGAGCTGCATATGCATTATTATGTGTTCTTTTATATTTCAAATTTTGCTTTTTTTTTTTTTTTTTTTAGCTCATCCTCATTGTGTTTATCTTAGGTGATAAATCTAAGTTACTTTTTTGCCAAGCTGAGTTTTTTAACATGAAAAAATTCAAGATTATATGCTAATATAATTTTTGAATTTTTTCATCCCCTATGAAAAGACACTGTGTCCTCTACTGTTTCACAGGAGCTGGACAAGTGCTGGCACAGTTGTACAGATAGAAAATAAAACAGCTAAAGAGTTGTAGGCCACTGACTTTTATAGGATTCAAAAGGCAATTAAAACCCATAATTGAAATGCATGATGAGGGTAAATCATATTGTGTTCTTTCTCTCAGGTAATTATTTATTGGTCAGCTGTGGCAAATTTTGCCAACATCACCATCACTCTCATTTATGATGCATATTTCCCAATCAAACCAATTTTATGGTCTGAAAAAGACAGGTTCTTCCTTATATTTATTTTGAGGAAAACTCTTATAGGAAAACATAGTGAAGTGCTTTTGATGTTGTTGGTTTTGAACCAGAGGTGAAAATTTCACATCAAACCCTGCCCCTCCCTTAAGGCCCCCTCCCCAAAAATCAGTCCCCCACCCCAAAAAATAAAAAAAACAACCCAATAAAACTTCAAAATACAACAATTCTTGTGCTTTTTACAAAGACAAGAAAAAAAGCTATTAACTGGTTTCCCCATGAGTCCATTGCAAATTTTCACTTTGCAGGCTACATTCTGGTTTGTCCAGGATATCAAGCTCCAATGAGATGGAGTATGCTGAAAGACATATTTACTCAGACTTTTTCTGAAAAGGGCAAAGGTGGTAGAACAGTCTCTTCAGTTGTCCACTCTCTGCTTTTTGGTTAATATTGTCTCTCTCTACATAATTATATTTTAGATATATGAGTAAAGTGTCTCAAACTTGACTTTGTTGTACCGTGAATCATACAGATGATCAACATAATGAAATCTAGCTCTTATCAGTTTGAGTCTCAGACAAGACTTGGACACCACGCACAGCTCTTTTGGGTTGTTCTTGGGGTCCATTACTTTCCCTGGATCTTCTGCTGTGTGGTGAGGTAAAAAACCTCCTAGGACACATGGTAGGAAACTCAGTAGTACATCAGAGTTCAGCTATATCACACATGTTCAAGTGGGAATACGTTTTCCCATCTGAACATGCACCTATCACTCCTCACAGAGCTGAATATTTGACTGGTGAAGGTTCATACAGGTCACACTGGGGAACATCCTGTGACTCTTTACATGAATTCCAGACCCTTCTTTGGTCAGGGTCATGGGTGATGGGCATGCTGTAGAACAATATCATCTCTAATTTTTCATAAGAGCTGTTGTACTGAGGGACTCCGTTAAGACAGCCATAGCTGGGATAACCCCAACAGGTACACGTCCCAGACAAACATTCTCAGCTCTGAGATGTATCAGGTTTCTTTAGGTTCAGCTGCTCCTATGGTTCAATTTATTATATGGGAACACTTCAAAAAGGCAGTTTCTAATTTATCTCTATGGCTCCTCACTTTCCAGCACATTGTCTCTCCATTACGTATTATCAGCTACTGGTTCTTAAAGTCCAAATTTCTACTTCCCATTGTACCACTTCCCCTGTGTGGGCCTTGGAGGCCGCTTGAAGAGAATAGGTGGAGACAAGGATTTGTTTCACCACAGGCCCACTCATAATTTGGTGAATTTGACATGGGGTTCCTGGATTATTGGGGATTTGTATATGCTCCACACAGCTCTATCTCATCTGTTGATAGGTTCCTATAAAGAGAAAAGTGAAAATTTGGCCCACTACAGACCAATTATTAAAAAGAAGGAAAAATCCATGGAGTGTTGATTTGATAGCTCTGTGTCTATGACAAAGGTAAAAGGACCTAAGGAAAAAACGATTATCACATCTTGGCTCATTGTGAGCTTTCTCATGTAAATAAACCATTAACTGTTTCAGTCTCTCACCAATACATGTAACACACACTTACTATCTTGCTTAGATAGTAAGATAGAACTACATATCAATAAGTAAGGTGGAACTACATATTAATAAATAAAGAGTAAGGTCTACAACTTACTACTAAACTAATACAAATGAGCTCAAGTGAAACCAAGATTAAGGAAGAAGAAAACTTCAACATTGTTCTTCCCCAGCAAAGGGCTTTAGAAAACAGAAACCAATCTAGGTTTTAATTTTCCAGTTCTCAACATGTCAGCACCTAAGGAGGTCACAAATTATACACAGCAACTATCAGCACAATATATATCTATATATCAGAGGGCATCCAGTACTAAAAAAAAAAAAAGAAAAAAATACGAAGTCCTCATGACCAGATAATTTCTGTTTAAGGAAATGAGTGGATATATACTATAATCCAGATTGTTTCCATGTCTCTTTTATATATTTGTAACATCCCATTATCAGAACTTTTTAAAAAGCATTGCAAATCCATATATTTGGTGATATTGTTACACCACATTTCAACTATTATTACACGAAAGGGTATTACAGAAAGGAACACTGCAAAATAGCCTTTTTATGTGCAGATGGTGTCACTTTCTGATAGGACATGCCATGCCTTTGGCTTCCCTTCCCTGATCACTACAGACCAACTTTAGTCTCACTCTCCACCAGGCTGGCTTTCAACTGTGTTAGTCATCTTTTCATCTTTGACATTATTATTTTTTGCAGCTTGATTTTTTTTATCGCTTTGAAATTCGTCATTGATTCTAATGAGTATTAGATGAGCTTTCTTTCTCTTTTTCAAAAAAAAAAAAAAGGCAAGAAAAAAAAGCAAGAAAAAAAAGCAAGAAAAAAAAGCATAAAAAAGCTTTCTAACCCTAAGAATAGTTTCTTGAATCTTTTTTTTCCCCACTTTGGTAGAAAAAAGTTAAGTGTTATTACCTCCCCTCCTCCTCAAAAAAGAAAAAAGGTTCTTGTGCCTCCTCGATTATCTGCATAGAAAGTTTAGTTTGAATGTTCTGTAATAATGTAAAAATGACTCAGAAATGAGGCAGAAATGACCTTACCAGCCTTCCAAGTTGCTATTCTTTCAGGCCTTCTAATCTTGGCTCATTAATGACTGGTAGGCATGTCATGTGTAGAACAGGTAGAGATCTTTCCTCATCATGTTCAGAATAATGTTCTTGCTTACCCTGCTTACAGATTTAACTTGGAAATAAAACAGATGACAAAAATGTCACTTTAACTAATACTCTCCATGAATACCTCTTTAGCATCTAAATGGATATAGAATGTAACTATTCAGAGTTTCTTACACAGTGAGTGAAACTTAAAAGCTCCAGTACCTTTTCAGAGACACACCTGAGAGAAAATAAATATTTCTATTCTACCTAACTATATATATAATTCTTTCCTTTATCCTATCCTATGTCTGAAAAGGGAAAAAGAGACCAAACAAAACAAAACAGAAATATCTTGTCTTAATGAGTACATCCATGGGTTTTTTAGCATTTAAGAACCGATGTCTTGTTTTGAGACAATGATAATAATAATGGCAATGATAAACTGTTTATGATTTGATTAACAAGAATGAAGGACTGGGATATTGGATTAAAAGTAGTGTGAAGAGCAGAAATAGTTTACCTTTTCTAAAATATGGTATGAGCTTGGGGAAGAGAAGAACAAGAAGAAATATAAAAGTAAAAAAATTGTCTTAATCATTATGATATTGCTGAACTATGTCAGACATAGGAGCAAGGCTGTGGGTGGGATGAGAGTGAGAAGTGGAATGAATTTCTGGAGCATCTCTTTGTTCACTTGGAGCCTCAAGAGCTTTGTGGGGTTTTTTTTCTGCCCCAGTTCCAAAACTTTGTCATTTCAATATGCTGGGCCCCTGTTTGAGAAAGGAGTCAGCACCTTAGCTATTACTAATGCTGCTGAACTCAACATGGATGGCAAATTATTTCAGGTGCAAAGGAGAACTATTTTGCAATGTTAAAATATTTACAGGTATCCTAAAGTGTAAATATCTGTCCCAGTTTTAGAACATGAAATATGCCAGAACAATGCATAACAGTTGGACAATGAACTGAAACCTACAAAGTTCTCATATATACTTTTGGTTTGCGTATTTAAACATAAGTGTGACTCTGACTGTAAATATTGCAACAAGGGAAGTCTTTTGCCATAAAAATAATGGGGTTCAGATTCACCAGAACTCAAATCCTCAGAAAAATCTTATTTCCCTCACATATTATGCAAGGATGGAGCCCAGGTCCACAAAATACCAATACAAAGTATATACCACCAACAGAAGAATACTGAGCTTGTGCATATGCCCCACCAGCTAGAAAGCTTTAGAGGTGAAAGTGATCACAGCACATACATAATTTTATATATTTCAAAAATCTAGTGTCTCCACTTAGAGACAAACAGGTGCTTAATCTTCTTTTCAATAACTAAATATGATAGCCTAAAGCTGATAAAGAGAGAGAATCTTTGCCTTTGATAAAACACAGGATCATTCCAGGGCAACTACAAATGGCAGAAATTATTTTTCTTGTTTCAAATTAATATTATTTCTGCAGTTGTGACCATGACTTGCACAATTTGTGTTCTGCAAGACTGCAATAACAGATATGGAAATAGAGCTCAGCAGCTTTATGTTCTATTAGCCAGTCTTCAAATTCATTATATACAAACTATAATGGAAATATATCTGATTGCTTCGGCCTCCAGTCACTCTGAACTGCACGTCAGAGATTCTTGTGATGTAATGTATTTTTATATTATATATTTGTTTTGCTTTCTTTCCCACCAGGATGCTTGGGTTAATAGATGTGTTCCTTTAAAAATGGACTCAGTTGGTAAGCCAGAACTTTGAGTAACACTGTCTTTTGCATGTCACCTTTTAACACTTACATCATTTCCTTCTGAGCTGTCTTTTTATTCCTCTTATCACCTTAGAAAATGCAAATGAAGTAATTATCTAGTTAAATTCTGAACAGGCATTATTCATTTGAGAAATCGTTACTTTGTAGTGCTAAGGAAGCATTTTTTCCCCCACCTTTGGCACTTTACAATAAACTCATTCTGATCTAAATTGATTGCTCTGGGATTATCTTGGAGTCATTAAAATAATGCTGTATTGACTTACACTAATGTTTTTAATTAGTAATTTAAAATTCCAGCATTTTGAATTAAATATGCACAGGTATAGCTCATTTTAGCTGTATATGATTTTGATATGACTTTGATTCAAATCTGATTTTGAATATTACATAATTGGTCTCAGAACCAATTATTGTTTTGCTGGAGCAAAGGTGATGAGCAAGGGGGGAGGGGAGCACCCCATAAGTGTTGAGATAGGGGAACAAGGAGAAGACCAGTAAGTGGCCAGTCTTCCAGAAGTGACTTACCTACAAATGTGTTGTGAATTACAATTCCAAACAATTCATTGAAGTCTGTGTTACACCATAGATTTCAGGTTGATTTTCCATACAGTTTCTATCTATGCACATAGCAACTGAAGGCAAGAATAATCTTTTCATATGCAAGACTTGATTTTTTTTTAAGTGAATATCTTGTAAGTCTTTACATGAAGGGCTGATTTGGCTAGAGTTAGCAGTAAAATTGGTATGTGTGATTTTCAGATTCTTAGATTGATATAAGAAATACATTTACAGTTTGAATCTTTGTTTTGTTAACCTAGCAGATAAGAGATCTCCTAGAATCTCTTGTGATGGCATTCTCTTAAATTATATGTTAAATTTTCAGAGAGGGTTCACCCCATTAGACTCAGATTTTCTCCTCCTTATCTACTTCTATAGCACTTTATTTAATCTTTGTGTGCAAACATAAATTATGCCACAAAAACATCAAATTATTCTATGATTTCTTCACATCCTTGGCAACACCTACATTTCATGAGTTCTTCTGCTACCTCTGAAACCAGAAATATTCTAATTTCTTTCTGGACCTCAGTAGCTGTCTGAACATGGTCCTGGGCAACTGCCTCTTGATGGACCTGAAGCTGAAATAGATTATCTCTAGAGGTCCCTTCCAACCTCAACCATTCTGTGATTTGTAAACTCACTAGTGTTTGAGGAAAGATTTGAATGTGGCCATGTTGTTGGTAGATATAATTAACATAGTTTTAATTACTGTTGGGTTGTTTTGTTTGTTTGCTTGTTATAGGAATTTGTCATACATTTAAAAATTAATAACTAACAAAATTACACCACCAGCTGTTTTATAGAGCTTTTCTTTAAGGAAGTGTTTCGGCCATGTGACAATGAATAGCAGTCTTCTGCTTTCTTAAGCCAGTAGCAGCATAAGGTCCATCTAATAAAAATTGCATTTGCTTAGCAAAAACCACTTAACCAGATGTTCAATAGATGTGAAAATGTATGCTTTGGATTTTTAGAGTGTGTCTGATGAGTAAAGGCTAAAGAACACTGAGGATGCAAAATTATGTAGTCAGAAATTATTTAGTCCCAGTGGCCTCTGTGAAAGGCAGCTGAGGTAGTGTCTGTTGCTGTTAACCCAAATTCATTCAAAATTTTCTGACTCAAAAACTTTGTTGGCAATTTTGAATCATTATCATTATATGATCAAGGAAATCAACTTTTTTTTAAATAGTGTGACTACTGCCATGAGAAGAATGAAAAATCAATGACTTCCACATTTCAAACACATTATAGTTAATATAGAAAATCACAGTCATTTAAAAAAAGGCCTTTTCCTCAGATTATTGCTATTATTAAATGTAAAGAATATTTGTGAGTAAGATCCATTGAACAAGAAAACCCATCGCTACTCCCTCCCCTCTTTGGACTGACTTCATAGCTTAAATAATCTACTTATGCATATATATACTACCAAAAACTGGTTTGTAAATAGGCTTGTTTAAGCAGTTAAGAGATACAATAGCATGAATTATTTGAATAAGCTGCAAATTTTAAAGTTAATATTTTATTAGGTCCTGGTTTGTTTTTTTTTTTACACCAAAAGGAAATTGAATAGGTTAGTTTAATGTTCTGAACAAATCAGCTGGTATTCTTTAACTTGGATTGGACATGATTTGTTAGTACTACTGAACTTTCAATTAAAGTAGGGGTAAAGATGTATATCTGTTAATCATAAGCATTTATATAACCTGTCTACATGCAGTTGTGTAGTTCAAGAGCTTTACAGATGTTGACACAAAATGTGGAAAGGCAGGATATATTCTTCCCCTTACATTATACTAAAAGTTTCAATGATTAATACTTCTGTCTGGCTTTTAAAAGCCATTAATGGCTTTTCATGACCTCCTTATAGACTGTGATCTTTACATAGAGAGACAACAGGTTAATGAAGGTTAGCAATGAAAAGAGAAAAAAAAAGACAGAGGCCTACGCATTTCGCTTCTGCTGTGAAAATGCAAAACATCAGAAATATTCAATATTTGAACACTCATTCAAGCTAGGAAAATCATGGAGTAGAAGAGAGCTTTGGAGGCAAGGGACGCTCAGTTTTCTACTGTTTATGGTCCTATGAAGGCTGTTTACCTGTTCTCAAATGGGGAAAGAAATACTTTTCTTTCATACCTTTCTCCAGATTTCTGCCTTTACTCCCCTCAGTTGCTGGCATTGCATAGTGGAGTGGAAAATAAATGGAGTAGTGGAGAGAACTGTTTCATCAGATGTGTTTTCCATATAAACAAATTTAAATTCCAGGGCAAGTAAGAGTGGTTTTTTTGCCTTTTCTATTGTATTTACAAGTGTGTATAAATCTTAGAAGCAAAGTATTAAAGTGAATATAGAGATGTGAAATGTAGCTTTGATACAACTTGTGTCAGTGAGCCTTTGTGGATGCTAAGACTCTGACCAAGGATAAAAAAGGTGTTTAGAATTTGAACTTTCAAAATTAAATCCATTAGAATTTTGAATTTAGAGATAGAACTGCATTGACCAAAAAGTTTTTCTGCCCTCTAAAATAATTTTTCTGAAATTTGAACTTCATTATGATTTTATCTGAAACATATGAGAAAAGAAATGTCATTAAATATTTTTTTTAAATTTATTAAGTAGATTTTTTTTTTAATTGCTGGGTTATAGTTCAAAACTTAACTTAAAATGTTAAACATTTTTAATATGGAGAACTCAAAACAATGATTTTTTACCCTATTGAGCTATTTAAGTGTTTTTTAAAAAAAGTCTAGTCATAGGAATGAAATTACTTATTCCAATGGATTGATATTTTCTGACAGAATACATTATTTTGGGCAAACAGAAAAGAGCCAGTCCTCATTCCTTTACATTTACAGTATTAATACCAAAAAAAAGTAGGTAGAGCCTGTTTTTCTTAAGACTGTTGATAATGCTTTTCATTGTTCATATTAACAAAATAACAAAGAATACCAATTCTGGATCAACAATTCAGCGGATTATTACTGTAGATTTATGCCATGACCATTAAACACAATCAGTCTTGCCTTCAAAAATTCAGTTGTATTCATAAAATAGGGAATTCAGCCAGGCAGAAAGGTCTTTTTTTGGGGATTGGGTTTTTTTGTTTGTTTGATTGTTTGTGGGGTTTTTTTTGTTTCATTTAATAATAAAAGCTCTGAGAACCTGAATGCATTGGAGAACTGTATTTGACTGCTGTCCGTCTTTCACAGTTATCATAGACATCCTTTTTTGGTAGGTAGTTAAGAATATTTACATAAATTAAAAGTATTTCCATATCTTGAAATAAAGTAGGTGTTATTTACTCCAGGGACACCAAAATTTTACCCAAGTCCAGGATTCCTAACTTTCTTATGACATTTTCTAATATATCCTTTGTTTTTCATAGAAGTCAAAGGATGAAGTCAAGGTTAACCTTAATAATGACATTTCAAATAATGTCTTTAAGAGCCCAAAAGTCTGTTCCATTCTCCCTTGCCCACTCATTTTAATTTCTAAGGGAATGGTTACTTATTTAGACTGAGATTCTCACTGTTGGTTGCTAGCACAGGCAATTGTTCAATACCAATTTTTATAGCTCTGTTTTTGAGTTAAAGGTAAGATCCATTTATTGCAATTAAAAACTAATCAACTATCAAATAAAAATTGTATTTTGGAAGCTATCACCACATGAAAATAGTATTTTATGATTAATCTGTATTTCATCCAATCATCCTAAAAGTCTAAATATATGAATATACATTAATGAACTCTATTTTCAAAGGTAAATTTAATTGATAGTCAGATTCTGATGTCTAAATCACATTGTACATTTTTAATTCCTTACATATCTGACAATAAGGAACTCTACAATCTCACTGAGAGATAACAAGAACAGTCCACTGTCTGAGCTCAGAAAAAAACTTGACATTGTTCAGTCATTGCTCACTGGAATGGAACAGCAGATATTAGAAGCACTCCAGCATGAGCCCCAAAGTCTTAATTAAAAAGAAAAAAAGAAAAAAAAAATGGCATCCAGAACTCAATATTTTTGGTGTATTCCTCAAAGGTTTGGTTAGCTGCAAAAAAAGAAAGATTATTTCTGTGTTCCACTAGAGAGGAACTCTTTCCCCTTCCCTGCAACAATTTCAACTTAAGATAACAATTTCTATTTCCAGAAAGCACTGTCTTTTGTTTATAAAATATAGCTGTGAACAGGGATTCACTGACGTCTTAAAATGAGTCTGCAAAATAACAGTTTTCAAAGGTGATCTTTGCAAGAATGGCATCTAATCATAATCAGTCACCATTTATTGTCAACGAGGCACTGGATGTCACCAAATAAAGGGAAGCAATGAATTTAAAAATATCTGGTATCAATGGCATCTCCGAATGATGATCTCTACAGTTCATTATTGCTCTTTGAACTCTCATTTCTCCATCTCCTACCAATCACGTTTCCCTTTTAATTAATTTCCTGCAAGAATATGTAAATATAGAAACAATTTTAAATGTATAAATTAAAATATACCATTTTCTGATACTTACATGATTAATAAAACATATTGATTCAAGCACTTCTCTGGTTTCCAATTCCACAGAAGAAGCAGGAACACTTATCATCCTGACTGCACATCTATACTTTTTTCTTCCATGAATCTGAATTACTGGAAATAGTGAAAAATCTGTTATAAATCATCTTTGCACTGCTGGCCAACTTGTGTTTTAAGTTTTTCAGCATTCTGTAATCCTCAATGCTGCTCAGGAATGTTCATAAGGTAAATGACAAGGTGCTGCTGTGGTACTAAGACAGAAAAAATCCTTGGTTTAAGAAGGAAAAAAAGAAACAAACAAGGATGTTCTGGGGGTGTGTGTCATTACCACAAGTCACTTTCTCGGTGTTTTTATTTATATTAATAATGATGCCAAAGCTGAAAAATCTTGAGTGCATTTCAAATGTATCTATTTACCTTGAATTATTTACTTACATTTCATTGGTGATCTCACATGATTTTTTTCATAAAAAGGAATGATTTTTTTTCATAAACAGCTAGATTCTATGAGATCCACTGCAGGGTTTTGTTGTTGATACACAGTTTGCATAGGAAATAAGGATATCACATGTTATATTAAAATGCGATTTCTCTCCCTTTTCCCTGCATTTTTTTTTATCAAGAAGAAAATTTAATAGTTCATCCATCCTTCCCCTCTGGAATGATTTGCTGGCACTTCAAGATGAATTCTACACACAGCTTGTCAAAGAATTATTTTGGTTGGCTGTGGTTCATCCCTATAAATTGAATACTTCAAAGATTTTTCTCACTTTGACCTGCATCTCAAAATCCCTGCAGGAAACTGCATCATACAAAAAAAGCAGAGTGATCAGAGTGAATAATCTTGGACCATACAGAAGGACTCAGAACTAATGTCTCATTGCTATTTGCTTATCTATACCTGCTAGCTCACCTGCGGGCGCAGAAGAAGCAACTTTCTGACAGTTTTAATGTAATATGCAGGCCTTAAAATCCTTCAAACTAAAACTTAAGATCAAATTGATGTTGTATGTGCCACCTCCATCAGAATCTCTGAATTAGAAATATACCTCCTATGAAGCAGACTTGCACCTACAGGGATATGTGTGCATATGTTTGTGATGGCTGCGAAGAAGGAGCTGCTTAATGCAAAATGACCCAGGTCTGTAGAAATCTGTGATTCTGTTTAATGTAAGAGACAATTCCCATATGGAAAATGGAGTACAGAAAAAGCTTTTTCAAGCTTTTATATAGAACCAGTGGTGCTTGAAATATGTGTTTTAAAAAGGTCCCATGGAAAGTGCTAGTTTGACTAAAATTTTTTCAAGAACAAGTTTCACCTAAAATCCTTCTGTAAAATTACTGGAATAACATCTGTGCAGTAGCACTTAGAATTATAAGGGTAAAAAGTAAAATATTTCCATTTGCTTATAAAGGAATGTGTCACAAATATTTTGCAGTATTTTGTTTAACACAAAAATCCCTAAATTGTCATTCATTTTCATTCAACATGAAACTGAAACATGACAACATGATTTTTCATGGACAGAATTTAATTTATTTTTAACATTTAACTTGTACCTGGCTAAAATCTTATTTTTCTGAACATTAAAGGTGAGGGATTTTATGCAAAAGATGAAATTACTAAAATACCTTAACCCTAGCAATTTGTAAAAATGATGCCACTAAAATTATTAGTGTAAATAAAATGGCATTTTATATAAAATCAGTTAATTTTAAATAAAATTAAGACATCATTGGATTTTGTCCCTTAGCAGTACACATTTCTAACCTATCTGATACTGGTTCAGTCCTGAAGCTGAATTCATGGAATTAGGCAGAAATTTTTCTTTTATTACAACTTCTAAATAACAAAACTTCTGGTTTATGCTTCAAGGATAAGTTTTAAGTCAAATTCTTGTTTTAATTATTTCAGCAGGGGTATTTTTTATGCAGAAAATGACAGACACAGAGAAAGAAATATTCTACAGTAAGTTTCATTTGAGCATTTTCATAGCAGCTCATTAATTTCCACACAATGAAAAGGGGTTCCAGTATCAATGGGCTCAATTTGAAGCACTGCTTCTCTAAAGTTATTGTAATTTCACTGCCAGTTATTGCTGTATGTATCACACTTTCATTAGCACAGAAATGGTGGTATGGAGTTTTGGATCAATAATCTTCAGTGAAAAAAATTGTGATTTTTATTGACACAGCTTTAATGAAGCAGGTTTGAAAAATATCATGTTCAGTCACCTGTCAACATTTTTCTGAGTCCTGTACTTACCCATGAAAATCAGTATAACTCTCTAGGAGTATGTGCTGCAAGGGAAAAACTGCCATTCCTTGTTCTGCCATTCTGAGTTTGTGCTTCAAATTTTTTTTTCAAAAATATTTAGAAAAGCCCTGAAACCATCCAAAACACTTCAAAGCAATATTTGAACTGTTCAATTTTAGTTTTTATAAAGAGTAATTTAAATTTTTTTGGCAAAAATTGTAGTTAGACCTTCAATTTTCCTATCTATTTAATCACCAATAAACATAATTGGAAAATGACCAGGGTCCTGTATTTTCTCCTGCTAGGAAGGAAAGTTCTATCAGAGGCTAGGGCAAGGAGCAGGAGGAAATGTTTTCTTCATTTGTTGCTGTTCTTTTTTTATTTGTTTTTGCTTCTTACCTGTTTTGATGGAAGAAAGAACAATGGAGAGGCAAATATAATTTGGTGAGTGGTTTGAAGGTCATTCCCATGGTGTTGGAAAAGCCCATTGAAATCATACATTCTGGATTTGTTTAATAAACTCTAGAAACACAATGCAAAGCTAGACCTCTGCCTGCCCACTGAGATTTCTTTTTCCCAGCTGTCAAGTTCTTCTTCCTGAGCTTTATAATCTTTATTGTCCTGAAGGACTAGAACTGTCTTCTTGGTTCAAAGACTTCTATGTTATCTTTAATGTAGCCAGAGCTTGAACTATTAATTGAAATCTCTTTAGGGCACTGCAAAAAATACATGGATAGAAACAACAGTCACAATGACATTAGCTTTGAGGCTGCTAACTTCAACAAATCAAATAATTATAATTATTTCATCTGAAATTTTAACTTTCCCTCCTGTGTATATGAAAATTAATGTCTTTCAGTATGATGCAAATAGAAATCCTATTTGTATGACTCAGGAGTTGTTCTCAAAATCAATGGGATGACTATGTGTGTTTGGATAAAACTTGATAATTCTTGGCACATTACCCAGTGGCATCTTTAGAGAAACAAGTATATTTCTCAAATAAATTTTGCTCTTTTAAACATGATTTTAAAATTCTTATATTTTAATCTAAATTAATTTGTTTCACACAAGAAGGAGTCAAAATCCTAATTTTCTTTTTTTTTAAGAGCGGAGTGCTTCTTTTTTTGTTTTGACTATTTAAAAACAACTATTTACATGAGTATATTTGGAGTGTGGTTGAAGTTTACACAGTTTTGCCAGGGATGAATTTGTCAATTTTGACTTTTTATTTTTCTATACAACAGGAAAGCTGCACATCAGGTTCTGTCAAGAACTGATCATAATAGTCGCAGCACAACTAGGTGAAAATCAACTGACTGTAAAGAAATCTATATATGATCTTAAAACTGCTAGAAGAACATAAGATAAAAAATCAGTTATACAACAGCAAAAAAACAGAGTAATGCATTTGGTACACTACCTCTCTCCCCTTTCCATTCTTTCTCCCACTCCTCCTTCTGTTTCCTTCTGACAAAGACAGGTAATTACTCAAGGTAGTGAGTTTTCTGGCAAGGGAACAGATTTTTGTTCTGTGTTTGTATAGTGCCTTCTATAATGCTTAGGCTGTGATGAGGACTACCAAATACCAGCAAGATACAACCAGAAAAGTAATTCCATGTGAGTGGAATTTATGAAGCTGGATTCCTTTAATATTCATGTCCTGTAGTTTAGATTCATGGTTGTGCATACAAGAGTGAAGTTATATTAAAATTTTCCTGTGGTTTGGGCATTTATAATAGTTTTCTCCTATGTTGATCTCTAAGGCTTAAAAAGACCTGAGTCTGCTTAATGTAAGAGACACTTCCTGTATGGAAAACAGGGTACAGAAAGACTTTGTCAAGAGTTTGTTTATATAGAACCAGTGATGCTTGAAATATGTGTTTTAAAAAGGTCCCTTGGAAACTGCTGGTTTGACTCATCTTTCTTCCCTTCATTGAAGGCTTTATTAAAAGTCTCTCTATATACAGCTTTCTACTTTTATGATGTTTACCTGATTATACTGCCTACATCTCTGTTAGACATGATCAAAATTGACCAAGTTCGAAGGATTTCAGGGAGAAACTGAGAGAACTATTTTCTTAGGAAACCAGGCTACAGACCTATTATAATAATGGTATAAGTATTATCTTGCTTCCTATGTTTGCAAAGCAGAAGGATAAAGTTTGTTTTTCTCCTTATCACTAGGAAAAGAAAATATTTTGTAAGTAAGAAATGACAATATTAATCAAGATCCCACTTCACTGGAAGGTAGTCAAGCCTGGGACTTAAGAGTAAACAAGAAGTAAACAATCTTGAAACAAAACAAACCTATCTTTTTGCTAACGGGATTTCCTATCATGAATTTATGTGGCTCCTGTCCTGCCAAAAAGTGGATGCTGGAAGTCATGGATCTAGAAGGAATATAGTGTGACAGACATATTGTTTTCTCCCCTTGGCTGGCCTTTGTTCAGCCCTGCCAGTTCCATTTGACCTCAGTACTAGTTGCTCCCTTCAGGGACTATACAGACCTCCCTCTACGCTCACCATCTATTAACATAAATGTTTGGTTTGCCTATCACAGTGGTGCATCACCGATCATTGAAATTTGCCATGCCTCATATTTTCCTGTTTCACAGTTTATGAACTCAGGCTTAAGGAGACTAAAACATAACAGAGTTATTTCAAAGGGAATTGGGTGTATGGATATTTTTGTGATTCTGGGTTTACATGTCTAATTTAAGCCACAGTAAACTATCCTCTCTATCATTAGGCAGGCTTTAAATAAAAGGGAATATTGTGTTGTCAATTTATTCTGTCAGTTCACTCTATTCAGAAAATAGACTGCCAAGCCAAATCTAACACTTGCTTTTGCCTCCTTTATTTCTCTCTTCTTCACCCCCCTGCTATTATTCCCTTTAGTCTGCACAGTCATTCAGGCTGCACTTCTTCCCTCCTTTAGTACAATATGTCATCTACAGTCTGTAATTGTTTATCCTGCCATTACATACACCACAAGCTTTTACACACACTGAAATGGTTGTTCTGGGTATAAAAGGAACTGTAAAAAGAAGTGTAAAACTTGTGATGTATAACAGTAGAGTGAGTGAAAGGCATATGGATTTTACGTCTCTAAGTTCTTATGAAAGGATGGAAGGACAGTGTCTGACTGCCTTCTAGAACTTAATTGGAAGCATGGTTAACAAATTACCATCTGAAGCATGCTATTTGAACAACCCAGAGTAAAATTTTACCCTCAGTAAGGTAACTGATAAATTTTTGAAATGGCATAAATGAGGATGAAGGCAAAACTTGGTCTGTAGCATCTAAGGATTAAATATTTCTGTGACGTTTCTTCATTTGTAGGAAAATTTTGGCACAAAACCTTGTGTCAGATTTTATTGACGACCAAAGTTGAGTAATTGCTTAGCTACCTGAGATTCCAATGCAAGTCAAACACAATTAGATTCAAGTCAAACTAGTTGTGCACCACCTCTCAGAAAGACAGAAGAAATCTTGAAGCCAGATGAGAGTGGGGCACCCAGGTGCCACGGGATGGAAAGTTCCTCAGGGTGGGACCTAAGGGGGTTGTCCCAGGCCAAGGCTGCAGGCTTTCCTCGAGAAACCTGACCCCTTCCCGCAGCCGTGCTGCTGTCCGCTGCCCTCTGCTACCCCCTTCCTTGTGGAGCTGACACCGAGCAAGTCCCTGCTGCTGCTCCCTGGGGACAGCTCTGTGACCATTATGGCAGGTACTGGTGGCCATTGGTGCTCCTGGGCCCTTACACATCTCTTGTTCAACAGTGGCACAGATGGGACTCTGTGCTTCCTTGTCACAGGGATGATTCAGTCACAGAGCAGGGGCAGTATGTCCTCCACACCCAAATGTAGCAGAATGCACACTCTGGCTCAGCAAGGGGCCACCTGAGTCTTGCTGAGGCATGCTTTTAGAAAAATTGAATTTTATCCTTTCTCCTGAATAAAAGAAAGAGTCTCTTTCGAAACTCATAGATATCTCAGGTAATCCACAAGAGTCTTATCACTCTCACTGACTCCATTGTTACACAGTCTATCAAGACTGGTAAGAAAAATCAAGTGTTTATCCACACAGAGTTGTGAAGTTGCCAGTTTTATTGTTATTTTTTACATAGAGCATCTGTGTTCCTCTTTTGACTGACAAATTTTCCAATGCTTTTGAATGTACGCTACTGATGTTTTTGGGGTTTCTCTGAACAACTCTGCAAGCAAAAAAAATACTTTCATGTCTCACTCCTTCACTCCTCCTCCCTCCTACGCCTGTTCCAATAACTGTAACTGAATATTCTCATGTATCCCTTCCCTTGAGTCCTGTTGCTGATATTAAAAAGGAAAAATTACATCACTGTGGGACTTTTGAACATATTGCAATAGTAGGCAATGTGCAACACAGGGAGGATAGCATTTTAGAGGATGCATGAAGGATGACATCTCCAAGAAACTATTTAGTCAATGGAATAGCTCTCATAGGGAAGTAAGAAAGGATTTTTTCCTATTTCTGCAATATGCATTGAGGAATATAGATTTCTACCAGTTATTCACTCTTAGGCATTTGCAAATCAGCTGTTGAATAGTCATTGGGACTTTTTATTGATACAGGTACGGGTAAACCTGCCGACACTCATCTCATTTCTTGCATTGATTTTATTTTGAATTTTAATCATAAGAATGCATATCAAATGGCAAAGAACCATGTTCTATGCATACCTGTTCAAGGTACTCTTTTATTTTCTTCCCCTTAAGAGGACAGAAGGAAACAATTATTTTAAGAAACAAGTATTTGTCCTGCTTCTATCATTGGGTATTTTCTGGATGATGCTTGATCCATCCTAGTTGAACTAATAGATGTGAGTCTAACTCGGATGGCATTAGTTCTGCATCCATTAGTGTCCTTTTCCCACCTAACATGTGTAAAGTCCTTTCTCTCTACTGTTGGATTCTTTCAATATAAAGCTTTTTGCCATTTACTAGAAGTGTACTAACAAATAATTCTGCATTTCTTACTCTAATATAAAAAGTTCAGTGAAATGTTTAATTTTTAAGATCTTAAGATTTGCTCCATTTTATAGTTTGCCACCAAATAAATTGATTTAGAACAAATTGGTGTACAAGTCTTAGAACATACAACACCTAATAAGATATTTTATATCATATATGAGGCTACAACTTCATGAGTATTCTTTGTTTTGATTTAATTTGTTTCCCAGAACACAGTCCATAGTTCTAACCATATAATATCACTTTTGTGGACATACTGTTCACCAGCATCAAAATACCACTTCAAAAAATAAATAAAGCATTACATACAGGAGAGCTTGCCTCTTCCCTATGGATATTTCAGAGGCTTCTGGGTGCTGCTCATTTGCCTCATTAGTTTGTGGCTTGGATTTCTGAAGAATAATAGTGTTAATATGCTATTCCATGTGTTAACATAATTTAAAATTCAGACCAGAATTTAGAATAGAGGGATATATGCAGAATAGTAGTCCATTCAAATGAGGGGAACAGAGTATCTGAGGTGTAGGTAACATTATCAGTAATGTGAAAGCTTTCCTCTTAGGAAAGGAAATTTGTGATGGACTCAGGACTTTTCCATATTTTATGATAATTTGAAATCCATTCATTAAAATTATGCATAAACAAGATTTTGAAATAAATTTGCACTTTAAGTAAGGCTTATGTGAATATATAAAACTCTAGTTTCAACTATGCTTTGACAATTTTTGCACTCTGAAGTCAAGTTCAACTTCTTTCTTAGATAAAAGCTTAAATAATTATATTTGCAAACATGTCATTGATGACAGGAATTAAAGAAAAGTATTTTGCATGCCATCTTTCTTATGTATTTATGGTCAAATATTTTGTTCTGTGGAGAATAATCACAAATATAGACTAAAATCATTACTGCACTGACTTCTTAGTCCTGTGCAAACTCTTCAAATTCTTTCAAAATTACAGATCCAATGTCCTTCTATCATTCGTTCAACTGGTTTCTTTGTTAGACTCTGGGTCATTCAGTTCCTAATTTGGTTTCTGAATCATATACAGATCCAGAGCAGAGTTGAAGAAAAAAGTAGGTTATAGGCCTGATTCTCTATCTGAAATAGGTTTGAAAGAGTAAATAGGAAGCAAGCAATTGAAGAACCAAGCCACATCCCTTCAGAATTACTCCTGTACAGAGTTTGGGGGTTTGTTGTTTTGGTTGATTGGTGTTTTTTTTAAGGAGAACTGTAGGACAATTTTTCAGATTTATTTTTAGATAGGAATATATGCCTTCACTATTTGTTGTATTAAGAACGTCAGTAGAAGAAAAAGCTCTTATTTTCTCTGTGAGTCTTCAGTTAAGATTACACTACACAGAGAACATACATTACTATTTCAACTTTCCATAGGTGAGGGAAGACATTCCCTGGGGACTTTAAACCCTCTCTAGTTTCTGTTGTGATCAAGCTGTCTGAATAACACTGCAAACATAATTTGTGCCTCAGATGGTTTTCTTGCTTAGTGTTTTTCACAGAAGGCAGCATATGTATGTGTTGAAAGAACCTACAACAAAGAGCGGGATCTTAGAAGTCTCATAAAAACAAAGCAGCTTCACACATCGTAATCAATGCCCTATACAAAGAGGTGAAAAATTCTGTGATTTTGGATTTATATTCCTCTCAATTAATTTGTAGGTAGCTGAAATTTGACAATAATGATCATTGACATGTAAAGCAAAGGAAAAATACATGTCTTTTTCTCTTACATAGCTCTTTGAGCAGTGAATTACCTTTCTGGGTTTTTAATGATTTGTATTTCTACAAACTTGGATTAAATTAGAAGGTCACTATACATTCACACTTAAATTGTCTGCAAATTAAAATTCTGTAGGCTAATAAACAAATTTATGTACTCTCTGACAAAAACTTTTTTTCCCAGTTTCTGATTATGGCACTTGACTTGCTCAGGAAAATGAGATATTATGAAAAATTACATATCTCGGCATTCTTTTCTTCCATTTTCTTCTGTTCACACTGGTGGTGTGTAATATTAACCACAAGTCACTGCACAAGTACAATTCACTTGTATAAACTCACATTTATTTCTTTTGCATGGCTTTTAGAATTTTCCTTCCTGTTGTTCTTAAAGCATCTTGTTAAGAGTTTACCACTATGCCAGCCTTAATTTCATTGAGGTGAAAAGGTAAAATTACATTTTGTGCAGTCAAGCACAGAAAAGAGAGAGACAACCTTTGCTTGGACATTCCTTGTTCTCACTTTTAGCAAACTACCTGAATTATAGAAATTATAAGTGTTTTCTTTGAATCACTGTGGGGTCCAGTCATAAATTAATGTTTTCTCATTTTTCTAATAATTAGAAAATTCTATTCTTGCTTCTTTTCATTGCAATGAGAACAGGCAACCATAGGATTTGTTAGACGTATAACTAATTTTATTAGATCTTAAAAAAAAATTTAAAAGGACATAGCGGCATATTATAGAGAAAGAAACAGAAAATTATAAAATGACTGCATAGGTTCCCCACAGAGTTAAAATTTCTTGGTGGATCTCTTCAGGCTCTCTTAGATACTTTGTCTATTTCTAAAAGGAAACACACAAGTTGTGAATGTGATATACCTGCATGCTTGGAGTTTTGAAAGGTCGAAGTCCTTAAGTGATTGCTATTTTTATATCAGGCTTATTTTAGCTGTGTATAGAAAGCAATAAAGACTGTTGCTAGGAAGAAATAATAAAGTACTGGGAAAAAAGTTGTTAAAGTTAATATTTTATTACAAATGTAAATAAGCATTTAATTGTAATAATGTTTAACTTTAAGGAGTACTATCATGCCAAATTATTTGCTAGTATACAAGATTTTTTTTTGATAGGTAATAAATGCTTTTGTGATTTCTTTTGGTAATCACTGAATTTGAAATAAAATGTTATCACTACCAGACAAAATGTATCAGCCTTTGCTTACTTTAACAAATGTCAGTATCTCAAAAAGATCAGTCTCAAGTGCACTTAAGTCATGGTCCACTTCTGCTGGATACTGTTAAAGAAATGTTTATGTGACAACTGACCTTCTGATGCTGCTGCTTCTTGTCTTGCAAAAAAAAAGTTGAGCTTTGAATACAAATAATGTGTGAAATCCCGCTCAACTGCCCAGTAATTTCAGGCACTTCTCATTCTATGAACAAGTGCACAAAATGTTGAGAGGTCCTGGAGATGCTGAAAAAAAAAGAAAGTTTTGCATCCTGTTTACATAGGGAATGTAATCTTTTTATTCTCCATCTTTAATTTAAACAATTCCTCTTAAATAGTTTACACAACTGATCGCCAAAACTTTGAATCTTCTATTAAGTATACTAAGGAAATTTTTTATCTGACGTTATTCTCCCTCATGCTTTAAGATGCATACTATTGATGATTTTGTTGGCTAACTTTCGATTTAAGCAGAGCCGAAAATCAGTACTGAACTGAAATGGTTCACGATAGAGTTCTAGAAGGCCTGATTAGCACCCATGGGGCTCCAGTGAGGTTTATGCTTTCCAAATTTACTTTAGCAGAGGTACAAACAAGAAAAGAACAAAACACTCTTGGAGTTTTCCCTCACTAAGACAATGGAAACAAGATAATACTTAAGGAAACATGCCAAGTCAACTTCAGAGAGTATCTGTGTGTACACAGAGTGTACTCTGCACATATTAATGGATGTAATGCGCACAGTTTTCTTTGTTGATTTTGTGTGTCTCTGCATTTTTTTTACCAACTTTTATTCTTTGTTATTCCTCTCTGTACAGAGCCAAACCTTCATCAGGATTTAGAAGCACGTTTAGTTTACTAAAAGCTGCAGTTAAGCTCATTTGAGCAGTGATGTAATTAAAAAACAGCAGGTTTGGTCAGTTATGTGCTGTCAGTTTTTAGTGCCTTTTCAAAAGGACAAATGGGGTGGAGGACAAGTTTTTTTTTGATGTATGAAGCTGAGGAAAAAATCCTAGACTATATCCCATAGACCTAAAAGAAAGGCATGCATGCCTATATGGATAAGTTTAAGTAGAGAAAGGGGGTGATAGACTGGGAACTGACTTTCGTTGCCACGGATGCCTATACTTCAACAGTGCTTTTATGGATTGATTGGGCCAAATCTAATCATAGCAGATTTGAAATCTGCCTTCTAGAGAATTTATCTCTTCGAGAAATTGCTCAATGTTTTTGTAGTGATTGATAAACATTTTCAGAGCCCACAGAGAACTTCTAGAAATTTTCCTTTTGGTTTACATTAAAAAAATTAAGTAGCTTGTAAGTGGTAACTCAGTCTCACATAATTTGTGATCCACCCTGTTTCCAGGTTTGGATGTTTCAATTTAGCATGGGTAGCAAGCACTAACAGCAGTATTTCTGGGGTTTTGCAGCAGTTACAAATAATGACAATACAAAGAGAGGAAGTTTTGATCATATTAGAACATTTATAATCTGTGCAACAAAGTTTATCCTTATAAATATATATTTGTGTTGACTGCTGTTGTACTAATTTTGAACATACAACAAATAGGTACAGTTGTTTTGTAAAACCTAAGGTATAGTTTGACACTGTTGCTTTAGTGACAAAGCTCAGTATGAATACAATTTCAGGAAACTTATCTATATTTATCTACAAGGTTTCCTGTATCTGTGCCATTCTCTGCAATGTTTCCAGTATCACATTTGCAAAATACCTGAATTAAAATTCCTTGGTTTTTTTTTCATTCTGATTTATGTTTTCATTTATCTTCTGCTCCATCACAGAAGGCATTCTCCATGCTGATGACGTTTCCCAAGTTCAATCACATTTTCTCAACTATCATGAGATATCAAATAATGTCTGCCAAATATTTGACCTGAGATTTAAAGAAAAAAAAATTGTTTACTACTGTAGAGTTCTACTTTTTAGCCAACAAATGGATTACACTATTATTTTCTATCCATTTTTCACCCTTTGTCTCCACAAAGAACTTTTTTTTCTGTCATTTGATCCATAGGAAACTTTACTAAAATTATTGTGTCAGTTATTTCCATTTCAAATATTAGGGTGAGTGATCATACTTCCAAGTGTTTGTAAGCCTTCTATTATTACTGCACGTATAAAACAGCCACTAGCAAAATGTTGGGGAAGAGACAAATAGAATCCAAAGGAAAACAACTGAATTAACATTCTGATTTATGCTCTGTAACATTTACATTCTTTTCTTCTAAAAACCAAACAAAAAAATTCCATCCAGATCTGCTTATCTGGATCATACTTACTTCTTTATTTTCATTTGTTCAGGAATGAATTTTGTAAATGTCCTAGATTATGAAACTTCTTCATATTTATTAAAATTTACATTGTGTGCAGAATTGCATCACAGATTCCAAGCAACTTTAAATCTAGGTAGTCCCTAGCCATTTGGTTTACTTTAGGCAGTTTTTATTTGGTGGGTTTTTTTTGTTTTTTTCCCTTAAACTTTTTTTGAGATGAAGCTGAAATAATTCTCGCTCTGCTAAAAAGGACGAAAAAAGTGACAGCTCTTCAGAAGTCGTAAGGTGTCTTGCCCCGCATTCAATACTCCAGCCTTTTCTGCCTAGTCAGTGATTAGCTACTTAGGAACAGACATGGAAGAGTAGACATTTTTACCTTCCAGTGAAAGCATTTTTAGCTGCTTTGTGTTTTTACTCATTCTAGAAGTGACATGCAAGTTCGGTGCTTATTAGTTCAGATTCTGTTACAAGCTCCTATTTGTGTGGAAGCTTCGGTTTGAAACAGCCCAACATTGCAAGAGAAAAGAACTGACATTTTTAAATATCTGTGCACTGACAAAATTGTGTAGTGAGGAAGATGAATGAAAATGCAACAATCTGAATTGGACTAGTAAATGCAAAGGTTCAGCCAGCTCTAGCTATCATATTCTTTAAAATTATTCTTAGGAAAATAAAATACAAAGAATAATAAATGTTCAAGACACAAATTAAACACCTTTTTTCTTCTTATTTTTTTTTTTCTTTCTCTCCCTGAAAGATTACGTGATGATTTATGGCTTGGGCCAATGTAGAAAACAAAAATTATATTGCTTATTGGCCGAAATCTTGACTCTTGGCTCAGCGAGCATCTTGAACCAGTACTCTTCCTACACTCAGATTAGAGGACAGCAATGTTGGCTCTTAGTCACAAAGGCAGCTCATGACTCTGCCTGCTGCCATGCCAGTGCCTGTCACCCCTCAGTTTTGATTTGAGCCAATCACCACAAGCATATGTCTCTGTTGGCAAGTAGTGTATCCCATCCAGAAAGCACTGGCTGCTGGTGCCCTTCAACCCTCTCCCAAAACAATCTGGTAGGGTGTGTGCTTCTTGTTTGAGGTACCCTGTCAGTGTGAAGGTTGTATTATTGGTGAAGGAGATCAGGGTTTCTCCAGGTTTTCATACCTGGTGAAGGGTTCAGATCAAGGCCAGAAGTTTTCTCACTTTGAATAGCCCTGCTTTTAACATCAATCTCAATTAAAATATGAGTTTGGCAATACTGACATAGCAGAACTGTCTATTGAATGTCCAAAATGTACTTCAGGAATGTCCTTTTCATTTTAGTATGATAAGACTTTTTCTCCTGTTAGTCTTTGCAATACAGTATATACAACTTGTCAACATTCAGGTTGTCAATCCCAATAAACATAGAACAGAGTAGCCTCCTATATTTTACCTTATTTAAAGTGATAGTCCTTGCAGGTATTCAGCTATAATTATGTCCTAGTAAGAAGAAAGCAGATATATATTCTGTCTTTCTGTAGTAATGAAACAATCAAAGTCAATCTGACAATGAGAATATTCTTGAAAGGCTCTAACGGCCTGTGCTTCAAATGTGCTTCCTCGAAGAAGGCAAGACACCTGGGCAGGACATGCAGAAGTCCCTTTTGTTTCTTTGTGGCAACTACAGGTGTTCACACAACAGATGTAAACAAGAAACTGTTTTTCAACATATAAGGAGTTCCTGAGACTAGAAAAGCAAATCAGATTTTAAAGTAAATTTTTTGCAGGCATCACTTATGTCTTGTAACTACCATCCTCTCATCAGGAACAACATACATTTAAAAGAGAAGGTATTTCATCTCCCCAGGCAAAAATTCTTCCTATAAGTAAAGGTCAAAATGAGTAATTTTAATATTTTCTAAGCCTTCTTTTCCCATGTTTTGAAAACCAATAAATTCATCTCTCCCCCCAAAAGAGACAAACCCTTTCCACAAGTTGTTTCAAGTAACTAACATTTTGTATGAAAAATCACAGTATTCTGTCTTTGACATGAATGTTAATTGACAACCCAGCTGTCTGATTTCTCATTTTCCTTTCCCTCACAATTTTAGATTTCTGTTTTAAACATATGGCTGAATTTTTGAAGCCCTGTCCCTTTTTTTAAGAGTATGAAACTTGGACGTTATCAATGCAGCATATTTCCTTGATGTTTCATTAATGTCTAAGAATATTTCTTCCTAATTTCATGTACCCTTTTTGATATAGGTGGGTTTTTTTTAAAGCTTCTTATCAAGAGATAATGTTTTTAATGCCAATTTAAAAGAAAAACAAACAAAAAACCCCCCAAAACAAAACAAAACATACAAAAACCCCCAACTCTGACTCTTCTGATTGCTATGGCAAGTGTGTCTGTTTGGCTTAGCAACTAAACAAACATTTAAAACATTTACTTTTGTCTTTACATGGAATTTAAATATCAGGATTTTGTAGCTGAAGTAATGATGTTCAAATGCATATGATGAATAAATGTAAGAATCTAGCAGAGTAATAGCAAATATCATATAATATGGGAAGGCAATTTTACTTAAAATGACAGATTTGAAAGTGGCTTCAGGGGAAGAGCCCATGTCCAAACTAGAATGATCTACACTTGTGTCACTGCTGATTGATGTTTGTCTAATTTGTTCTTGAAACATCTAATGACTGCTTATGAGAACATATCTGAGGCAGTGTCAAAAACCTTATTAAAGTCAAGATATATGGCAACTTTCGTGTCTAAAAAACCACGCCATATTATGGTATTGTAAACTGAAGGTACATTATTGCGACCTGAACTATTTTAGATATCCACATTGACTTTGGCTAATCTCTTTTTTATTTAACAGCTATTTACAGAAAAAGATCTTGTTTCTATTTTTCTAGGCATGGTAATTTGGCTCTCTGGACTATATTCCACAGAATCTTTCTTCCTCTCTTTGCAACTTCTTAACAAATTTCTAAATTCTCTAGTATTTTGGAAAGAGCTCAAAATTTATGGGTGCTTGCTGATTCTAATAGTTAGTTTTAAATGGCCTTATCTACCTTATTCATTTTGGTGTAGCAGAGAATAGTAAATTCCAGTGAGATAGCGGACATATTTTTCCCCTCTATTCATTGAAATTGGAAATTTTTCAATGTCAGTCACACACTGCACAACATATTTCTAAATGTATCTTGAAATGTGCTGTCCTTTCATATTCAATATTGATCTTTTAGTCTTTCCTAAAAAGTATTTTATGAATCAAAATAAAAGTTAAAGAAAGGAGTTAAAGGACCAAAAAAAGGAAGAAAATGTTTTATTTTAAATCAAAGAGTAATAGAATTTTCAGAGCTGGAAGGGAACCACAAGAATCACTGAAGTCCAACTCCTGAACCTACACAGGACAACCCCAAGAGTCACATCATGTACCTGGGAGCATTGTCCAAATGCTTCTTGAACTCTGTCAGGCTTGGTGCTGTGACCACTTCCCTGAGGAATCTGTCCCAGCGTTCCGCTACCCTCTGGGTGAAGAACCTCTTCTGAATGTCCAATTTAAACATCCCTAGACACAACATCCTGTAATTCCCTTGGGTTTTTTCATGGGTTACCAGAATGAAGAGATTGGTTTCTGCCCTTCCTCTTCCCCTCATGAGGAAGATGCAGTAGACTGCAATGACTACTACTCATTGCAGGAGACTGCAATGACTTCTCCCCTCAGTCTCTTCTTCTTCAGACTGAACCTCAGCTCCTCCTCCTATGGCTTCCCCTCTAGCTCTTTCACCATCTTCATAACCCTCCTTTGGAGGGTTTCAATAGGGCCTTCTTCAGTAGTTTTATATCTTTCTCATATTGTAGTGTCCAAAACTGCACACAACACTTAAAATGTGGCTGCAACAGCTAGAGTAGAGTGGGACAATACCTCCCTCAATTGGCCAGCCATGTTGTCTGTGCCTGATGCTCCTGAACACCCTTGGCCCTCCTGGCTGCCAGGACACTGCTGACTCACATTCAACTGGCCATTGACCAGGACCTCCAAGTCTCTTTCTGTGGCGCTGCTCATCAGCTCCTCACTCCCAACTCTGTACATAGGTCAAGGTTTGCCCCATCCCAGGTGCAGAATCCAGCACTTTTCTTTATTAAAGTTTATATGGTTGGTGATTGTCCAGCCCTCTAATTTGTTCAGGTCTCTCTGTAGAGCCTCTCTGCCTTACAGGGAGTCTCAAGCTCCTTCCAACTTATTGTCATTGATAAACAGTATATCTTTGAGTCCTGCATTCAACTCATTTATGTAGCATTGAAGAGTACTGGCCCTCAAGTGAAGACCTATAGAACCCCTCTCATGATGTGTTTATCACTCTGTATACTGGAAGTCTTATTCAGAAGGAAATCTGAAAAGCTTACATGAAATGACTTCCCTTGGTCAACTAGATGGGTGACATTGTCATAAGAGGAAATTAAGTTTATTGAGCAGGACTTTCCCCTCATGAACTTGTGCTGGCTGTGACCAATGACTACACTGTTTTTCAATACCTCCTAGAATAATCTTCTCCATCATTTTATCAGTCACTGAAGTGAAACTGGCAGGCCTGGAGTTACCAGGATCAACCCTCTTGCCCCTCTTTAAAATTGGGATATATGTCAGCTTCCAGTCACTGGAACCTCTTCAAATTCCACAGACCACTGAAAAATCATTGAGAGAGGTCTTCCTATGACTTCAACTAGATTTTTGAGTACTCTGGGATTACTCCCATCAGGTCTCATAAACTTAGACTGGAGCAGAAAATCACACACAAGTTCAGGGTTGACTGGGAATTTATTATTCTTGCTGTCATCATTCTCCAGCTTAGGGCTCCAGGGGTCCTATAGACTACCACTTGTATTGAAGGCTGGGGTGAAGAAAGCATTAACCATCTTTGCTTTGTCGATGTCCCTGCTTGTGAGGTGATCATCCTTGTTAAGTAACAGAATAGGGTCAATGGCCAAAGTTATTTCTAGTCTGCCTTTTGCTATTAAGATATTTTTAAAAGCTCCTTAGCCCCTTCTGTTGTCCTCCTCAGTACTGGCCCAGCTTCAAATCTATTTCAGCTTTGGCCACATAAATTTTCTCCTGACAATGGTAAGCAGCATCTCCACAGTCCTCCCAAAATGCACAACCTTGCTTCCACTGGACATATACCATTTGTTTTTCTTTCTCCTTTAGGTCCAGAAGAAGATCGGTCTTCCAAAAGAAAACTGATAAGTAATTTTGTCTTGACTCAGTTGTAATTACTTTGGCAGATGTAGACACAAGAAGATAAAGTTAATTTTACTTTTGGCCCCATCCTTTATAAACATTGAGTATTCTGTATTTGATCATAGAACCATGTCGTTCTTCTCATTCCTGTTTGAAGAGTTGCTTAATGTGTCCAAGTATATGCAAAATCAAGAAGGTAAGGAAGAATGGTTGATTTTTTTTTATTTTATTTCCATCTGGTTTAAAAAAGGTAAATTATCAGAAGATATCTCTGCTCTCTTAATGGAATTTCAAATTGAGGGTTTGTGGTACTTCATCCTTTCTTTCATAGCTACAACACAAAAATAAAAGACTGCTATCCAGTCATACCTGAAGAAAGTGATGGTCTACAATCTCTGAATAAAATATAAAGCCATTTTGTTCAGCTATTGAATATAAGTGAAGTTGTATAATTGTGTTCAGTCTAATCACCTTCATTCTAAACAAGGACAGAACAGATAGGAGTCAATGAGCATTGCAGGAGAAACTACTAACCTTGTGGTTACAGTTAGCAACCTGACATCCTGACTAACAAGAGCAGATCCTCAGTAAGGTACATAAGAGATAAATACAGACTTATCATCAGTCAAAGTATGAAATCAAAAGGACTCTGGATACTTTGATACATGCTAATTAGAGAAAAAATATATAGTGTAATCTTGTCATCAAGTGCTGTAATTCTGTCAGATCTTAGAAGTGAAGCATAATTAGGCCATGATAGCACTGGGTGATATGCATGAAGGGGAAAATTAAGGTCAGGAGCAGTGGTTTTGTTAGTGACAGTCTTTCTTTTAGTATAAGGTTAATACTTCACTACTCTTTCACTTGGGAAGGTGAAAATATTTTCATCTTAAAGGCCAACCAAGTCATAAGGAACAGGTAGTTACCTCCTTCCTAGATAAAAAAAAATTTGTTTTCCAGAAGGGTATAAAAAAGACTTATATACCGGTAAAGCAAAAAACATACACTTCTTTGGGAATTTAGGGATTTATAGGTTTGCTCTGCACTGCCCTGTAGCTTGTGAGAGAGCCTTCTGAGTTATCCTCACAGTGGAAGACATTTCATCCACTTGGCCCTGCAGTAACATCTCTCTTTAAGTCCATGAAGCTCCTACGATGGCATACAGTGCAAAGAATCAGGGGATGAACAAAATGTGACAATACCCTGCTTTTAGACTCTTCTGCTAATGTGAGGGAATGATTATACTACATATATACTTCTAATGCATAGACGCACCTGTATAAGAATATGAATGTATGTGATATATGTATATAACACAATAGTCTGTTCTATGTACAGATGTTTATTTAATAACGTATGGATGAGGAAAAAGAGGAAAGCAAAACTTGCAGTATTAAAGTAAGTAACTCTTTTGCTGCTTATCTGATTCCTTTCAGTTTTTCCTGCACAGCTGCTCAGAGTCTTCAGCTTCATTTGCTCCACTTTTCAAAGAATGTCTTGTGGATAATTTTTGCATTCCATTCTTTCTTGGAGTTCTCCAAGTTTTTTTGTTTTGGTGGGGTTTTTTGTTTTGTTTTGTTTTGTTGTGTTTTTAATTCAGTTTTTCTCCATCAAATCCTCTTCATGAAAATATCTCTTTGAAAACAGGTTTACCATCACTCCTCCTGGACTGGCTTAATACCAACTCCCTGATTAAGTGAAGGATAAGAACCCACACTCCCTAGAGAATCACTGCCTATATTTCATAGAGAATCTGTAGATGTATCACAACAAAGACGTTCTTGATAACTGCATAAGATTGATGAATTAAGACCACTACCATGAGACAAGACACAAACACATTAATTTGACACAGTTTTAAATGCTTCTGAGCACTCAGATAACACTGTGAGAAATACATGCAGGCAGATAAATATAGACATTACACATACACATAATATACAGATAGGTGATATAGATAATAAAAGTTTTTGAGATCTTGCTAATAAAAAATTAAGGCTTTTCATTATTATATTTGCCTTAAAATTCAGTAAATATAAGTAACATAGATAAGTAACTGGCTATTTTCATGGCAAACTTACAAGCTTATACTTATAGAGGTAAAATATCCCTGGCTGAGTTCCTTGAGATGCAGCACAAGACTAAATGCTGATCGACTGACCAGTGTAATATTTTTTACATGAAAATGGCTAATTTTGTATGCATTCCAGAACATTTGAAAAAATAATCACTGCCTATATAAAGTCCCTCCTGAAAAGCAAATTATATTACATACTCCTCAGTTTTTCTATTCTGGCTAAAGATACAGATTTTTACATGGGTTTTTTTTTGTTTTGTTTTGTTTTTTTCATTCTTTCATGATCAATGGCACATTTCACTGGAGAGGAAAAGGGTGCTTTAAGCTGTTCATAAGCTTTTAGATTCAAGTGTAAAATGCACCAGATGAGTGCTCTTTTATTAATTATTTTCTTAACATTATTCAGTAGCCCTCTATACAGCACATGATTTTTTGCTGACTGTCACTCCATCTTCAAACCATGAAAGATTTGACATTATATTGTTAAAGTACACAGTGTTGCAAAAGATGCTCTTCTCTGATACATGTGGAGTAGATTTGGAAGAATCTGAAGGTACTTGGTATCTCCTGAGCTGTATTTTAATTTAAAAAAAGGTCTTCCCTGATTGACTTTAATTTTATCAAAACAATTTATTCAACTTTACAGGTATTCTGTTTCTCTCCATTCCTGATGTAAAGCAAATCTTATGACTAAAGTTCAGTTTACAATTTTTATGATAACCATTATAGAATAAGATTAAATTTCTCTTTTCTGTTCTAACTTTTCAGTGTTAAAAAGAGTAAAAAGCAATAAAAGTTTATTTTTATCATTAAAATTAGTAGGTATAATCCCAGAAGTAGTGCACTGAATAAGAAAGTATAATTTTTAAACAGTGAGTTTTATGATTATCACATTTCTCATTATTACTATCTTTAAGGATAAGAACAGATTAAAAGACTGAACACAGGAGAAAGCACTGAACACTGTAACATTTTTATGCAATTTAATATGATCTAATCTCTACCTTTAGTCTCTAGAAATAAGAAGCGTGATATCTTTAAAATCATACCCTTGTAATCTGCATTTTAACTAAATGATGTTTTTGGTTCACAAGACATTCTCTATTTTATCCTGAAAACAGATTATTTTCATGTTAATTAAGTTCTCAGTGCATTTACTATGGAAAAAGAAACCGAATTTTTATAATCTTTTCAATATAATCAAAGTAGACCTTCATGCCGTACTTCAGACAATATGCTATGATTAGAAGACCGGCAGCGTGACTGTACTAAAAAGTCAAATCTAAGACCCCCCAAAAGATAGCAAAAAATTAAATAATTAAATTATGAACAGTGATTGGACTGACATAGTTTCTACAGTTTGTAAAGATTTTTAGTGTTTAAAGTGAGAGTGAGACATGATTCAAGTACTTGATATTCAAAATCTGAACCCACAAACTCTTTAATCCAATACAATTTTATGCTATCTTGTTTGTCATAGCTAAGTTCTTTTTTCAGAAAACTTCTAATACTACTTCAGAAACATGATCAGAAGAGACACAGCCTCAACAATACTAAAATGTTTGACATTCACATCAGTTTTGCATATCTTTGACATACAAAAATATATTCCTTTAATTTTTTTGTTTTGTTTTGGGGCTCAGTCTGTGTTAGGCGCTAATAAATCACCTCTAACATAAACTGACATGATTGGTTTCCTCATAAAAATGTTTTAAATCTGTCTTAACTCTTAGGCACTGTTAGAGAAGTGTGCAATTCTGAACTTTTTAAAAATAGTCTAGTTGTTAGGGAATTTTTCTAGGAAATAAGAGAAGCATTTAAATGTCCATGTCTGCAAATGTATTCAAACTACATCCTTTAAACTCCAGGACAGGACCATAACCATGAGGGTCTAGTTGTGAAAGAAGAGAAGGCTCCAGTAATGACACGAATGTTTCCTTCCACTGAGGGAAGAGTTGGATCAAAACACAAATAAAAAACTTGTGTGTAAAACAGCAAAGTTAAAAATTCTAAAACTGTCCTGAAAACAAAATCAACTTGATAATTGCCATTAACTACAGGAATACAAATGTAATTGCCCATGATGTGAGATGCATAAAAGAATGTTTTAGTTGTCATGCTTCCTGAGGAACATCCTTTCTTTACAACCTAAGTGGAAATATAAAATTTTCCTTAGTCATAAGGAAAGCCTCTCTAACTAGGGGCTTGATACAAGTCCAGCTTGAAATTGTTCCCAACTCCCAAGGTGTCTGGAAGATGCCATATATAGATGATGCCTAGATTCACTTAAGTACATGACTTGTCTCATATAAGGCAATGTGATTTCAGCCATTTCATAGCAGTGTTTATTTTAAAAGGCAGGCTGCCATCCACTGAAAAGAGGGTAAAATTCTGATCACTTCAGTAAACAGATAAGATTTATTGTAGTAAAGGCATCTTCAGCTACATATTAAAGATAATGTATAGAAAGAGTAATTTTAAACCAATAATCTTATACTTCCATGAAATTCTGAAGGACATTGCTAGAGAATGGACAAGGGAAAATAAAGATATCTATATAGATTTGTAAAAGAAATATATTTGCTCTCTGTAATGATATTAGTGCTAGTAAACAATTTTAAGTGTACTAATCCCAGGGTCCCAAAGAATTCTCTTTATGAGTGTAAAGAAAATGCTTAAAAAACACTGTTGCTCACAGCAAGTAGTTACTTATTAAAATTTATGTCAGACACTCTGCTTAGAAGTTGTGCTTGCATATATGTTAGCTATAGTAGAGACTGTCTTAGTGCACATTGCTCTCTGTAATGAAGCCTTAAATGTTCCAAGGTTCTATTTTCATTTTAGGAGAACATTTTCAATAATATCTGGGGTTTGGGAGTTGGAGTTTATTTTGAAGTGGGATAAATTTTACTGTAGTGTTCTTGATGTAGAATCCTGCCCTGTAGAACTCTGAAGAATTTCTCAGTATTTCACATTTATATCCTTTACTTGCTGGAGTATCTTGTTAAAGATTCTTGTCATGGTTTAACCCCAGCTAACTAAGTACCACATAGCTGCTTGTTCACACTGCCTTGGCGGGACAGGGGAAAGAATTGGAAGGGTAAAACAGAGAGAACCCATAGGCTGAGACACAATTTAATACAGAAAGCAAAGCAAACTATGGGATTCATTCACTACTTCCCATGTGCAAGCCACACAATATGGAATATCCCTTTGGTCATTGGGGTCAGCTGTCCCAGCTGCATCACCTCACAACTCATTGTGTACCCGCTGGTGGGACAGTGTGAGAAGCAGAAAAGGCCTTCAACCTACGCAACCACTGCTCCAACTAAAACATCCATGTGTTACCAACACCGTTTGCAGAACAAGTCCAAAATATAGCCCCATACTGTGAAAAAATTATCTTTATCCCAGTAAAACCCAGCACAATCTCCCTCTTTCAGGCCTGTAAATCCTGAGACCCAAATTTTGCCACATCATTGCAAGTAAGAACTAATTTGAAATCAAGAGTCACAGAGTACAGAAAAAGGTTTTCTAGAAAGGACCATAGAGGTTATTATAAGTGAGTAGATCAGAAAAGGAACTTAGAAAAATTTTAGAATTATTTTAATTTTCAAAGAAGGAAAAAGGATGAGTGAGACATAATTTATAGATGACAAAGATTTTCTTACAAAAATGCTGTAAGGTCAGGGTTTTATCTGCTGAAATCAACAAAGTGATTTTGTCTAAAATCAGGCTGAATAACAATAATTTTATGCATTGTCTCCATGTCTCTAGCAATTCATGTGAGCTTTATGGCTGTATTCTCTGAGATGTAATAAGCTTTTTTGGTTAGGTGATATTCAGTCTTCACTTGGGATTAGCACTGTTTAAGAGCATTTTGAAACCCTTCATCAGCATAATTTCTAATACTTCCAGAAAGAAGTCAGCAATTTATAATTGCAAAACATTTTAGAATTGGTTAAAAGTCATGTAAACACATCCCAAGACCTGGTGCAAAAATGCTTATCCCAGATGATGAGCAAAAGACTTGCTCTGGAAGCTCATGAAAACTATTAACAGAAAAAAAAATTAGGAATTTTCTAAAAAAGATCACTCATTTTTGTTTTACATTCTCATCATGTGTGTTCATCCTGGACTGGAAGCTTATTGCAGTTTTGGTTTTGACCATTATCAGTTGTGAAGACCTGTTTGATTGTTTACGCAGTAAAGGTGCAGTGAAATAGGAGTTCAGCTCTCTTTTGAAGGTTGGACTTTATCAGCAGTAGGTAATGAATCTTGACATTTAATCATATGGGGTTTTGTGTTGTTGAATGTGTCTCCATCCTTATCTATTTATATATATAGAGAGGGAGTATAGTGTCTATTATATTGTACTAATACAGTACATAGTACTGCCTACAACTACAGTGTTTAGATAAAAGATAAATTAAAAAATAAAATATTTTAAAAGTTATAAGAATTTTTCATATAATTATTCATTGAGCACTGAAAATTTGAATACTGGCAAATACTGTTTCTGTCCATGGTACTTTAGAAAATTTTATGATAGGGAAAAACATGTCCTCTAATTCATTGCATAGGCATAATGCTCATATTTATGAAGAAAATAAGTAAGTCACCTTTGAGCTATTACCTCTAAATATAATTATGGACGTTTTCTAGTGAGTTTGTTGAAAATTAGTTTGCCTGAGGCACTCAGGTTTAACAACTTTCACCTGAAAAATTAGTGCGCACTCAATATTTCATAAAAATGCTGTGGCCAGTCTGAGTTTCCTTCCATTCATTTTCTCTTTTTCTTTTCTTTTTCTTTTCTTTCTTCTTTAAATTTTTTTTTCTTACAAAGATAATCATCTCTGGGATAAAAATAAATTGTTCTTAGTCACACTGTGCTTTTGGTTTTGTTGATCCAAGTGAAACTAAGTTTAGAAAAGTGCTGAGAGAGGTGTTCACTCTACAGTTTGAGTATGAGTTTATAGAGGTGATTGAGCACTCTTCATGTTCTACAGTAATGTGCTAAGATGCACTTTAAGTGGGAGTGTAGCTCTTCAAAATATGGTCTTTGAAGCAGTGCAGTTTGTGCAGATTAAGATTTGGTGCACTGTTTATGTGCATGAGGTAAAAAACTAATAACAAGGACAAATGAATGAATAAATTCTATTATTTTGGACATATCGTGCCTTTTCTTTGGCCAAAAAGTATGAAAAAAAAAAAAAATCATAAATTGTCTTTATTGCATCCCATAGAGGAGGCCACTCTAAAAATAGAAATCCACAGTTCAGAAGGTGGGTTGGTATAGGCCTACAGAAATGAAGATTTGAGTGAAATCTTACTGTTATGAAATCAAGAACAATGAAAAACAACGTTTGGATGAGAAGTGCACAACACATGTTAGAAATCATACAAGATTTTAAAACATTTCACTTTTTTTTCCAAATGAGAACCTTACAAAATACTATGCAACTTTCAATTCTATTATCAAGAAAGACCATATGAACAGCAACGTACTTTCCAAAGCAGACAGGTGCCCCTTTGTTTATCTTTTATTTCTGGAAATTTGATTTATGCTGCAATTTTGCAAATATATCTGCAAATATATCTGCAAATATATATGGGCGTTTTCCCCATATCCCAAATTCCTTTTAAACCATGTTGCCTTCCATTTCAGCCTTTCCTTTCTAGTCTCAATATTTTCTTCCCAGAATTTGAAAAGGTTATTGAATAACTTATTGTACAATTAAATTATTATTATATGCTAACAAGTTATTAGAAAAACTTACTAAAGGTAACAACAAAAGTATATTCTAACACAAAACCATTTTTAGAGCTGAGCACTGTACGGTTGTCCATGAAATATCTCACTTTGGTCTGACTTTATTTTGCCTCTTTGTTTCCCATTTAATAAACAACAGTGTAACCTCTGTTTTCATCAAAATAAATTCACTGCTCTTATTTCTTATTTTTAGGCTTGTTTATCATTCAAAGCATTGCAAAAGAAACTGTAAAACTGGAGATGCTTTTGTTTCTATAGAGGTAATCAGTCAAAAAATATTCTGGATGTCTGCAATCAATTTGGAAATCTCAGAAGCAAGTCTGATATCAGCATTAAAGGTTCTGTTTGATGTCTGGCAGCTAGAGTAAGGAAAGAAATCTGCCTCAAATATAAGCTCCTAGTTTCTGCTATGAGCAGGCATTTGAAAGTGTGACTTTGAAAAAGCCAATACAAGTAGAGAAGCTGTAACTAGCTTCTGCCCAGTGTTAATATGAACATGTCACCAAAAGCAAGCACTTAAATGCTGATTAAGATCAACATTCTCTTTGCATCTGTTCTTTCCCTGAGGGTGAGTCTATTTGTTACCAATAATCATAAAACACAAAGGAAATACTTTCAAATTTTTCAATTATTAAATGATGGCTGGATACGTATCACTTAGAAAATAGTTCAGCTTACTTGACATTGTTTTCCCAACAGGATTCTTATCATCTCTATCTAGCTCTGTTAGAGTTGGTTGAGTTTGGGTTTTATTGTTTTGGTTTGGCTTCGTTTATTTCCTGGTTTGTTTTGTTGTTTTTTTTTTTTTTTTCTTTTCAACCATATTTATCTTCATTTCACATGTCTGTGTCTGTATATATTCTGTACCAGTGATGTGGAAGGTAGAATTGCATTAAAAGCATAGGTGGGTGAGCAAGGCCTTCCTGCTTGGCTGGCTGTCCCAAAATGTTACTATGGAAACCATTAAATTCTGTCTTTCTAAATAACCATATAAGCACATTTAAGAAGAAGAAAGACAAAAAAAACCCCAAAACCTGCTAAAAAAAAAAATCCTTAACAATCTTTGTTAGTCTGTTTTCATCCTTGTAAAGAGATTTTGCAACAGAAAATCCTTTCACTTGGTACAAATGAGATTCAACCAACAGTTCCCAGTAAATACTGCTAGATAAAGATGGTCAATGGATAAATTACATTTGCTAAAACCAACTGTCCTGTGTCCAGTCTCACATATTTGAGTCAATGGATTGCTTAATCATAGGGGAAGTAAGGTTTGAAAGCAAGAGAAAGTTTTTGCATGACTTCCCAGGAATTAGGAAATGTTAAACTCTGGACCTAGAGGACAGAAAAAAAAAGCACAAAAAACTTTTAAACTTTAAACAATAAATTTTTTTAGTTTTAATTATATATCTGCATATTTCTAAATTGCTTTTTTTAAACTTCTTTCAAAAAATTAATGTTCTCCACACTTTTCAAGAAGTACTTTTACAAGCTGTGTATTATATGTCTCCTGCCTCCATTTTAAAGCATTAACTAGCTATTTACCAGTTGTTTTTTTTTTATTATGGCCTCTTTCAGAAGGGTTCCTTTACCAAAAAAAACAGTGCTCAAAGTTTAAATGAATCTTCTTTTTCTTTAGGGAGATGAGAAGACTCATCTGGGAGATAAGTTTTATTGAAGTATAGAAAATTATTTAAAGACTTCAGCTATTTTGTTTTTCTGTCTCTACCTATTTTTTAAGTTCACTGTTTCTGCTGGTGGGGACTATCCCCAAACTAGACATGCTATTCAGCTGCTTTAGTATAAACTCTGTTATCCTTCTGTTATCTGTCTCTGCTGGCAGATTAGACTAAGACATCACCTCTGTTCTGAGGTCAAGCTGTAGATTGACTTTCACATATGCGTTCTCTGCTGAAAAATTCTTTGGGGAATAAAGATGATCTTTTCAGGTAAATTTGTGCAAAAGAATTTTGGACTGATATTTCTTAATTCCCACAAAACAATTTGCTGATCTGATTTGTTAAGGGATGAACGTGAAATAGAGAGACTCACTCCTTTGTTACCTCAGTTGATGCTGGTTGAGTAATTTAATAGGAAAGGAAAAGCTGTGTATGCACATGAAGCAGAACAATTCACTGCTTCCTATGGGCAGGCAGGTGCTCAACCATCTCCAGGAGAGGAGATCCCTACACGTAACGGTAACTTGGGAAGACAAATGCCATCACTCTATATGTGCTCCCTTCCCTCCTTCTTTCCCTCACTTTATATACAGAGCATGATGTCATATGGTCTGGAATATCCCTTTGGTCAGTTGGGGTCACCTCTCCCAGCTGTTTCTCCTCCCAACCTCCCAAGCACTCCTAGTCTCCTCCCCAGCAAGTCAGTATGAAAAGCACAACAGGCCTTGGCTCTGTGTGAGCCCTGCTCATCAATAACAAAAACATCTCTGTATTATCAACCCTGTTTTCAGTACAAATCCAAGACACAGCCTCATACTAGCCACCATGAAAAAAATTACTCCAGCCAAACCTACTTATCTGCAAAGTTTCATTCAAAATGTAATTTTAATATTTGTTGTGGGTTGATATTGTCTGGTAGCCAGGCACCTAGATAGCTGCTATCTCACTCCTTCTCACAGGACAGGGGGAGAATTTAATACTGAAAAACTCCTGTGTCAAGGCAAAACCAGGTAAATCACTTAGCAGTTACCATCATGGCCAAAACAGACTCAGGCTTATGATTATTAATTTAACTTACTGTCAATTAAAAATAAAATTGAATGGTGAAAACCAGACATGAATTAAAATGCTTTTCCCTACATCCCCCATCCCTTTTCACAGGCTGAACCTCACTCCTTCAACTCCTCTACCACCTTGCCTCTGAGCAAGCAGGAGCAGAGGGATGGGGAATGAGGGGCTGAGGTCAGTCCACAGAAGCTCCTCTCTGCTGCTACTTCCTCTTCACACCTTTCCCTGCTCCAGCCTGGAGCTTTCCCGGGGGCCGCAGGGAAACAGCTGCTCTGACAGGGCCCCTTGCAAGGGCCGCAGGGCCATCCCCGCCGGGTCTCTCCTGCCCCCGTCCCTGCTCCCGCTCTCCCCTCGGGGCTCGCAGCGCTGTTTCCCGCACGGCTCCCTGGCTCAGCCCCGGCTGCCGGGCAGCGTTTTGCCCTCCCTTGCCCAGGCTTTCCCTGGGGGTCTCTCCCTCCCTCCCGCCCGCCCGTGGCTGAGGGGCTCAGCCGTGCCCTGCGCTGGGGCCGCTGCAGCCGCTGGCACCGCCCGGGGCCGGGCCTGGCAGCCCCGGCACAGCCCCCAATGGCAGCACCTTGAGCAAGTAACAGTCGGTATTTAAAAAATTGAATTCCATGAGAAAACAGATGGGGAGAAAAAGCCCCAAGCACTGTAATGTTTTATTTGTGCTGTCTGTACCAAAGAGCTGGGGAAAGAAAACAATCCTGCATCTGATTTGTTCTGAGTACTATAATGCCATTTTTGTGATTGTGGACATGCCTGGGATCAAGAGCAGTGCTAGAGTCAAAACAGCAATTCTTTCATAAAATATTTTACCCTTTCTTCATTTGGTACTCTTTCCAAATAGCTAAAAACATAACTGTTGTTGACCCAGACAGTTTAGATGTTGAAATCGAGAGATATGTAGTATAAAATACGCAAATAAAATTAATTATTTCAATGATTTTTTGGTTCAAGAATTCAGACACAAATCACCAAAGCTCAGTTCAAACTGTATCTGATCCTTGCAAGTCCACAGAATCCAATGAAGTTTGGGGTTGGAAGGCTTCACAGGAGATCCCCTGTCGCAGCTCTACTGAGCAAAGCAGAGTGACTTCGAGCACGTTGCTCTTGTTGGGTTTTTTAATATCTCCAAGGACAGAGACAGCTGGTCTCTGGGCAGCCTGTTTCATTGTTTGACATCCTTCCTGCTATTCATACCCATTGATGAGGTCTCCCCAAGTTTTCCAACCAAAATGTTCCAGTCTTTTCAGTCACTTCTCAGATGACCGATGCTCCAAACCCTTTCCATTGTCATGGACATTCTCTGGACTCGCTCAGGTATGACCATGTCTTTCTTGCACTGAGGAACCCAGAACTGGACACACTACTGGTCTGATCAGTGCTGAGCAGACAGGAAAGATCACCTTCTTCCACCTTCTTGTGACACTCCTCTTCCTAATGAAGCTCAGGATGCTGTTGGTTTTCTTTTATGTAAGAATATTTTTCTAGTAAATGGTCCATGGTGACCCCAAGCCCTTTTCAGAGCTGCATTCCAGCCATAGGGTTATTCATCCTTGGTGTAGGATTTTTTCACTTTGTTGAACTTGATAAGGGTCCCATCTGCTCATTTCTTCAGCCTGTCCACGTCCATCTGAACAGCAGCATAACCATGTGGCACTATCAACCACACCTCCCAGTTTTGAGTTCTCTGCATATTTTCGGAGTACCCACTTTCCCAATATCCTGGTTGCTAATGAAGATTTAAGCAGTATCTGCCCCAGTATCAACTCCTGAAACACATCACTAGTGACCAGACTCTAGCTGGACTTTGTGCCACTGCGCACAGCCATTTGAGTTTGTCAGTTGACTCAGATTTTGTTCCACCTCATTGTCCAGTTATCTAGTCTGCTCTTTATCATGTTGTTAATGAGGTTGTTATGGTTTTACAATATTAATCCAAAGTTATTAATCTAGCACCTTCAAATTTTTCCCTGCAAAACCAAAATATAAACCAGTATAAATATCAATGTGAAAACTGGTGAAAAAGAAATATAAAGTCACAAACAAAATCACTGTGGCTTGGCCCTGTCACCCACATAACGCATTCAATCAATTATAGGATTGCTTTCTATTTCTGTTCTGAAGTTCTTTCACCTGCACTGCTGCTGAGTAACTTGAAATTGCACAAGTAAATCTGACAGTGTGATATATAGACCACAGCAGAGCATCCACACCAGGATGAGCCGTACTAGGGGCCCAGTCCAAAACCCAGTGCAATCAGCAGAGGGATCCCTGAAACTTTTGATTTGGACTCTTTTGAAATATTTGGTCTGTAATATGTGATGTCATGCTTTGGTGAAGGAGGAGAAATTAGTTTTTCCTTTGACCATTTTCTTCTTTCACTGTAGGTGGTTCCATAAGCATTTTTCACTGGGGGCAGGGATTGACTTCAACAGTTTTATTTTTACAATGTACACAATCTTCCATAGAATTCCAATATCTTTACAGTAGAAGAAAATTACACAACTGTTTAGAACTATGTGAAACTCAACACTTTCTATCCAGACAATGGCACCAAGCCTTTTATCTAGTTAAATACACAACCATGAGATATTCTTAGTATTTGAAGTTCCCTGTTTAATGTAAATAAATACATAGATAAATATATATATATAAAATCCAAAGAAACAAAGATCTATGAATCTCCCATGGTTTTCTTACACACACACATATAATTTCTTAAACTGAAAATCAGTTCTTTAGGCATATTGTTAGCTAAATGTAGCCCACATTTGAGATTAGTTTTACTGTTGGGTTTGTTCTACAACTGACTGTAGAACACTACTGCTTTGGCATTTCTAATTTTCCAAGAGCAAGAACTTTACAGGTATTACTGGTAGTACACTAGATCAAACTGAGAATATTCACTAGTGAAAGATAAAAAACTATTTTCACCAGGTGCTAACCTAGGAAATTTAATACTAATCAAACTCAGGGCATGAAAAAAAGCAATGTACTTATATTTGATAAAACAAATTGCTATTTCCTGATGATTCTTCTAGATAATTTCTAATTTCTTGTTTTCTTTTTAAGTGTATGGAATGCAAGTGTTTTAATATCAGTTTTCTTGGAAGATCTCTTACCTGTATTTTCCCCAAAATCTCTATTTTGCTTCTGCCAAATGGAAATCACCACTAACATTTCAAAAAACATTTTTAGTGTCATTACTGTGCATCTTGATCCATTTAATTTTTCCATTAACTGCAGTAATAATGGATTAAGTGTAGTGTTTTATGCTTTTTATGTTCCAAACTCAACTTGGTTTCTGTGCATGTTTTGGCAGGAGTACAGACATTAGATGTGGCATCTGCCAAGGAGTTAATAAGATTTGAACTCAATTTTTATGTGGTTCTAATGACTTGGTGCCTCGATACTTATAGGGGTGTCTTGTACAACGAAAATGTTTACTAATTTACTTTGAAGCTTCATTAGATTTACTGATTCACTGCCATGATCTAGAGGAATTTGTTCAGGTGTTAATTTCATTTTGGCTCAAGTCCTTTTTAGTCACATAGTCAAACTACATTTTGGAGATGCACTTTCTGAATGAACAAAACTACCCCAAAATCAGATAGAAATCAACACAAGTAGCAAGACTAGTAAGAATTTTTGTGCACATAAGCATGGTTCATCATTTCAATGGTATTTCAAATTAAAATGTGTGAAAATGAAAAAATAAAAAAGTTAGAGCTGAATGTTAACAAGAAAAAGTCATTAAAATAATGAATTCATAAAAATATTTGGTTCAGTTCTGAAGAGAAAAATAAGTTTCACCTGAGCAGTTAGTCAAAAATAAACTGTAGAGAAATTGATTTGAAGCTTAAAAGGAGGGTATAATTCTAAAAAAGAGAGATGTCTCCATCCTAAAGCCAGATTCACTGAGGTGCTTAATCCCTTGCATCATTTTCAGCTCATGATTAGTTCTGCTGTAGTTTAAGAATTGCAGAATTATATGACTGAAGTTTAAACACAGAATTATGTGTATTTTTGGTCAATATAAATCCATCTTTCTGGGGTTTATTTTAAAATAATACCCAAGTAAGACTTGAGTACTAAAGACTTTAATCTTACCCTTCTTTTACACCAAATTAGGACATTTTTAATAAGGTTTTTCCCTAGAATTTCAGCCGGGAAATTTAGGACACCTTAAAATATATTCTATTTTCTCATGAACTACAAATCCATCTGTCTTCCTGGCAGTGTGATGTATCATTTTGTTCTCTAACATAAAGTTAATAAGTAAATAGAGTGCAAACACTCAAAATAATTCATAGGATTGGTAAAGAACTACTTTTCATATACAGAAGTGTATTTCAAATAAATGTTCTTAAACCATTCTAAATAAATAACTAAAAGAAACATGACAATTAGGAAATCTTTTTCCACAAAATATTCCATGGTAAGAAGAAAAATATATCATCTTTCACCATATTTTCTTTATCTACATTTTTTTGCAAATATCTTGATATAGGGTTTACAACAATCTTTCTTATTTTTAAACAGTTAGCTATAAAATGAATAGTGAAATTCTTTACCAAGTTTCTTTATATTTAAGAGTATGACTTAGAAATTAAATGCCTTTTTTTTTTTTTTTTTAAGAAGAAACCCTGTTTCTTCACGCCCTAATTATTTTAATGAAGATTTTCCTATTACTACCTGGCTTGCATTTTTGTTTTTCATTTTCAATCACTTTATCTCGCAACAGAGATTTCTTATCTGTTGATGCACATATACAAACTAATAAACTTGTTCATTCGTAGCCTCTAGATTGATTTTTTTCTCTGTTGATTTTTTATAAAAGAAAGGACTATACAGATATGGGTTAAACAGCTACAGCTGAAAGTATGTAAGCCTTGGCTGTCTGTATTTTCTAGGCAAAGCCACTACGGCTGCACAGCAAAAGGAACAAAGATAAGAAACTTCCTTTAAAATTTACATACCCCACCGAAAAATTTACAGTGGCTTTATTTTTAAAAGGCATGTAATGACAAAAATTGGGACAAATCTAGAGTTCTCTTCCCATCATAGTTTATAAATTTCACATCAAACAACCAAAAAATAGAAGTCATCTGGAAAGCAGTTTCATGTTTCTCACTCCCGTAATAGAAGCCAAACTTGAAAATAGGAAACATGGCTTTGAACCTTGTCAGGCTAAAAACGGGCTAGATCTCGTGCTTGCCGCTTCCTGAGGGTGTTCAAAACCTCTGAACTGTTATGTAAATTGTAGGTGCCCTGAACATTGACAGAATAGTTCTTTGAGCAGCCATATTTTGGAACAGATGAAAAATCTAACTCAAGCTATGTTCCATTCCTTGAAATTCTAAATTGAAAAAGTTGTGTCTGTGCAATCCTGATGTAGGCATCTAAGTCTAAGAGAATTTCCTGTTACTTGTCTGGCTGCTTTCTTCAGTGGTTTTGAGACTGTTCCACAAAGGGTCTGAATTCTTTACACACACTGTACAGTGAATTTATGAATGTAGCTTCAGGTTTTACATTATTCTTCATGAACTGAGCAGGCAAGGAGACACCTGCAAGTGCCTAAGTCTTTTATTGGCTCTGATTTCTGAGGGCCTTTTGAGGATGTCATTTTGTACCAAAAAAATTGTTTGATTGTGTCCCTTGGACACAAGGAAATTTTCTCCAGAATTCCAGTCTCTTTCAGTCTTGCATGGAAATAATTTTCTATTAGATGAAAAGCTTGAGTCATTTACTGAGGTGCTGTTGCTTCATTGCCACCCCTTCAACCCACTCCAGCCCAGCACTATATGTCATTTATTGTAAAATCTTCCTGAGGTTAAAGTCTGGAACCACACTAGTCACTAGGACTATTTCTTCCAATCAAATATTTTTCCTCTTGCTTGAAAACAACATACAAACACAAAAATCCTTTAATGACATCTTCTGAAAGCATCTCAGGCGACACATCATTGAAAAATGTCATGTAAGCAGCTTCTTTGTGCCTAGTGAGGGACCAGCAATAGCACTGCCAAGATATGCCATTAAGCACTCCACAGAATTCATAAGTATTCAGATCCCCTTTAAAGATGATGATGACAATGCTGAACATGAACACAAAACCCAGGCTAATATTTTTGTTTGTTATCTCAAACTGGGGTATTTTTAATTACACAATCACTGCGATGTCTAGTGCTTGGATTAATGAAATGCTGATGACTAAGGGTCTAAATAACCGAAGTGCTTTCTGTTCTATCTGCTAATGTTACTCTTCTGTTGTTAAAAGATTGGTTCATCCTTTTTGCTGTACAGCTATGCTTTAAGTTTCAAACTTATGTTGGAAAACATTCATTGTTTAAAAATTACATTTGTAGGAAGTGGGAGTAGAATCACAAACCAAAAATACTTATTATTCATTTATTTAGTACACAGGTTTTCATGAAAAGATGTTGAATTCATTATAGAAGCAAAATAATCCATTTCTCCAGGTAAGGTACGCCTACGCAGATGTTACAATATAGCTGATGGGAGACAAACCTGGACAAGTTCAAATCCTGCTAGCAGCAAGATTAGAATGTGTAGTATGGACTAGCAAGTTAAACAGCTCTTAATGATTTCTCTGTTATGTCCATAGTGATACAAAGCACTTTAGCTAACTAGCTGAATGATAATCTGTTTTCCTCTATACAGCTACGTTGCCACAGCAAGGGAACTATCTGATTTGTTCTGTAGGGGACAGACTGTTTGTTTGAGACCTATGAAGCTGTCAAAACTGAAACATCCTCACAGAATAAATCAGCTTTAATGTTGATGTGCTAATTAACTGCCTACTAATAACTTCTGTGACTTCTAATTCATGCTTTCTAATAGGCACTATTATTCTACTGCTATAGAAATCTAGATGAATATTATAAAATGAAATAAAATTTTTAAAAAGGCAAAAATCAGATTCCCATTTTAGTCCAATTTTTGGAGCTAATGTTACTTAATTGGGCTGATTCTCAATGAATGTTTCTACAAGTGGTATGAGGTGGTCTTAGAAGAAGAAAAGAATTGCAAAAGAAGGACACTTTTAAGAAATGTTGCAGACCCTGGATAACTGTGAGACCCTAATGCTGTAAGCTGTTCTGTGCAGGCAGTTTCAAGTTTCTAGAATACCTGCAATGAATCATCAAGGTTTCGCAATATTCAGATTCTTTGTACAGTTAAGATCTACAGACAGATCTTATCATTTCCCATAATTCCAGTCATGCAGATTTTGAAAGATGTACTAATCCAAACAGAAGCATCACATATAACCTCTGAGTCCAACTAGAAATATAAAATAGATATAATAGTAAACACAAAACATAGTAAGTGACCATTCTTTAAAAGCAGTGCATCAGAGAAAACTGCATAGGAATTGCTAGCCAATAGACATATACCTTTCTAGGTGTAGGAAATAAAGTGTGAGGCAAGAGCATTCATCAGTTTAAAAGAAAAGTACAATATGGTTGACAACTTCACTGTTCTAAGCATGTAGTCCGAGTTGATTTCTGGACATTTTAGTGCAAGTAGAATTTCAGTAGATGTTCAATGTTAAGCTACTTAATATAGAAATAGACATTTATTATATGCATATTCAGTGCCTTTTGGAATGTGGCCATCTGTAAGCGTCTCACCTAAAGTCAATAATTTTTATCAGTGATTCTTTGGGCTTGAGAGGCTACAGGCATAAAGGAAATTAAAAGGATAAAAAAAGAACAAGAGGTACTAGAATTGAAAACAAAAAAAATGCAAATGATATTGAAATGCAAACAAAAAAATAAAAAATTGATGTTACTATTATTTTAAGCTATTGTTATTATGGTCACTTATAGGGGTACTTCACTTTATTTCTAACAATTAAATGTGGTTTGATTCTCAGACTGAGATCTTTTAAAGAGCCTCTGACAGGTATCTAGTTCCCATTCAAGTCACTAAAGTTTGATGGATTCATTTCAAGTAATGTAGGCTACCCTGGTAATCCATGCAATACGAGCTAAAATAACCTCCTGATGTTTCCTGATGTTCCAATCCAGTGGCCCTTGCTGGGCATAATGGGAATAAAATACCATTTTCTCAAACTTCACTTCTGTCACTTTCATGCACCATTTCTGTGACAGACACATCATGCTATGAAGTAAATACTCCTAAGCCATAATGCAAGCATCATTTTTTCTTCTTCAAAAGGAGTGTAAACAGAGGAGCAACAAGATGTACAAAAAATGAATTCTGAGTTTGGTGTGCCTTCTTCAACTTGTCTTCTTGTGGGTATAATGGACTTCTGAGCCTCTGTTTGGATCTGATTGTATTATTAAGTGGATTTTGAAAAACAGCAATGCCAAAAAAAGTTAGGTACTTTGCTCATAAGCATTCCCCAGAACCAATTTCTAAAAACTTCTGCACACAACACCTGGCAGGTGTATTCTAGTATTTGTATGGGAAAAAATGAAGATTTGTTTCACTTGCATGAAACAGATTGCTAGCTGGGTTTTCGAGAAGGGATACAAGTTTAAACTAAACTGTTTTGTAAAAAATGGGAAGCAGAATGACAAACTGTTCTCAGGTTTATTTGAGATTTAATTTCTTTTTCCTGTTAGACAGTTATTCACTCTATTAGAAATCCTCTATTCCTCTAGAATTCCTCTAGAAACATTTTCCTCTCTGTTCTTTTTTTATGTTGTGAGTTTTGCTCAAGGTGTTTAGGGGGGTTTTGTGGAGGTTTTTTGTTTTCTTTTTGAGTTTTTTTTTGTGTGGTTTTTTTTTTTTCTCTGTATCTTCTTTAACTCCTACACTTCTCAATGTATGTCCCAGCAAACATTTTTTTTTTTGTTACCACTCTTCTTTTCTAACTATTCCTACTACTCTTAATGGATAACTTTTTCTCCTCTTCCTTCAGGTTTCTGCAATCTTATAAATTGTCTAGTATTTGAAGTCTTGTCACATTCTCTTGAACCATTTTACTCTCTTTTGAATATTGCTAGTCTTTTAAGATGTTTTCTCCAATGTTTTCTTCTTGACCTATTTTTATTCAAGGTACTATTAAAATGCATTTGTTGTATCTGTGTGGTTGGGACAAACTAACTTGTCTACTAATTGATGTATCTCAGTATTCAGAAAAGTGAGATAGTTAAGAAAACACAGATGTGATGGAAGGAGGTAGGAAATTCACTTACTGTAAAATTTATTTTCTGTAGAGATTAATCATCTTCCTGTAACAAATGCTATAGAAATACACTTGAAGTGATTAATTTTTAATTCTGTATTGAATTTTCTTATTTCCCCTCACCCTCCTATTTTTTTAATTTATGAAAGTGATAGTATTTTTTTCAACAGATTTCCCTATGACAATTATTACTTTCTAAAATTTTTAGAACATTTTGCTCCTTAGAAGGCATTTTGACAAGCCATATTCTTTAAAATTACTTCTAGATTCCTGCTATGTCCACACGTTGTATATTGCGTTGCATTTTTTGACCTGAAAATTTTGAAGACTGAATCTTTTTGGACATGGCAAGATCTAAGGCACACTTTGTGTTTAATTACAGGTGTTACAACAAAGGAAAACCTTCCTACATTATGAGAGGTTTATATTGTATTGATGGAAGGTAATTAAACCTAACAAAGCTGACACATACTAATTCATTAACCCCAATCTTTTCTTAAAATTTCACCTGGGAAGGTCTTAACTTTCAGCTTGCTGTATGTGTGGAATTAAAAATCTAAACTCCACCACTTCCTTCTACAAAAACTTTGTTAAGAATCCCATCAGCTACAGCCAAACAATAGTCTTCCTCAGGAACTGAGATTCATGGCATTATAGCAGTATATCTGTTGTACACAGAATACTGTTTACACCAAATGCTCAGATTTTTATAGGAAGAATAATAATTGCATCTTTTACTTTCATTGGGACCAAAAATGAAGGTCAAGGATCTATATTTTGATCCTTTGGCTTAGTTTTGTAAAGTGCAAGATGTCTAGTAATTAACTTAGTCATGACTCAGGAGCAAATTACTTCCAGAATTTAATTGGGAATTAATTTTCCAAGACAGCCATTTTTGAAAATCTGGGGAGGTGATTGTATTAGTATTTTGGCATCTAAATATCTTTGCAAGGGCAGTGTTCAGACACAGGCTTAGAAGTTATGCTCAAATTTATTTATGTCTTTGGTGATAAATGTGTATTTAAATGCTTTGCTGGATATTGATTTTAGCATGCACTAAACTGCTTGGTTGAACTGGGGTCAATTTGAAGCATTTTAGCTATATGCTAAATTGAGTGGGCTTATTCATTTAGCTTCTGCACTTAAAAAGGTGAAAAATTGCAGCTGCTGCCTATATGTAGGTGCAGAGAAATTTAATTTGTATTGCTAATGATGTCGGTAAATTAAAAAACACTATAATTTTATACATAGAGTTTTTTTACCCTGTTTTCCCCATGAACACACTTAGCAACAAAGTATCCAGACTCACAATAAGACTAGGAGAAACTTTGGAAATAGTGTGTTGGAAGTAAAACATTCTCATCTCAGTGAAACTTCAATTTCTCAGTCTATAAAACATGTGAATTAACTCACATTCAAGTGGTCTATCTGCATTGACATACATTGATATGAGTTTGAATGTAAGTATCTACTCTCATTCTTGGTTGTTTTGGAGGTTTTTTCTTCAGTTCAGTGATTTCTTTTCTTGGCATAGCCCACGTTATGCATTTTTTTGCATACTTATTGGATAATCTTTTTGAAATTATTAGCTGGTTTTAAGTATTTTTGAAATTACCTTTACTGTGAAAGATGTCTTTATTGTTCAGCATTAACCTTGTGAGTAGTAGAAAGTTGACAATATTGCACCCCACTTGCATCCCAGAATCATAATTATGGTGAAATGTAGAAAGCTTCCCACTTAGATGGTCAGGTGATAAAGGTACTTTTATCTGTAATACAAAAGCTTAATTCTGATTGTAAGCAAAAGAAAAATTATTCAGAAGTTTTGTGTTCTTACTGACTTTTCTGAATAGCGGTTAGTCATACTGCTAAGGGAAATGTTTTCTCGAAAAGGTAGTACCTGTATTTTTGTCATTGAATAAATAACAGATAATAAACACATTGTTTGGTAGCTTTTCAGTGCTAGATATACATGCAACTAACATTTTTAATAAACAATGGAATAAACAAAAAGAGGTCAAACATTCCAAACAAAGCATAATAGTAGTAATAATGTTGCTCTTCACGTGGCATTTCTTTCTAAAGATTTCCAAACCACTGTGTGAACTTTGCCTATAACATTGGAACAAAGACTGGAACAATCACATCTGGTTTGCTGGAATATAAATATGCAAGTGGATATCATCCCTAATATTAATTTACTCCTTGTGTAGCACAACAGCAAACGGTTAGGTGGTGGGATTTTTGTGGAAGGGTGTGAGAAACATTTCCAATATTTTTTTTTCTGAGTTCAAATGCTATTTCTTGCCTCTGAGAAAGCTTCTAACATTTGTAACTACCAGGAACTCTAACCTGAAGTCAGAATTGGTAAGATTATCTTTGAGATATGGTGAAGCTTATTTAAAGTGCTGTATAAATTGGACCTACACTCACATTATAAATAAACTGTGAAATCAGTTCATGTGTGTTACAGAAACCCATGTCAGCACTTCATAAGATTTAGGCAAAATACTGTGTGTTTCTGTACATCTCTAGCACACTTCCACACTTCTGCTGTGTTGCTGGCCTGTTCACTTTTGTAGGGTTTCTAGAACTTGCAAAAGTTCATGTTGCTTCCTTCCTTCCCAAAGCCCTGAGCTAATGAAATCAGGCAGAAACAGCTAGCTTAAAATTTTTGTCTGAACTGAGGACACAGAGAGCTTTTCCAAATATCCAGGTTTAGGTATGTTTCCTGGCCATATCACAGACTTAGGGTAAAGCAGAGGAAAATGCCAGAATTCCCCTCCCTGTCTTATTTTCCACAGCTTCCTTGAGGAGTAAATTCAAGTGTGAGTATCAGCAGGTGGTATCATTTCCATCCAGCTGGAGCCTTCTGCATTACTGGGACTGGGAAAACAAACTCAATCTCTGATTTTCAGTAAGTAGAAAGACTGGAGAATTATCACTTTCTGAAATTCTGATCCCAAAGCATCATCATCTAGTATATAAATTCAGTACTCTCCATGTGATTCATTTGAAGAACACAACAGATATTTAATTATTATTTTTCATATCAATATTAAATTAAAACATTTGTCTCCCTTTCCTTTTGAGGCAGGAGTGTCTGTAAGTGAAGGATTCCTGTTTTGCTGTGATTAACTCACTCTTGAGTTTTTATGAATTTTCATGAAAATATGCTGTTTACATAAAACCGCCCAGAGAAGTCACAAATACTGAAAGATCAAGAGGTGGACTTAACTTCATTTCAAAATTATTTTGCCCTGCAAAGGATGGTCTTGCAACCCATCTCGCTGATCTCCACCTCTCTTCCTTTCTCTGGTGATCATAAGTAAGTCTGCTTGGTCACAGATGCAATCTGACTGCTGACTGCATTTGGGTTCAAAGGTCTCCAGCATCTGTCTTAAGCAGAAAGGATCAGCCTTCCAGGCCCTTCAGCAAGTGGACTTCCTTACTGGAGGTGCCAGTGTGCTGTTATTCTTATAATTTTCTGTTCATTAGTTTACAGCTAAAGTTTGAGAGCTCCACTGCAGCCTTCACTTGTCCTCATTCACAAAACCAACTACTGTTCAAGTTTCTTAAATCTTATTATGTGTGATATACACAGAGCACAGCTGAAAGAGTTTAGGCAGTAGTCCCTTAATCTTTAGGTGATTGTTATTGCAGCTAACACCAGTTCATGGCAGAATAAACACAGATAAGTCTCAATATGTTGCACTGACAGGTTAAAATAAGGCCCGTGGAATTTTAGTGGAAAGAGCAAAAAATCCTATTTATTTCAGATACAAAGTTGATGTTGAAATCACACCTTAAATCTAAGATAATATTAGAGACACCCTGAGGGGAAAGTAAAATTTGTTCTGAAATGCACACATTTGCAGAGCATACCAGATAATAATTAATTAGAACAAATAGAGCAGTTCATCCTGTCACAGCTAACTGATAATATTGCTTTAAATGCAATTAATGCATTAAAAAATAGGCATTTTAAGAGCACAACACAATAAATAATAATAAATAATAAATAATCATAAAAACACAGCATAAAAATAGGATAACCAGTAAAAAATACACTAAATAGAACAAATAAGCAATTCAAGACGGAAGTGTTTGGAAGACACTGGAGAAGTTACTAGAAGTGAGAGAAAGTTTTATGTCTTTTATCTGTAGTTGCTAGCAAAGTTATTTATTTTTATTTTAATCAAGAAAAGTCATTGCAATCTTTTAGTCTATAGAAGCTTATGTTGGCCTCTGCACCTAGTCTCAGAGAAATGCAGGTAGATTTCTGCTCAGAGCAATTTTTGCAGGACTAATGACATACCTTTAACCAAGGAGCCAAGAGCTTATTACTTAAGATCAAAGAATTTTGTGAGTATATACTAACACTACTATGCCAGAAAATCAAGGGAACACTTTACGTCTCATACACAAGCAGATTTTGAGGTCATCAGCATCCATGAGCTTCATTGTGAGGCTGGTGCTGAAACAGACAGAATTGCATGTGGCTACATTTTATAATTCCCTCCACCAACTGCAGTGACGAAAATGGTCTGCATTAGGTGAGCATTGGGAGAATCAAATAAAAGTGTACAGGACTGAAATTACTAAGTCTCATAATTGCCACTGTCTGTTTACTAGAGTGCATAGCCATAATATTTATGATTTGCTTGCATGCAGAATTCATGCACTAGTCAGGTTTACATTGATAGACAACAAAACCAAATGTCTACAGAGTTTCATTGTTTACCTGATGTCTTTTTAAGAGCATTGATCTTCAGGCTGATAGCTAAAGTCATTGGTCACTATCTATTTATCTAGCTAGAGAAACAAGTACACTAAATATTCTGGCAAATGTCCAGACGAGATAAACAAAAAGCCTAATACTCTACAACAAAGTTTAATATCTGAAAAATTCCCTATTTTGGATAAAGCAAACCTTTCAATTTCTAGTAAGTGAGATTGAATAAGGATTGGATGTGTGGTAGGGGGGTCAGAAGAAAAGTTTAGCACAAATTTCATTTTCAGCCCCTCCTAAAAAACCTTCTGTCATGACTGTTTTCAACTTCTCTGCATTAATAAAATATACTCATTTAGAATCTATCTCTCCTGAATATGATATCTACAGACAAAGATTTATGGCATTTAATATATTTTGAAGCTATCCCATAAAAAGCAATCCATCTTCCTAAAAACATGTTTATGTAAAAATTAAAGCTAGAGAAATAATTTCCCACACTTGCAAGAGAGAGACATCTCTGCTCCATTTTACAAAAGCAATTTATTTCTATGGACCAGAACAAACAACCTCAGGGGATTCTCCCAAGTCTATTTCTAATGAAATTATTAGCAAAAGACGAAAAGAATTCAGACAGTAATCAAGGAACAACTACATATTTGTCAACAGAGTATTGATGAAAATGCAACATTTGCTTATCTAGGACCTTTAAAATCTACTAGATATTTTAAAAAGGCATGTGGATGTTTATGAGGTATAAGCTTCTCATAAGCTTGTCACCTGCATTTCTCTGACCCAGAAATGCAAATAATTTTTGTAGGCTTTAAATGCTCACTTTAAGCAAGGAAGAATGGGATATCTGATGAAACAAAGTACAGACCTGCCAATATCTCTGCCTAGTTCCTAATAAAGTTAACTCAGTCAGAGAGATATCATGACATGTAATGGGATGTCCTCACTGTGGAGCAATCAGAGGCTGGAGAGATAATCCCTTTCATGTATACCGCATCTGTAGCCTCAGTTTGAGCATTATCCACATTCCAGAAACTCATTCAAGCAGCAATTTGACCTCTTCTACCGTCACATTAAATATTTGGGCACGTAGCTCATAATGACTTGGGTGTTAATTCCTGTAATTTGTGATCCTCTGTTGACACTAGAAGCTAAATTTGTCCCTGTGTTCCTTGGAAATTAGCCACCCTTACATAAATGAGAAAGCCATCCCAAGTGCTGGGCAGCAGGAGGCAACAAATGCCTGCAGAGCTAGAGTTGGTCTGTGCTGCCAAACTGAATGAGCCCAGCAAAAGGCATCTCAGCAGAGGTTTCCCTGAGGCCCCTCTTTAAACTCGGCATAGATTTTGCCTATGCATTGGTGCAACATCATTTTTGCAGTTCTTTCCACTTGGCAATAGTGAGGCAACCTAGGAGTAGGAAAGTATAGAGGAGTAAAATGCTCCCTCCGTCATGCGAAGGTCATCTTCCAATATCTCCTGTTTCTTTGTAGAAGCAATGCTGGCATCTTTAGGAAAAGGCTTTAAATTCTGTCCTGTCAAAGCCCTTAAGAAAGGGCAGAGATATTTCAGACAAGCAGACCTTTCATATATGTAGATGCTTCCTCCTGCTTTGGAAGGTTCTCAGATTTTATTTGTTCCTTTTTTTTCTGTCTTGTGGAGAAACACATTTTTCCTGTTTCTTCATGAATTTGTGCTCCATCTTTTCTTCTCCATCTCTAAGAGGATGAAGTAGAAGAATAAGCTGGAAGCAAATGACTATTAATTGCTGCTTAAAGTTCACTGTCACAGTGGGTTGCCCACACGCTTTCCGTTCATTATCAGAAGCTGCAGTGTGAGAGAACAGAAATCTGCTGGACTTTTAGCTGTCTTTGCAGCAGTGGAACAAGACCAAACATCTTCTGATCATGTGAATAAGCTTGTAATCATTTTGACATGGAATCTAATGGCACAGGTTAAACCCAAGATAGGACAAATAATGGGCACAAACAAGACAAATTCTATTCAGTCTCTATTATGATAATCCTGTTCTTAGCCTCTAGGTAAAATAAGCTTACGAGATATAGTACAAGGTAAAGAACTATGACTATATGCAACAGTTCAAAGTCTTTCTTCAACCTGTTGTTTCTGTTGGAAAGTATTTCTAGATGATGTGACTATAAAAGAAGAAATTTTTCTCCATGGAATAAACAAAAAAACACTCAGAAAGTACTGGCTTAGCAATATAGTGGTAATAAAACTGAGTTCCAGTCTTGATTTCTTAGCTGACAGGGTCATTGATTACCTGTTATCTCCATTCCCGAGACTTTTCCTGGCTTAGAAGAGGCTTTAAATTAAGGGTTTTAACTGAAAACATGTGCTGCTCATTAGCTCTGCTACTGGCACACCTGTGCTGTTCTGTTTTTAAACAGGCCTTTGCTAAGGCCAGGCTCCTAGATATTATATTTGCTGTTGCTGCAATGGCTAGAGGATTTGTCTATTGTTATTGGTATTTCTATCCTATTTTTCTAGGAAGCTAGAGAGGACTGACTTGATGAGGAGAAGGAAAGGGCCTTTAACCTAAAAGATGGGAAAAATTAGTTGTTTATGACTATGTTAATGCTCAAGAATAGCTGTTTTCTTAAAATGGTCATCTCCTTCTAAAGATTTGTGAAAGTTTAACTAGGAATTGTACATTTTTCTCTGAAATTGGATGGATTGAAGAGGGCTGTTTTGTTTTGTAGTGCTGAATATGCCAGCATCTTTTAGCTAGGCTTTCTTGCCTTGTAATATAGAAGCTGATATTTTAGACTTGCCTATGGACTGATTGCTTGTGATTTGAAAGTAAACTGACACAGTCACCTTTTCTGTCTTCAGAGCTTGAAGCATGACGCCTAGATATAAAGGCCATGTAGTCAGTGAATATGTAGTTCTACATGTTGACTTATCCTGTCCTGAATGAAGTGTTTGAGTCTGACAGCTCTTGATTGTGTACAAATAAATGAAATGAGATACCTTATTTACAAACAATGAGGTCTATGAATTCAGTGTAAGGCATCTACATGCTTACTGCAACTGAAGAACTAAAAATAGCTGTAAAATGAAGGAAGCTGGTGAAAGAATCTAGCACATGCCATCTCTGACTTCTGTCTAGTCACTGAGGCAGCAAAAGGCTTGATGTAACTCACTTCTTCTCAAACGTACTTTGTTTAGGAGTAAGCAGGGAGGAATAATATCTTACTATAAAACTGCCTTTGGCTATTCCTTTTTGGGAATAAAAGGAATCTTTTCGTGAGATGAATAAATGGTATGTTGATTCTGCCTGCCATTCAGCAGTAAGGCTTAGTTGCTCCTGAACTCTTGTTATGCTATACTTAGCTTCCATAGCCATTTGCCTCAACAGGCTGAGAGAGAAGGGTGAATACCTCTAACTAAGAAAGTTGGTTCCTCTTCCTTTCTCGAGGTACTTCTTGAATTTTGAAAATTGAGTTTGCTAGAACATTCAGGAAGAATTTCCCATCAGGATGGATCTTTTAGTGCTTACAAGGTCTTTGGAGGTAGGTGGCTGATACAGTTTACAGTGGGAATCATAAACCACTGCTTCCTGTGAGAGGTTATACCATAAGGTCAGACTTTCTTTAATCGCTTGAGACCTTACGGAGAAAATAACCATAAGAATCAGAGATGATCAGGTGCAATCATTTTGCTGTACAGAAAGTCTATTGGAATAATAAAGCTGGTCTTCATGTAGTGATAGTTTTGTTGCAAGGGCTGGAGATAAAACTGTTCAAAGTGACTGTACAGAGAGGCAAGGTGCAGTGGTCTATGAAGATATGCACACCTGCCTGAATTCGATTACTCTGAAGTCCCACACATCTTTCTTGTCCTCATTTCCAGGTCTGTAAAATGGGACAGATATTTTTTCCTCTCATGATATTTTGTAGCCATTACTTTTTTGGTTTTGTTTTTTATTTTTATTTTTATTTTTTTTTGTTTGTTTTGTTTTGTTTTTCTTTTTTTGTGAAGTACTTGGATGCCAGAATAATGAGGGCTACAGAAAAATCTATTAAGGGAATTAATAATTCTGTCTTCATGGCAGAGCCTGAACAGCAGGTAGTAAATAAAATTTGAGGTCACAAAATGACTGGTGAATAGGAAGGAAAATATTGACTAGTCAGCTAGGAAGCATTTACTGTCCCTTGTGAGTTTGTGATTTAAGCAGAGATCTTGTGGAAAATAAGTTGTAATTAAAAATTGAGTCATAGCATATATGTTGAAGGGAAACAAGGATTAAAAGGTCTCTGATGTTGTTGAAGTTCTGAATACTTCTCTTTGTGATTCTGTGTCCTTTATGGAGAGTGTGTGGGATTAGGTATAATAATTTACTTCTGGATTTAAGTGATGAGCTGCAGTGGGAAAATAAAATTAAAAGTTATATTCTCTGGGAAGAGGAAGACAGATATTGCATGTAGCTCGAAGCAGAGGTCTGTTTACATCAAGAAAATAATTTTTACGAAGAATATGCTCATCCTTGCAGTTCCACATTGCCCTGCTGCATAGCTCTTGGATTTGAAAGCAGTCAGGAAAGCGTAGTTTGACAGCGTAGAACATTGCTGTGACAGCACCAAGACCAGGTTCCTTTGTTCAAACTCATGAAAAGTGACGGACTGATGGGTAACATGAGTAATCTGGTGCTAGGAGTTCACTCATGTCTGTCAGTGGCAACAAAAGCACAGTTGTTCAGGTCCAGCTAGGTGCCTTGGCAAGGCTTCTTTGTACAGTCTTGTAACAGCCTTTGAAATACTTGAGATAGATTTGTATACGTGTGCATTGCAATGTGGACTTAATGGCCTATTTCTCTTGTCAAGTGTCCCCATAAATAAACATACTAAGTCATTGCTTGGTTGCTATAATTGACCTTACTGTAGGAAAAGCATGGAGCTGAAATCTAACTTGCAGATTTCACAGATATATGCATAGTGCTAGAGGCTCTCTAAAATCCAGGCTCTGTCCTGTGCCCTGGCATTCAAAAGTGTTCCTGGCCTTGATTCCCAGTGACAAGTTTTAAAATATTACTTCAAATCAAACTTGTAATCCTTCTACAGTAACTACACACTTGAAAATATTACCAAGCCCTAAAATAAAATATGAGAGCAATATGAAAAAAGACCTGTTTCACTTCAATTTATCATTTAATTGGATATTTGTCATTTGTCATATTGGATATATGTCATTTATCAGGGAAGCTAGAATTATTTAATTTCTTAAGTGTTATTTTCCATTTTATTCTTTGGATAGAGAAATTAATTCGGGCAACTAACTTGTTGCTAAATCTCTTGCTTCTGCTTCCTGAAGTATTATTCAGTTATCATCTTCACTTTCAAAAAATACATCTGATGCTCATTTTAACCATTATTGTACCCCTGCTGCTGTCTGAGATGGAAAAACATATTTTCTGGTTAACCTTCATAGAAATCAGCCACAAAGGTGAGGGCACATGATGCCTGAGAAACATTTCTAGATCTACAATGAGTCTTTCTGGGTCTTCCACTGCTCCAACTCACTACATTCTAAATTTCCAAATCTCTGTTGACATGAATGTTTTAACCAAGACTTTGAAGGCTATTATTTGCAGGCAAGCTCTTTCAAAATAACAGACTAATTTCAAGGCTTAGCCTGAGACATCTAAAGACACCCTATTTTCAAAGCAGACTTCCTGTGTAGACAGTGAAAATTCACACATTTTCAGCTAAACACTTCAAATTGCCAGCTTAGTTTTCAATTATTTCAATAAAATTATTAAAAAAAAAAAATCTTGAATTTGTAAGATCTACCAATTATGAGCTTCCAGTTTCAGAAGTTGGTTGTATATATATAGCATAAAGACTAGAGAGTGAGTTTCAGTCTAATAAACTATATGGAAGCTGAAAACTATGGAGGATTATGGATTTGTTTGTTTTAAAGAGTGGAGATCAAGAGGCAGAAAACTGTGTACCTTGCTGAGGAGGAAAATATTGGTGTGGGACTCCTGTGAGTGCACTCATTCTGCGTGTTTATACTGCTATGGAGAGAAATGGGACTTTGAGTATATGTCTGTAAATAAATCAATTATTCTGAAATTAACCCTATTAATTTTCTTCCACAGTTTCAAGTCCAAATCAAGCTAAATCAAAAGCCTATCATTTTTGTATTAGGGGTACTTACTAGGAAAAAGCCACCAGTATGCTAAAAACAGTAAAGTTGTTAAGCCAAGCAGTAAAAGGCCAGAAAACTCTAAAAAGTGATGTTGTTGCATTATGTAAATAATAATAATTCTCTCTTGTTATGCGTATATATTATGATACAATCTATGATAATATCACAGCTAGTGTTGTTGGGCTCTCTATTTTTCCACTGAACAGATTTTATATTCTGCACAGATGTGCAGAGATGCTAAAGACTATAAACTGCACACTTCAACAGACTTATTTTTTCTAAATGAGAAAAATAGTGGCACCCATTTTCATTGTTAGACATGACTGACTGGTTTTTGGCTTAAGCTTCCTGAAATACCTTATCTGAAGAATATTTTCAATATGAAAAATTTCACCGGAAAATTCACCAGAAAAAAACAGCTGAAAATGGGGTACCAATATTGTCTAGTGAACCACATTAAGAGGACAGATAGCATGCTAGCTGTATGTATTGGAAATAGAAATACAGATACAGTCATTGTAATGAAACTAACCGTAGAAGCCTAAGGTAGTGCAATAACTAGTTCCTATGTGGATTAAACCAATCAGGAAAAATGAGCTGATTGTTTCAGTGAAGATTTTTAACTGATGCTACCTATCCAGTGTCATGAAGTCATTACTACATACAAAATACAACAGCACCCTAGGATGGGTATATAGAAAACTGCTTTTTCCTTCTTTATATGCTGCAGTCCTTTCTATTTTTTCTGTGAAAATGTCTAAATATAAATTCAAATAAACAGCAACTTTAGCTCAGCTATCCGTCCTGGAAATCCTGAGAACAGACTAGTGAAGCAACTTACTTTGTATGAAGAGAACCAAGCAACTGAAATGCAGAGTTCAATTAGGGAGCTGCCAGAAAATACTATATTAAAGGAATAACCTATCATTATAAGCTGACTAATAGTCAATCACTTGGTTCCACACCACCTACAACATTATGTATGCTCATAGGCAAGCAAGAAAATAATTTTAATCTGAATCCATATGCACAGTTTGATTTTAAATAGCACATAATCCAGCATTGTTTGTACTTGTGTGCATGAAAGAAAGAGGAGAGCTTAGAAGAAATGTCAGCTGTTGCTTGCTGAATAGAAAAGCAAGATATGTGGTATATGATGTCTCAGTTTTTTCTGGCCAAGATCTATCTCTTTTCTGGAGCTGAGAAGATATCCTCATTTAATCTCAAAATCCTCTCCCTTACCAACAATTTGAATATCATCAGTGTCAATGTAACTGTAAGTTTTTGAGCAGCTTTGGAAGGATATGTTTTTAAGTCAGTCTGTACTAATTTTGAATAGTTCTTAAGTCTGATACTTATTTTTCCTATTATGCACCCAGTCAGATTTCTATTTGCAAGAGAACATTTGCTGTTGTGGTTTTTTTTCTACTGCTGCTAATCCAAAGGTAAAATGACCAACTATTCTGTATGTTAAGATGATAATTCTGAGGGGAAGTCGATTTTTCTTTTTTTTTTTTCCTTTCCTTTCTCCTTTCCCTTTCCCCTTCCCCTCTTTCTTTTTTTCTTTTCTTTTTCTTTTCTTTATAAAATCTCAACTTTGAACACCAATCTCATACTCCAAAATGGATACTTGTTACGTCAAATTTTAAAGAGAAACTACAGGAAACTTCAACTACCCAGGAGTCATTGAGGAAGCTGAATGAATCATCTGAAGTGTGCTCACGTTCCTCTGTTTGAAAGTTTTGCAGGATTCTTCTGGTTTTTTAAGAGATTTAACAACTTGAGGCCAGGTTGAAGATTGTCTTTAAACGATGAAACTCAGAACCCCTGTTTATGGAAGTTATTTTGGTAGTAGGATATAACCTATGCTTCAGCAACAGAAGAGATTAGACATGACTAAATTTTTGGATATGCTACATAGCTTAGATTTCTTTTTAAAGTTTGATTATAGTTTTTTTTCTCCCCTTTTGCCCAGTCCCAGAGCATTGTGGTGTTTGGGATTTAGGCAGGCAGTGGCTACCATTTCAGTGGAGATTAAGCTGACTCACAGGAATACCCTCTTCTGCTGCTTTATTTTCCTATTGGTTAGCTATTATTAAAGTTAACTAGGCAAGAATAGAAACCCCATAGGAAAGCCCAGCTAGAAGTTGATTTTTCTTTGTCAGCTCAAATTCCTCTGGTTAGAGATTCAGGCAGCAATTGCACATCCCATACCTGCTGCTATTTTTCCTTTGCCTACTAATGAATCCCTGCAAAGAGGCAGTAGCAAATTAATTGATTTCCTGTATGTGTCCCAGCTTTGCTATTGAGTTTAAAAGGAAACTATATAAAAGAGAGTAGAGAGGAGATTGGCTTGTTGCTTTTTTGATTGCTGCTTCGTGTTTTTTGCTAATGTTTGATTTGTTAAAGTTTTAATGACTCCCATTAGGTATTTCAGCTATAAATAGGCACATAGCAGTTTATGAAACTCAAGAGAAGAGGACAAATTGGAGGAGGGTTGATGTTCTTTAATTATCACAAAATGTTCAGGGATAGGTCAATTGATAGCTGATAATGAAATTTTAATCATAGCAGTACTTAAGATTAAGATAAAATAATAAGCACTAACATGAAATGCATTGAGGTTTTTTACATAATTATATCTTTGCAAGAATTTAATTAGGGTATAGTATTCTCTTGAAACAAACATGCTGTGTTGGGTTAGATTTGTTTGCAGGCATGATCAAAATGGAAACAATACTGTCTTCTGCTATTTTATATCAATAGATTATGGTTTTGGGCACTGGCATGTATGCATTGTGCCTTTATGGACATCCAATGTCCTGGCTGGTGTGGGGTGGTAAGGTGCCAGGATCTTCCCAAAAGCGTCTCCAGAGAAGTCGCTCTTGCTGTGGTGCTGCAGCTCACAGACTCACACACATACACTCGTCGGATAGCTGAGATGGTGAAAGACGAGAAAGGTTTTCGTTTGGGATTCTGCAGAGGGGGGTTGTTGAAGGAGGGTCCAGGAATGAGGAACAGGGAGGGTAGTAGCTACAAAAGAACCCAGGGTCGAAGACCAAGAACAAAGGAGTGTCCGAGGTTTTGTATGGGGCAAATAGGGGGCGGGCAGAGCATCAGGGCCAATCGTCTCAGGGTATAGAGTCAGAACATAGGTGGAATTAGGGTCTGAGGGCCAATGGGGAAAACCTGGGGGAGTGACAAAGGAGCAGCGGCCAATGGGGAAACAGAGAAGGGAGAATTCTCTGGAATCAGGGACATTAATAAAGTATGGACGGGCAGGGATCTCAAAAACCAACCAACGTAAGAAACTGGGATTACATTTGAATAACTAGAACAAAGAATCCTGGGGGAAGGCTTGCTCACCCTAACCTTAGGAGCAATTATCAAATCAGGGGTCTTCCCACCAATGGACCCTGCTGGTCCTTGGTGGTGCAGGCCCACTGGCCTCCACAATGTAGTGTCTGCTGGCCAGAAAAGGAATGAGGAGCTTTGAAATGGGAGATTTCATGAGACACTTTCTGTGTCGCTGATACAAGTCCTCCACTGCTGTGTAAAAAAAAAAAAAAAAAAATTAAAAAATTAACAAAACTAATGGAAGAAACCCAAACAACAAAAACCAGCAAAAAACCAAAAAAAGGAATTCCCAACAAAACAACCAGGCTCTATCCACTAGAGTATCATACTACTCAATTTTTTTACCCCATAGCAAATGCTTTAGTCTGTTCCCTTCTTCCCAGTCTAGATAGAGCATTTAATTTTAGGAAGAGCTTTGAACTAGTTATCCCTCAAAAGGGAATCCAATAGGAACCTGTTTATCACTGGCAAATCCCATACTTTTCAGTGGTGTCCTCTTCCTGTCTAGAGGAAACTGCATTCCTAGTGTCTCTGCCGAAAGCAACAAGCTTGAAAGTCTTAAGGTAAAATATTGAAGGCTTAGAGAAGTTACTGTTTTGTTCTCTTTCAAAATTGTTTCAACTCTCATCTGTTTCAGAAACATCCTGAAGGAGAAACTTTGTCTGCAACATGTTCTGATCTTAATTTTTTTTTTTAAATCCTGAAAAATATTTTAATGTTACAGGCAATATTTATAGGGATGCTTAAAGTAAACAAAATCCTAATTCTTTAGATTAAAAAACATCTGTAACATTTCTTCATACTTCTTACAAAGAAGACAAAAAACCCCAGAAGTGTGCTAGTTATCCTGTAACTGAAAGAATTCATAAAGGAACCAGAAGACTATGTGAACTTTTATCAGAGATGTCGCCAATAGCATAGCACTTTCAATAGCACGCTAACATTTTTCTGTTTCTACTTACGAAACTTAAATGAGATCACATTAATTTCTGTTCTTTTTGATACTACAGCTTTTCTTTTCCAGTGGAAAAACTATGGGAGACAGAAACTAGCCTAGAACAGAAAGGCATAGCAGAGAAATAGGCACAGGGAGAAGTATAATAGGAATTGTATCAAGTTGCAACAGCTTTTCCTGGGGAAGAAAAGTTAATAAGCATGAACTGGAAGAAAGATAAAAAGGTGGGTGTACAGTAGTCTCTAGATCCTGGAAGCAAAGAAAATCAAGTAAATGAATTGGTTGGTATTTTTCTGAGGTGAGCAGTGCTCAGAAAACCAAACTACAGTGAATGGAGAAAGGGCTAGGACTGTGACACTGTCGAAGAAGAGAGGGGGCTTTCACTTTATGGTCTATTGCCTCCCTGGCTTTGTTAATAACCTACAAGTAGGAGTAAACAGTGGGAAGGGGTACCAAATAGAGAGATGATAATGAGAAAAGAATCAGGAACATGGAAAAGGATCAGATTGCTTGCATGCATTTGTTATTTGTGCAGAAGACTGCTGGTTTGATACCTGATGTAGTGCTAAATTCTTAGTACTATAAAGCTGTCTTTCTAAGACTTCTAAATGCAAGTGCTGTATAGTGTCGGTGTCTTTTTGGAAGAAGTGCAAGATGCCCAGCTTCCTAGGGGTTTCTGCCCACACCACACCTGGACTTGGCAGTCCACAGCAGGCAGCTAGTAACAGACCCCTTTCAGCTTCAGGACTCGAGGCAGAGCAAGCACTCTCCTGGACACACGACAGCTGACTGGCTTCTCTAATAAACAGTGATGAAAGAGGCAGGAAGGGCCATTAGTTGAGTCATATTCCACGTAGGAAATTTATTGTTAAAGTCCGCTCGTGAAGGGAACTCAACTCAAATGAACAAACTCAGGACAGAGAACTGGGGTTTTGTATGGGGGCAGGGAAAAGTCCTGGGGGCAGGGCATAGGTGGGATTGGGGTTAGAGGGGCCAATGGGGAAAGGGGTTTCCTTAGGTATGAAGGCAGGGGCCAACCAGAATGGAGAACTCAAAATATGTTAACATAATAGAATGAAGCATCCTGGGGAAAGCAGTTTCTCCCCATAGCTTGGGGGGTATGTCAGGGATTATCCCATCTATGGATTCCCGTGGGCCTCTTGCTGTGTGGGCAAAACAGTTCCCACAGTATAGGTTATTCCTGATATTCTGCAGTTAAGTGTCCCACAGTTAAGCCAAGTCCTGATTTTGTCTCTGCAATATGATCTAGTTATTAAAGCAAAACTTTGTGTCCATTCCTTTTAAGTAGGGATACACAGTAACTTGTCAGATCTCCTAGAGCAAAACAGAAAAGGGAGTATATGACCAGTTGCTAAATTAATTTTTACTTTTGGTAGAAGTTGTGGAGCACTCAGGCTGTTCAAAAATTATAACCTATATATGTTTCAGCAATATCTGCTCATGACAGATAGACATCATGAAACTGACTCACAAAAGAGATGAAACATAGAAATTTAGTTAAAGAGTTAATTTTGCTAAAACTAGTTAAAATGAGCAAGTGAGCCCAGCTGTATTAAATTAAAAATATTAATAATTAAACTAGAGTTAGGCCTGGAACAGGTCTTTTAAATTTAAAGGAGTGATTGCTTGCTACTGTGTTTGCTTGCTACTGTGTTTGCTCAGCTGTGCTTATGCTTAGCAAGATCTGAAGGAACATAGTTACAAATCTTTCAATTATAAATTCATTTAAAAAGAATAGGGGGAGGAATTGAGAAATTATTTAGGTCAAACTCATTGTGTTTGGTCACAAGAGTGAAAAGGTCAAAGCGAGGAAGAAGAGTATTCCTTCATCTTTTTAACGACCACCCCTCATTATACGACCTCCAACCCATTTTAAAGAACTGACTACGCATGCTTACTAATTTTTCAGCTAATTACAATATGAAACGGGGAGTGGGAGGTGTCAATGTTATGAATATGCATTTGTATTGAATCTTTTGTGGATATATAAACCTTGTAATGCTTTGTGATTTTGCTCTGCATGGGAAATATCCCATGCAGATTGCCCGGCCGTAATAAAAGGACCTAACCTTGTCCATTTGAATTGGGTGTTGATTTTAGATTTATACCCATATTTTGGTAATTCATAGAGGATGCTTATAAGTGTCTGTGTACTACTTGGCTGTTTAAAATTACTGGGTACATATTGGCCCCTTTTTAGTGATTCTGTTACAGACAGACTTCTCATTTTCTGGTAAGTAGTAAAAAAACTACAATGATCAGCATTTTTTTGCTTGTTTGTTAAAATATAGCTCTTTTCAAAGATGGTGTTCTCAAAACAAAAACTTTTAATTTTATTTTCTTTAAAGATTTTAGGTAGTTTAATAGAAAAACTATAAATCTGTTTGTCTAGATAAAAACTTCTTACTACTGAAGACAGGCTTTTAGATGAAAATTATTTTAACCAAGTTAGTTTAGGTAATGTTACTAAAAATTTGGTAGTTTTTCTGCTCCTTTTTTTTTTTTTTTAAGTAACCAAAGAGTATGGAGAGGAAGAGCAGTGTGAAAAGTAGATTTGTTTCAAGTTCATGAATTGACTTTGAAATCTTAAATTTTAATAATTTTCCTTTCTATCTCCACTGTACTTTTTTTTAGCCAACCCCTTCATAACCTCTGTGATCATAGAAGGGTTTTATTTGGAGAAGACCCTAAAGATCCTATTGTTCCAGCCCCTCTGCCATGAACCATGACCACGGACACCTTTCATTAGACCAGGCTGGGTCAAAGTCCCATCTAGCCTGGCCTTGAAAACTTTGAGGGGTGGGGCAGCCTAAACTTCTCTAGGCAACCTGTTCCAGTGTCTCACCACATCCACAGTAAAGATTTTTTGGCTAATATGTGTTCTAAACCTACTCTCTTTGAGTTTTAATCCATTTTCCCTTGTCCTGTCACTACATGCCCTTGTAAAAACCCCTTTCCCTCTTTCTTGTTGACCTCCTTCAGGTACTGGAAGGCTGCAGCTGGATCACCCCAAAACCTTCTCTTCTCCAGCCTTAACAATCACACTTCTCTCAGCCTTTTCTCTTAGGAAAGGTGCTCCATCTCTGTAATCATCTTTGTCTCCCTCCTCTGGACTCACTCCAACAGGCCAGTGCCCTTCCCGTGCTGGGAACCTCAGACACAGATACAGCACTCCAGGTGGGATTTCACAAGAGCAGAGTAGAATCAGGTCACAGACTTCATATCTGCCCCACACTTGATACTACTGAAGCATTTTACTTGAAACTACCTTTGGGAAGTAACAGGGTAACTTAATCAGTGGAATTCTAGAAGTTAAAATCTATATTACTTTTTCTCTAAAGAAAGCTAGAGGGACTGACTTGTACTAATTGTTGAATTTTTTGTCTACATATCTGTATGGTTAAATCACTGCCTGGCTATATTGCTAAGCCAACAAGCCTATGCTGTATTAAACTTCATTCTTTGGAAACCTTAAAACATGAAAAGTCTGTCCCACCTAATGTGCTTGACGTCTAATTCGGCATGGTGTGCCATGTAAAACATTGGACTGTGAGGGAGAAATGGATTTCTGAGTGCAATAAGAAACATTTGAACAAAAGTACCATCTTGAACAGTCTCTCTGCTGCTCCTTTTCCATAAAAACCGCTGTTACAGATGCTCTCATTGAATTGTAAGTAAACGGCTGCTGGAGTAGACAAGTGTTCACTCAGTCAGATACAACTAATGGATGACTGAACAAGCTGTTTCTTATTGCTACTGTGTTGTCATTTGCCATCTCCAGCTGTGGGTACTGTCCATGGATGCTTGATAATTTGCACACTAGAGCAGTAGGTAGTGATGCTTACATGTTCAAGCTCTGGATCAGACTAAGCACAAAGGTGTTGGAGCTTTGGTGTTGGAGGTGGTCTGTGTGATCCGATCACTGGCATAGCTAGACCTGCTACAGTAGCCTGCTGTGTGCATATCCAAGTTGATATGAGCTAATAAACAGGGCTCTTGAGGTGACTTATTTGTTTTTCTCTAGTACCTGTAAACAGAGAAAATCAAGGTGAACATTACAAGATACAGGATGCTGTGGCTTTCTTGGTAAGCAATTTCCTCATAAATATTCAATAGAGGATATAGGTTACTGGTCAACTCTTAATGTGAAACTTGTTGAGATACGTAGCTAAGGTTAGTTAAAGTCCATTAAGCCAATCTCCCAAGATTTAAGGAAGAGAACAAAGTCTGCAGGTTTTTTAGCATCTGTCCTTGTTACAGTCCAGGGAGAAATGTAGTTGATGACTTCCTTGAGCCTTGTTTTCTTTTTATCCTCTTGCATATCTCTCACTTCTTGGTGGTTATCTTAAGGAAAAAACAATAATCAACCCATAGAAACAGAAAAAGAAAGTTGAAAGTATTAGTCCACAAAGATTAAAAAAAAAATCAAAACAACAAAAAATTAAAAATGAAGCAGGATACTCCCCGTGGAGCAGGGCTTACCCAATTTTTTCAAAGTGCAGCATATGTAATGACTGATCTGAGGAGCAGATTTTGTATTTGTCAACACAATGAAAGGATTCACCAGTACCAAGCGAACAGACATGTGCTTTTTAGTTTGAGTCTGCTGAATTAAGAAAATTAGGGAAAGACTTTTTGGTTTTCCACGTAGCTGACAGGAAAACTTCATGATAGCTTTACATCTGTTTCTGTAGTCCCAGCACTACAGAAGAGGACCAAGTTTTAAAGATGGACAACACTACTAACAAGAAGGTTTTTGAACAAGACTCTGTTTCTAGCTGAGGTCAATGTCTCTTGTGCTGAAGGTACCACAGAGGAGCGGCCACAATTAGGAGTAAGCAGGTGGTAGTAAGCGGAAATTCAGCGATACATAGAAACATGACCTTTTTTTGACTTCCAGTAGAACTGCAATGAGAACTTTTATGCCAGTCACAAAAGCAATGAATGTGAGAATATGTTTCAGGAAACGCAGATGTCTGTGTTATAACCAGCAATAAAGTAGTTACAAAGATTTAGGAAAGGTGTTTAGGAGGATAACCAGAGTCCAGGACCTCCATGGGTTCATCCATGATTTTGATCTCAAGTGTCAGGCAGAGATTTGAAGTCTCAATGTGTGGATGAGATATAAATGACAATGATAAATTATAACAGTATGATATGAGCAGATGATGTAAAGATGAGATTTACCTATATTTGGAACTGAGAAAACTGTGCAGGAAGGATGATCTGCATCTTTATCATACTGGAGTCAGATTGATGATACTGAATTAGAAAGGCTGCAGAGGAATACTGAAACTTAGAAACTGGGGAAAACTTAGAGCCACAGAAGATCACCTGGTTTGCACAGATATGAAGAATGTCCAATGTAGTCCTGAAAAGTCTGAAAGAAATAAATGGCACACAAAAGTTTAAGGAGGTAAATTAGTTCACCTATAATGCCAATTGATTCATGTGTGCAGCATTAAGTGATGGAGTGAGTGTAAAAGCTTTGAAGTATTTTTACACTAGACTAAATTCTGAAAAAAAAAGAAGAATTAAAATACATGACATTAAATAGTGCTTGAAAGCAGCCATTTCAGAAGGAGGAAATTCAATGCGATGTAATTTTACCAGGCTACCAACTTTGTAGGAATCAAATTAGTTTCACTGATAGGAGGGTGAAAGGCATAACAGGAAAAGTTTTAAAGGAAAAGAGAAGTACTATGGTCAGAATTCCCAGATTCTAATAATAAGATTTTATTGATTATACTGTTTATTCTATAGTTAGGAAAAATAATGAACAGAGTGTTAAACAAAATCAGTCAAATTGCAAATTTATGGCAGGTAGAAGAGTGGGAAATTAAAGCTGCTGTGTACAGATCAATTCTGTTTCTAGATGCAATAATTGGCTGCTTGAGACAAACTATGTGTAACAACAGGAAAATATGCCTTTCTGGTTTACACTGAGTGCTGATCAACACTGTACAGCTGCTCTGTAGTAGTTACTATAGTACAATTAAGTTTAATGTTGTAGCAGGAGTCAACAGGCAAAACAAATCCAGTGCATGCATATTCAATGTTAAGTAAGTGTGTGAAAATGTAAGAATTTATCAAAACCAAACGCCTTCTTAAAGCAACAGTGAAAGAAAATGCAAGCAGTCTGGAGGCAGTTAAAAATCCATTTTACTAGAAGACCAAATAAGTTGAGATTCAAACAGAAAACAAATCACACTTAAAGGTCACTATTAAAAAAAAAAAAAAAGTTGAAAAGTTGGTGGGAATGAAAGCAAGAAGAACAGGAAAGCCCACAAAATACAGCGTCATGCTTGAGCTCATATGAAGAAGCTCTTTAAATAGTTCCAAACTGAAGAACCAGGTAGGTAGTTGGTGCTTTTGCTTGGTTACAAAAGAACCAGAGAAGCGGTATGGAGATAAAGTGAGTTCTTAGCATTGACCTTTGCTGCTGTAAGTATTGGAGAGATTCCCAGTGACCCATGCTTTTTAAGAAACAGAGCAGAAACACTAGCTCAATTTTAAGTAAATATATGGGTTATATTGGATCAGATAGACAAGTCGCATCCCGTAAGGCTAGGATGATATTCACCAGAGAACTCTGAAGGAATTCAGATGTGAAATTACGGAGCTTGGTCTACAGCCCAACATTACAAATATGAACTGTGTGGGAGGAGTGGAATATTTCTGCTGCAAACCTACCTGCAACAGGTCTCTGGAGGACATCCAGTCAGCTACAGAGCAAGGAAGCTGGTGTGTACCTCTGATAAGACAGCAGAAACTGTAATAACAAATATAAGCACATGGATTAATGCTCTCTGGAAGTCAGCATGGTTTCTGTAGAGGGAGGACCTGCCTCACTAACAATCTGTGTAACACTTCTGTGAATGGGGTATCGTGCATAAAGTAAATCCAGAGGAGATAAAGGAAGCAAATTACCATGGTGTGACTGACTAAAACCCTAAGGGTGTAATGTAACTCAGTGAATGAACACCTGTGATAGAAGAAGAATAATCAGCAAGGGTGATGTGTTCATGAAGCCCAGAGTATGATGCAAGGGTTCTGACTTCTGCCTTCACTCAAAAGGGACCAGAGAGTGGGTTTAAATGGACAACAGTTGAATGGCTTAACTGGAGGTGTAAATCTTCCTGACTTAAGTCAGACCAGAATGGGGGAAGTGAATTCATGGATCAGCCCAATATAGAGTATAAAAACTAGGAAAAGTATTTTGAAGAGAGAAACTTGAAGAGAGAAACAATGCTGAGCTGCTTTCAACCCATACATTCCTTTGTGGTAAGATGGGATGTCAGTGTTGTGACAGTCAGCAGGTTTTAGAGACAGGACTGGTAATGGGATTGAACTGTGCATTGCAACTGCTATATTTTGTGAATCAAAATTTATTTATATATTGTGTTTTCAATATATTATGTATCCCTCTGCCAAATCAGAAACCCTGTGTGTGTGTGACACAAACATCAAACATTTTGAAGCAAGTAAATTTTATATTAAACCTTATCCATTCTATACACAGAATATCTAAAAGAACCTGCTCAGATTATGTTGAACACTGACATGTGGCTTCAGGGGAAGGCAATTCTTGTACTGAAAGACAATTTGAGTAGAGGAAGAGTAGGGCTTAACAATCACTTTTCAGGGTAAAAGAGGAGGGATGGGACACCAGTCCTGCAGGATTGATGAGGACATTGACATTATTTCACTTCAGTAGTGTCCTAGAAAATACAATGACGAGTGAAACTTCCAAGCTTGCAGATGATAAGCGTTTACCCCTGAAGTAAGCTAAGTGTACTTCCTTACCTCAATGGTAAAGCAGTCTAAAACAATCTTATAAAACTGAGAAAAAAAGCAGCTTGTGAACTTTCGCATAGATGATTAGTATATGCAACTTAACTCCTGAGAGATCAAACTCAACCAAACTAAATTATGCCAAATGCAAAACCAAAAGCTACAACACAAGGAAAGTTTGGATTGACAGTTCTGTGAAATATTTGGTTCAATGTGATGTTTGCCATTCTTATAAAAATTGTCAATACCAGAGTGGTTTGAGTGAATAGATGGGATGCTAGAGAGTGTGTAGGCCTGAGTGGTCTTCCTAAATAGTATGTTTGTTTTGTAGACAGAAGATGAGCTAGGTGCTTGCTAGGATGTGCCTGTGCTTACCATGTTTTTGATTGCATTCAGATAGTGAGCAGTAACTGAAGCACTAGTAGCTGGTGGTCTCTTAATCCAGTGTCAGAAGTCCAGACAGTGCAATGGTGTTCTTTTGTGTCATTGATGAGGCAGTGGAACATGGTTGCTACAGCTGATCTAAAAGCCATGCAGATAATATGACATTTTCAAGTTTAGAAACACCAGCACAAAATGTGGGCAAAATGACACTTGTTTTATCACAGTGTAAAATGAGTTCCCATTTGTTATCTGAAGTGTAATGATTAGCCAAATGTTTCTAGTCATTTCTGAATGTACTAATTTAAATCTGAATAAAAGATCATTTGTGCACCTTCTTGGGCAAAGAGCATGCATATTTTCAAGTATTACAGTTGGCTTAATGAGTGGCTACTCAGTTGTGTACTAAGATCTCAGTACCAAGCTGCTTCTCTGGATTAATAATCTTTGTGATATTTCATTAATATTCATTGTTAATTAACACTTATGGAACAGAGAAGGAAATGTGCAGTATAGCATGGGTTTTTTTCATCATTTCAGCTTCATTAATTCATCATGTTTTTTCATTTATTTTTCATAATATACTCTGCCCAAGAAGAACAATACCTGGCAGAATTAATCTTATAGTTGATAAACAGCCTGATAGAAGTAAAAGTTTTTCAAAATATCTTGAGCAACTATTCATATCCTCTCCATTGTGACAAATATTCAAGTGTTTCCCTGTCTACTGTTCTGCTAAGAGGTTGCACAGTAACACATTTTTTGTTGCATTTATGTTGTTAACGCTGCTGCTTTTATCAAGGTCTATGATATATTGTGGCAAAGTTTGACAGGAAAGATTTTATCTTCCATTGGGCCGGTTAATATAACCTGAAAATAAAACCAAACAAGCTTTCATGTATACCAGTTCTTCCTGCCATTAGAAATCATATTAGATTTATAGCACTTTTCCTCCAAAGTTTTTTATCTATACTTGTGTGAAATACTCAATGAAGGAATAGAGAAAACAAGCAAAAAACAACACACCCTACCCCTTCAAATCCACAAGATTTCTTCAAAACATTTTGCTCCCCCTAAAACCATTTCCATCTCATATAAACACCACTTTAATTAAAAAAAAAAAAAAAAGAAACAAGATCATTTATGGTCCTTGATGAAGGATAAGTTATAAAGTTCTTTGGAAAGAAAGACAATATAGAGGAATGAATATTGAAAAAATTCCCTAAATTACAATGTGGTATCTATCTTCATATCTATGATGAAGACAAATCCAGACAAATCCTCCATTAATTTCAATGATAAAGAGAAAACATTAAAGCTAAACCTTTTAAAAAAATCAGTCTTTGGATTTTTTTTTCTTTTAATCCTTAAAATACTGAAGAAAATACACCATTCTGTGAAAAGGCAAAATTAGCATAAGTTTTGTTTGTAAGCTGAAATCTGGATCAAAATGTTGCAAGGCTTATACACAGTGTTTCTATTGCACAAAAGGTCAGCTGCTGTTTTGGCTGACATTCTTAATATAGTAATATTTCACAGCTGGTAATTTGCAGCCAGTAATAGCCAGATGGTGCTTTTACTAAGGTGAATTTAGAGCATTTTGAGCAGTTGTAAATGTGAGACTGGTAACAGCAAAACAACACAGAGTATTCTAGCTCTGTCTTTCTAGATTCAATAGCATGCTTAATCACAGCCAAGAACAGACATGCTCTACATGTTAGACTGCAGTAAAGGACCTATGATAATCAGACATAACAAAATTGCTTTATTTTTGACCTCTGTCAGACCTAAATTTCAACTCACAAAGCTCATTGCTCTCCTGAAAATGCTTATTTGAGGTTCTGCAATTTTTGTACCTATTTTGGCAGACTTTATTTTATATCACTGCTTTATTATGTCAGGTATCCCTGGTGCCTGTGTAAAACATTTTATGTTACCAGACACTAATATTATGAGATTTTGGAGAGGTGGAACAGGAGATAAAGGTGTGGATCTGAAAACAAGTATTCATGGAATAAAATTAGTCAAAAAAACAAAAGGGGAAGAATAAATAATGTCTATGTCATATTCATGCAGCATGACTATGTAATCTTTATTTTTAAGGATACCTGCTTTGTGAAATTTTGTTACCATGTTCAGTTCCAAGCCTGAAGTGTTTATATTGGGCAAGGGAATGGTAAACGATGAGCTTTACAGATTTTTTGCCAGTTGATAATATTTTCTGATAGCTATTTAAGGTAACAGTTTGATATGATAATCTACCTTCAGGCTATATCAGAGTTAGACCCATTGTTGAGTAAAGGACACCTGCAACCAAGAAACTCCTCATCTGCCTATCCCTCGTGAATCTCTCCAAGATGTATATATATGTCTTTAAGACACAATGTTGAAAATAGTCTTGTGAAATAATGTTGATACTCTTGGATTTCAAGGCAAAAATCCTTGCCCTGCTGATATATACTAGTCTTCAGGGTTTTTGCATTGTCCAGTGAGCAACATATTTACCAATATTCATTTGTAAGCTTTCTTTGCAGTGGAGCTAATGATATGTGCAGTAACAAGACAGAACATTGGACTACAGGGATCTGGATGGTTATAGAGTCCAATCTCTCCCAGCTGCAGGCAACGAGCCACATGTATGCTCTCACTTAGTAGGAGAATACAAATCTAAAGGAGAGAAAATACTGCCATTTCATCTCAAACAGGACAGAAGTAAAAAGGTCAAGCAAAATATCTAAGCAAAGGATTATGAAAATAATTTTTTTAAGAAGCTAAGTCTTCACCGGAATTAATATTTAATTAGGTAGGAATTAGGTTTGCTTATATATAAAACTGTATAGGACTGTTCTAACTAAAAGACAGCTTTTATAGTTGAATAAAGAGATTATTTTCCCCCTTTAATTTGTTTTGTGCATATCCATAATATCTGCATATCTGTTCCTTATTTTTAGAAAGGTGGAAGAACTCTTGAACTGTGCTTTTGGTCAAAGGACTGAAGTGTCTCAGTTAGTGAGGAATATTATCTGTTTGAGGAGACCACAAATCCTGCCTGTTATCATCCCAAAGACTTGAGAACACGTGATGTGTCCTCTGACAGCAGCCAAGAGCACAGCTCCTTAAAGTGGTGAGAGTGCTGCATCTAGAAACCCTTTCTGTGCACCTTTCCTAGGCTAAATAGTGAAAAGCAAATACTCAGATAGTAGAGGTTCAGTGCATCATGAAGGTTTTGCGTTTATGGTGCCTTCATCCCTCCCTGGGAAATAGGTCACAAGTAGCACAAGTCATGCAACTGGCTTTCTTCTGCATAGTTTGCAGGGGGAGAGGTGAGTGAGGGAGGTAGCGAATATTTGAAAATGTCTAATAAGAAGGTTTTATAAGTATCATAAAACTCCTGAATTTTTTTTTTTGTATTTGATTTTAAGAAATATAACTGTCAATGTTTCTCTCCTTTCTGATTTTAAACTCTTAAGTAGTTATATCCAGAAACTCTGTCTTGGTTTTCGTAGTAATGAAAGTCTTCTGTTTGGAGACACAGGGCTCAATGATGCAGGCAAATGTTTCAAATATCTATCAATAAATTTCTGCATTTACACAGAGCCATAAAGAGAGGTCATTGTGTAATTGGGATCTACAGGGTTTCTTTGTTCTTGCAAGTTGGGTCAGTGGCAAACTAGGGGGAGTTTTACAATGTACCTGAGTCATGGTACATTCCAGCATTATGAACTTCTTTTGAGAACTTAAGTGGCTGGATTTTGGTAATGTATAAGGGTATCTTAGCCAGAGAAAATAATTTTCCAATTAGTTGCAAAGTGATGAATAAATATTTTATTTCCTTATACAGAATATCATAGTGAGGTATTATATTTGCCTGTTTTAGCATCTGATTATTTTATTCTGTGTAATTTTTTGGTTGACAAGTAGTTCAACACGAATCAGCAATGTGCACTTTCACCACAGAAAGCTAACTGCATCCTTGGCTGCATCAAAAAAATGTGGTAAGCAGGGCGAGGGAGAGAATTCTCCTCTGCTTTCCTGAGACTCACCTTGGAGTGCTGTGTCCAGCTCTGGGGTATCCAATATAAGAATGACATGGGAGTGAGTCCACAGGAGGGCCAGGAAGATGACCAGAAGGCACGAGAAGCCTCTGTTTTACAGAAAGGCTGAGAGAGATGTGGCTGTTCAGCTTGGAAAAGAGAAGGTTCTAGGGTGATTTTATTGCACCTTCCAGTGCATAAAGGGAGGCTACGAGAAATCTAGAGAGGGACTTTTAACAAGGGTATATAGTGACAGGACATGGGGGAATGGCTTTAAACTGAAAGGGGGTAGATAAATTAGATGTTAGGAAGAAACTCTTTAATGTCAGTGTGGTGAGGCACTGGAACAGGTTGTCCAGAAAACTTGTGGATGCCCCATCCCTGGAAGTGTTCAAGACCAAGGTGGATAGGGCTCTGAGTGAACTGGTTTCATGGAAGGTGTCCCTCTCAATGGTAGGGGCATTGCAAGTAGTTGATATTTAAGATTTTTTCTGATCCAAACCATTCTATGAATCTATGATTTTTGTAACTGATTTCTTGAGAAAGATGCCAGTAAACCAGGTCATGTCATCCCAACCACGCTCAGATGCTGTAAGAGAGGAGGAGAAATAGCAAAGTTAACAGAAATGTGATGTTTCCCAGGGGAATATAGAATGACATTGTTTTGTATGACACTTATAATTCTTTTTTCCATTTGTGCTTAGACAGTGCTGAATGACTGCTTTCTGCAATACAGAGGTGGGAGGAAGAAACGCATGGCTGGAGGACAAAGATTTATAAACCCAAAACTGCAGGGGACTTAGTGGTGCTGTAAGTAAATGTCTAGCCCAGTGACACCCCAGTGAGGGTCAGACCTTTAAGGTGAAGTAGCCGTCAGAATGAAGTGAGTTGTTCTATGGGGTATGTAGGACAGAGAGAGATTACCAGCAGGAAAGGAATTAAATCTATTTGTGCCTCCAGGACACTTTGTTATAAATTTGATCCATTTATGCTTCTAAAAGGTTGTTTAAAACCCTAATTAGCAACAGGAAACCTGAAGGACTTGAACTGCAATCCATTGTTTTGTTTAATGTGGAATGTGGTGAATCTTGCCCAAAGCACCAGAGACAGAAATAGGAAAACTGCTTGTTCTGTGTATAACAAAGTGCAATGTGCATTGCCCTTAACCTTAGCTTTTCCCCCAAGTCTTTAACTTAAAGAACTCATTTGAACAAGACAGAATTCATTAATTTTACCTAACTATAGCCTAGGAGGAAGTTGGGCAAAATTGCTAATAACTGTGTCTCTAAATGTGGAGTTGCTATTTGTACAAAGACCGTCTGAGCAGAACTACTCTTAAAACTGCATCCTGCGTGACTTACATTTCTTAACTCAAGAGGGCAAAATCCAGTGAGCAAATGGCACAAGTTAACATAAGCTTTCATCTTAAACAAAGGTAATAGTGCTACATGGATGTAAAAATTAACTGTGACTAATCAGCAGAGATCAGAGGATTTTCACATACTGATTTTTCACAAAGGCTTACTTAACAAGGCAGGAAGGAGGGAGCAAAGTACAAGTTGTTGACATAGAATATATAAAATTTTATTACTGCTCTACTGAACTGACAATTGAATCTCTTCAAAATTCTTTTTGTTTGATGAACAAACACCTAATCATTCTGAGAGAATGCAAGAAATAGGTGGATCTGCTTTGTTAAAAAGGGATTTGAAGTTTTAAATGCTGTCATAGGTTAAATTTATTTTAACCTTTACAAATCTTGTGCATGTTATTTACATTGTTTATATATTTCTATTGTGCCCTACAATTTTTTTTGTGTTGCTGTGATCTCAGAGCAGCACTGCAATGTGAGAACACAATACAACGGTATTTTATTTTCCTTGGCAAAGTCCACATGCTAAATTTAATTGTTCAATCTTCTTAGGAATTCAAAATGAAAATATCTGGTTGAGAGAGATTATCCTTATGCTTTCTAAAAGGAGAAGATTTTTTAAAGATATATTTAAACAGGAAGGGGTAATGTTTTTAAGAATTAACTAAAGATACTAGACTATATACTAAGCTGACTTCATGTCAGGGATCCATCCTTTCACATCATGTAATATCTGTGCTGAAGATCTGAATGCTGGCACTAAGTTCTTATATCTGTTTTTTAGTGCTCTTTCTGTAAACAATTTTTCTTTTCCTCATCTATTACGAATGCTAACATTAGAGGTAACAGGAAGACAGGATTACTTTAGGTTTTCCTAGAATTTTCATATGGAGTTTTTTCTGCTGAAATGATTGTCTTAGCTTGATTTAATTTTATTTTTTTTTTCCTTTCCTCTCTTCAGCTTCCTACTTGTTTCTGATACACTGGCAGTCACAGGATCATGCCCCTATCAGAGAAAACATGTTTGTTTTCTCAAAGCTGTCTGTCATCTCTAACTTATTTGCCAATGGACCTCTGATCCATCAGCATATGCTTGCAATATGATGATATTTTCAGCTGTCCAAAGCAAAGTGTTACTGTAATTGCACAGAATCAGCTTTTTCACCTCTAGGTTGCTATTCCTCTTCAAAATCTACATAATCTTTAAAGCTAAACTATACAGTTATACTGGTAATCAGAATGGTGTGGTAATTAATGGAGAACTAATAAAAGACAAATTCATTCAATTTGGGAATAGATAAAAATAAACTTAACATTCAAAAATGTTGTAGGTGGCATATCAAGATGTGCTAGAGGAAAAAAAGGAAGTCAGGACTCAATAAGGTCTCTTGATTTTTTTCAAAACCTAGGAATAATGCTGAGGGTTTTTTTACTCAATCCCCACTACTGCCACCCCACTCCATGTATTTAGTTTCAACTGCTCACCCTTTCAAAAATAAGATATGGATAATAAAATAGTGTATCATATTCCTTGAACCAAAAGCATTCTCTGTGCAGTTGTCCTGTGGAATCTATCAATTTGTGATGAACTAGAGGAAATATGTCTTTGCTGATGTTTATAAGCATTTTGCCCCATGTATCTGACAAGTCCTTACTTAGGGAAATATGAAAGGTTAAATGCATAAATATTTCATTTCATTTCATTTCATTTCATTTCATTTCATTTCATTTCATTTCATTTCATTTCATTTCATTTTTTTATTTTAATTTTATTTTATTTTTCTATTTTGAAAGTTTGACTATGTGCTACACATGGTAGAAAGGCAGAGGGTAGTCTGGACTGCTCCACACTACCCTATCCTCCCACCTAAAGAAAATTTAGGATACCTTAAAGTAAGGCTCATTTTTTGTGGAAGAGCAAAAGATTTTGATAGTTTGAAGACATAGCTTAGTTTGCTAGCAACATTGTTGAGGTATTTTCTGACAGTTTGTGTGACAAAATATTTTTTCTTCCTCAAGCACACTTTTGTCACATTGCAGTTGGATTCATTTAAACCATGTGCATTATACTTTTGACAGTAAGTATTTCAGTGTTCTGCTCATTTGCATATTATTTGTTGGAGAAACTGAAGATGTTGGGGTTTGTCCTTTAAAAATTAAGTAATTTTCTATTATAGTTTGAGGTGCCACCCTGAGATGCTGTAGTATATGTGGACAAGTAAATGCTTGAACCATTTATGCATCAACACCACTCTTCAGACAATGGAGGGGTAACTGATACTTCCTACAAATATTTATTTCCAAATCAAACAATAGAGATGACTAAGAACTTTATTATAGTATTGGGTAAATTCTGTACATATTTCTTTGGTTTTCCAGGTTTTAAAGAGGAAATATCACTGAGTATAGAAGTGCCTAAAAATACTCCAGAAGAGAACAGTTTAACAAATGTCTACAGAAAAGATTCTCTGTAAAATAGTGTTAATTACAGTGTTGACTGAAAAGAACCTTTTGGAGTGTCTATTCAATAGAAGGGGATTTGAGAAGGTACAGGGACCCAGAAGACCTGATCCAGCCTTTTAAAGGGGATAGAATTTCAAATTTTCCACTCCTTGTCCACCCTCTAGCTTTATCTGCAGATATGCTGAGCAATGGAGGCTTCTTATTAAATTTGTTCTTTTCTTTGTATTTCTGGTTTTTATACCTGTTGACATTTATTTTCTTGTTTTAGAAAGTACTAGTTTTTAAGTCAGGAAAATAAGTTTTTAAATAAGAAAAAATATTTTCATCAGTGAAAACTTACTAGTTCCACACATCCTTGTGTACCTCCTTGTGTCCAGAAATAAAAATAAAGAGATGAGTTTGTATCATCCAAATGCTAAGACTGAACTAACTGAACAGTTAGGAATATTTTTGCAAACTTTCAGGCTTTGGAAATTTCTTCTCTACAGAAATAATCAAAGCTACATCTTTGTAGATGGGCAGGATTTATAACAGTGGCTTTTATTAATGTGGGAAAACACCAGTTCCGATTTTAAGAACACCGATTTTGACACACTTTTGAAAATTCAACAGGCAATTTTGCTAACCTTGATTTCTAATGTGTACATGAGTGCCCCATAGCTCTCTTCTACTTCAGAGTCTCTAATTCTGAGGCACTGGGGACCCAGGTATAATTTACAAATTCAGGGTTATTCAATGCTATACAGATACTGTGATTTCTGAAATTCACTGGCTCATCCATGGCTTTAAATGGTGTCATGTCCTGCTTACAGGACAAAATGAAAGACATCATTAACTTGGAACATACTTGGCTGTATTGCAAAATATGCTTAACAAACTGAAAGACTAGAACAGGGGTGATCTTCAAATAGTCCTGTATGGAGTGGCATTTATAAAGCTGATTTTTTTCAGGAGAAAAGAATTGCAAAGACTAGTTTTTAAGTGCTGTCAAAAAACTTTGACACATGCCATCTGAGGTAGTAAACCTTTGATGTCTAGACCTGAAACAAATTTCAAAAAAGTAATTTTCAATAGACAAGAAATATTGAAGGCTGCTTTGAAAAGGAGAGCCTTAAACACAGAAAGGACTAAGTGAACAAATGGTACTTAAATTGTTGGGTTATTTTTATGTAAGAAATGAGGTTGCACTTGAATGACATGTTTTTGCAACAATCACCAGTCCCTGTTCCTAGATGTAAATATATAATTGACAGCATCCCTTGATGCAAGCCTTTTGCACTTCATGTATCTTTTGAAATTGAAGAAGTAAGTGGAAAGCACAAGAATTGAGGGGAGAGCAAGGGGAGAATGGTAGTGGTGGTGGGGAGAGGGGGGAAGTTAGACCGGAAGATTTAAAATGAGTGATGAAATTTAAAAAGAGGGATTGGTGCTGTTTAAAGCAGATAACCAAGCAGTCTGCAATGCCTGAATGCATTGGCATTTCACAGACAAGAGTGAGGAAGAGCAACAACCCTATAAACATTAAGGTCTGAGAGTGACTGGGAGGAAATGTATTTCGTCCTACTCCTGCCTAGGACAGAGAGTGAGTGAGTGGCTGAGTTGGTGTTGAGCAGCCAGCCAAGGTTAACACCCCACATACAAAATTAAGGATGGAGCAATCATTCAAGCCTGAACCGTGCATGGATCCCTCATGGTGTGAAGGAGGTGCAGGGTAGGTAAACTCACCTGGACAAAGCATGGCATAGTGCTTGGATTCACAGACACAATAGGAACAGTGACAATGAAGCTGGCAGGTTGCTTTATAAACAAAATATTTCAGTGTCATTTTGCAACACTCTTGCAACATCATACTCAGATTTAATGCTATTCCCTTGCTAAGTAGTGGGAAAAATAAATAGACAAGAGGTAAAATTTGCATCCTTATGGTAGTTGATAAGGCGTAGTTAGGTCCAGTGCAAATTGCCCAGGGGCCCACAATATTTCCTACAGTATACTGTACAATCCAAGTACAAAATCCAGATGTACTGGGAGGCTTAGATAATATTATTTCATGCATAATTTCCTATTTCCTGCTGTTTTATTTTCCCACTTTCCTAACTATTAAGTTTATTATGAATTATCAGTTTAATATCTGCTGTGTACTTAATAGAAAATTAAAAAAAGTCTCTTTCACCTTTTTTTTTCTTTGCTATAGCTGTGATAGGATTTTATGGAAATTCTTTTTTATCATGATATTGCAGTATTTGCAGTTGTTTATTTATTATTTCTCTCAATTTTTATTTGTAAATAAGTGTCTTGCTCAGAACCAGAATAATATTCTTATTATTATAAATAACTTTCATTTTCAAATTTTTGCTGAAATTTGTGAAGGAAAATTTAGTTTTATCTGTGGTTCTGTAGAAAGAATTATTCCCCTTTTTGACTTTAGACAAGATGTTGCATTATATTACTTAAGAAATAAAGGCAGCATAGAAGGATTACTTGAATATATCTAATTTGATACACACTGTAAACTGCTGTTAAAAATAAAAACCTCTTTAGAGTAGTTTAACCAGATTCCTCTCAGAAAAGCTTTCCTCCCACAGGTGTTGAAATCCTACATGCACCTGTAAAAGGGTAAAAATGGGGAATCCTTGTTACTTTTGTCGCCTACTGTTAAGGTATTTCAGAAAGGTACCTGAATTCAAACATGTGATTAAGGAACTATTAGCACGATGAAAGTCTCTGAGGTGTATGGCTGAAGGAGTCTCTTCTCTTTGCAGTGATTGCATAGTTTCTTCCCTTCAAAACCACTTTTAATAGTTTTCTTGTTTGTACATTTAGAAACATGGATACTTCTCTCTGACTTTTGAAAAACTTCTTGGATAAAAGCAGAGTGTCTCCAAAACGAAGGAGTGGAGATATGTAGTGAGACAAAGCACTGAATATTTAGAAAATTATTTTTTCAGATTTCAATAGTTAAATAGGACTGGTTTTTCTAAGTCAAAGTTTTCTTTCTCACTCCAGTGATGTCCTACTACTGTCTTATTGGGACTATTCTCACTTTTTAAGGCAAGCTATTAATAGAATTATTATTAACATATTAAAAAAAGAACCTCTGTTTTGACACATTTTTAAATATTTTCTTTACACATAATGAAGATAATTTTAATTGCAAAGAGACTATGGCATCTTTGAAAGACTGTTGAAGGTGTTCAAATTCTGTTACTTCAACCTGTTGCACTGCCTCCTTCCTCAGTGCTTTTGAGTTGAACTTCACCATGTTGCCCCCAGATGACTCATTCTCGCGTTTCAACACCTCACATACTTTGCTTGTGACTTTCCTGACTTTATCACCATGAGTTCTGTCACAATATCAAAGCCCCATTAAAAAAACCCCTCTGTTTCTTTGATCTTTTGTCTTTCATTGCACTCAGCTGTAGATTGTGGGTCTCCTTTAAATCCCCAAGACAAATGCAATTCATGGAACTACACCCCTTATCAGGTCCACTGCTGTTATTGGTTTTCTTTTATCTTAATATTTGATTTCCTACAGGAGGTTTTTTGAGGAGGGACCCTCTTACTAGTTCGAAATGTGCTGTAGCTTGTAGTTCTGGCACTGACACAAATGAATGGTGAAATATTTGTACTCTTTAGAAGGGTATTTTGAAGCATTAGGATCCTTTGAAGCTCAGAATAAGGAAGGGCTGATTATGCTCAAGTGTCTTAACTGTGCAGAAATGTAAGCAGTGAAAACTTATGGAGCTTGTACGGTATAAACACATTGCGTTGTTGACAACACAGAAACTAAATGTGAAAGGTTATACTGACCTTGTTCAGAAATTAAATTACAGGTGGGACATTTCTGTTAATGTGGAGTGCTAAGCTACAATTACTTTTTGTTTGTAATACAGAGTAAGGTTAAGACAGATTGGTAACAATAAATGTTATAACAAGTAATAGAATTTTCTGATGCAATTCTAACAAAGTGATATGACACCAATAGAATCATACCTAGTATGGTCATGCATATGTTTAAATGATGCTTTGCATCAATATGTGCAGTTGATAAAATAAAGCATAAAGAATTGTTTAAAAAGGGACTTTCCTAAGTTACATTTCTGGATATCATGCAATCTTCCTTCTGCCATCCATATTCAAATGCACTCTTGTTTTAGTTTGGGCAAGGAATGAATGCTAGGCCCATTTTGTCAAGGAAGCTTATACGAAAAAATGGCAAAGAATAATAATAATATTTAATATTTTGAATAGGTTTTCCTGGAGACTAGAAATATACTTACAGGTTAATCTGTTCATTTTATCAAAGGAACATTACACTTCTTAAATTATTTAGGTATTATTTTATATTGCATTGTTGTTCTATTATACCTTGTGTTCTATGCATGTCTAGTATCTCTACAGTGTATGTTTTAATTCAGGTTCAGTATTTTGTTATAACTGATTGGGAAACTGGCCATTATATGTTGTCTTTTTGTTTATATCAATAAAGATTAATGCAAATCCTAATTTAGTCAGAGACTAGAATATAATTCAATATTATATAGTGAATTAAAATTATCAGTCCTATCTATATTTATGTCTGGCCGTTCTACTAAGGAAGGACTTTGTGGAAGACCTAAACAGTCTTCTGTTCACTCCCTCTCTTTCCACAGTCACCCAGGGATTTTTTCTGTTTCCACAATCTTTTGTTTCTTTTGGTAATAAAATCAGTACCAACACTATTCACATGAGCAAAGGCATATAGACTGAAATGTATGCTGAACTATGTAACTGTATAGAAACCAACTTTTATCTGAAATAGATAACGCAAATAAAAGAATTTATTTTTTTTTTCAACAACAAGTGGGGTTTTTCTCTTTCTTCTAAAAGTTAGTCTTACAGCAGAATAAAGTTGATGTATGTAATGCAAATATTTTGGAAATAATGAATACTAGTTTACAAGGGTTTCTGATTTTGAAATTGTAACAAGCTTCAAAGGTTCCTAAATGAAGTTTCTATGACTTCAAGAATTGCTTTTCACTTCTCTATCATCTTCTGTGACAGAATCTTCTGTTCCTTTTCAAGGGCTTGAGTGTTACTAAAGCAATGCAAAGTGAAGATTTGATGTCTGTTTATTTTTGCACACCATATATAAATGTGCTCATACCTTAAATGTTGGGAAAAACCCCTAACAAACCCTAATCAAGAGGCCAGGGTGACAGCATGCACAGTGCCAAAAGTAATTTGTATGGTTACATCTCCATCTCTTACATACTATTCGTGAGGATCCTGAGATATAAGTACTGATATTTTTTTCCAGAGTACCCTGTAAAAATTGAGAGCCATGAAATGAAGTGCTTACAGAGAACATAAACCCATTCAGTAGACTGACAGTATATAAACTTCATAAACTCCAAAAATCTGCCTGTATTCCAAGTTATATTGGTGTTTCATCTGTAAATTGTAATGTCTATTGCCATGAATTAGCTTTGCAGTTTTTAGTATGTCAGTTTCTTCGGAGAAATCAGGGAGCATAATCATAGACCTTACTGTTTACTTATAGGAAACTCTGCACGTAGACTTCATAAGCTTTCTATTTTTAATCTAATCAACACATAAAATATAGGAGAACAGGAGCTTCTCAGGATCTGTAATCCACACAGGGATACCTTGATATTTACTGATAAACTACTAAAGTACTTTCAACACGTCTGGTCTTTTCTTTCTGTATGTTTATGTTTAAATCTCTGACAGGAGATGGATTTTTAAACTGAGTTTTAGATACTTTCATTTTATTTAAATCCAGGATTTGGATATTCAAAATTGTGCCAAATACTGAAAACCTGTGAGCTTTCTTATATCTATATTCATACTTATAATTACAGTTTTCTTTCTCTGCAGCATCTTAATCCCAATGCTGTCCAGAAGTTTGGCTCCAATCTCATGCACAAACCCAAGATTCTGGGCAAAATCTATTTGTTCACTTGCTTTCCATCCTCCTGTGGTTTTATCTGGAAAGGAAGAAACTAATTCTCTGCCATGCAGAAAGATAGGCCCTAGGCCTGTCTACCTGCAAAAGAGCAAGTTCAGTGCTGATACTTTTACATGGTGAAGTCTCCATAGGTATTACAAAACAGGGAGACCAAGTCTAGGAGAGGAATGGCCCTCAAGAGCTGTCACTTTCCTGACAATTTCCTACAGCTAAATTAGGTTACATCTGGCCACCTACCAGTGTTGGTGCTTTCCTGACTTACTTAATCAAGAACCTAATTCTTACCTGGGGATCCCACTATGGTCCCCAATACTTTAACGTCAGATGTTCCAGATTGCTGTGACAGTAAGTTTATATTATAGCTTCAGCCTTCGGTCTTTGCAGGACTGAACTTGTAATGCTAATTGCAAAGTTCACCAGTGAAGAATTGAATAGTCAAAATCAGCCAAGATTTTTGGCAGGATGAAATCAGGGGAGAATATAGTGACATCCATAGTCAGGAATGTAATCTACTTGTAGTGATCTGCTGGAAAAGTTCTTATAAAAAGTTTTAGATTTTGAGATTTGCCTTTTTATTGACAGCCTTGTAAAAAATATTGTAATGAAGTTCTAAGCCTCAGACACTGAGGTGCAGTGTGACAAAGAGAGATGAGCCAACAACAAATAGCTTAATAAAATAGCCTTTTTAATAATATGGGGCTAACTTATTTTATTTTTCTTAGTCTTCCCTCTAGAGAAGACTATTGGAATAAATCTGGTGTCCCTTCAAATGCTGGGAATGTCCCGTTCATGCACCATCAGAGACCATGGATTGATATCCATGGCAGCCTGCAGAGATCCTGTCCAAGGAGAGAGGTTCCTCCCTTCTGATCCTTTGAGTTATATATATAATTTTATTACAAGCAAGCATCTCTGTTCATAAGGGGTGTTCTCATGAAGGCTTCTTACTGCACTTCTAGTTATAGGTGAGGTCATACAGGTGGTGTAATTGCAGCACCACGGGGGAGCTGCCTGAAGGCTCTTTTGTCACGATGAGCTGCCTGAGTTTGTCCTGCAACCAAGGTGTTTGTGCAACACCACACATCCTGAAGCCACACTGGACAGGTGGCACAGCACAGCACAGGTCTCAGGTCAGCTGTGATGTTGGTCACAGACTCCTTGAGGTACAGCAGCCTCCCAGTCAGAATCACTTCACTGCACCCCTTGATCTGCACAGGCTCTTCTGTTTCCAAGCATATGGAAAGTCACAGGCTATATTGGGAAACTGCTCAGCTATCAGACTTTCCTGACAGGCTGGGATGTTCCCTCTGCCCTACCACCTACTGTTGCAGCACAGGCTGGCATTGGGCATGCCAGCAGGTTCCCCTGCAGTGGCTACTGATACTGCATCCAGCCTGCCCCAGCCCAGAGTACGAGTAGAGGAGACATGGACTCTCCAAGGTCAGCAGCTCCTCAGTACAGTGCCTTCTGCAAGGCTCCCAGTACAAAGAGCAAGGAAAATATCAAAATCTATCAAAAAATCTTTCTTTGTTTTCCATTTTTATGAAGATTATTGTTAATCTAGCAAGGACCTTCAAGGCTCTGCAAGTTTCTTTGGTGGACAAAACCAGAGGCAATGCATTAAAAAAATACATAGGTCCACATTTTTATAAGCCAGCTAAATTTGATCATAAAATAGAAAAACTCGATCCATGTCACCTTTAACTGTTCAATAATCTAAAATGTTTTAATATTTAGACTTCCATCTTTTCAAGTTAATTTTATTTTCTTCCCCAAATCCATTAAATTGTCTAATTAGGAGTTAGGTGAAACCTTTATTATATTTCATTTTCTATTGCATTGCTAGTATGGCACATCAGATGAGATATTAAAAGTGTCAAATTCCAAGGACAATTTTACTATGCTTAATAGTTTTTCCGGTGGTTAACCACAGCACCCTTTCATTAACAAACAAGTAATCATCATTTTCAATTTTTTTTTCTTCAGTCATTAAGTAGGTAAATGAAATAAATAGCTTGTTAATGGTGGATTGTAGGAGCTTCTTGAGACCTAGTGTGCTGAAAAGAACAGATTAATGCTCTTACTACTGCCTTTGTATGTAGCTCACAAATGATATGCTTGAATCTGATTTGTTGCAAAGCAGTGCAGATTCATGTAAAATAAGCCATACAGATAAGAAACAAGCACTAAAAATAAAACTACATTTGCAAAAAGGCTTTGTATAGCCTGTAAAAAGGCAAGAGAATCTGCATTACCCCCTATATTCCTGATTTTAAAAGAGATGACTCCACGTTCAGCCCATCAGTGAGAATCATTGAAAAGGCAAGAACAATTTATCTGGGGAATGTATTTGACAATAAAATCCTAGAGCTGTAATTACAATTGGCAGATTCAAGGTTACTATTGGTGGCAGCAGTCTTACTAAAGGAAAAAAGATACATAATTTTTGCAATGTTCTATTGTACAGGAGGCTGTGTTAATCTTGGACATGGTATGCTTCACTGGAGATGGAAGAGAACTGCATAAAATTGCAGTTGTAATTTGCTTAAATAATCAAAATCTTGATTTGTTTTAAGGGGAGTAAAGAGAGCCTGGAATCAAAAGAAACAGGGAAAGAGTGTTATTTATTTACATTGTGGAAACCACTTCAAGCAGACACTGGAAATTTTTCAGGTGTTGTGTGCTGGCTTGTATTTCATTTCCCTAAGTGGAGGTTAAGCTTACTACTTTAAATTCCCTGGTGGCCGTACATGTAACTACTCAAAGGCAAGGTGTTACTGCTAAAGGTCTGTCTTTCTTTTATGAATCCTTTGTCTTTTTTCTTCCTGCATCCCTCTAAGCCTAAATTCAGGAGGGCCCTGTCCTTCTCCATGTACTGTCCTCTAGATTCTGCATGTTTCTCTCTCTGCGCTGCTCAAAATGTGTCCTGTACTCAAAATTGTTAATTCTAAATTGTAACTTTTTAACCAAGACTGTGCTCATGTGACACTGTCAGGATACAGAATAAACCAGTGGTCCTGGAAGAGTTTAGTTGGTGTGCTTGAGGCAGCATAAATAGGGAATGAAATTCATAGGAGAATCAAATCCTTTGCTCAAGAGTGTATATCAAGAGAGCCCTGAAGCAGACCTGATATCTCTGGTCCAGCCCAGTGTTTCCCCAGCTGCAAATGGGCTTCTCCAATTCTACTCACAAGCTGAAGTGAGTGTCCAGCCCTTGAGGTGTTGTGAACACTCCTTATTCTGGTCTTGCACATGGTTTGGGCAGCTCTGCCCCAGGTCTGTCATTTAAGTGACCCTGCCTCGTCAGAGGGATTGGACTAGATGACCTCCAGAAGTCCCTTCCAACCATAACCATTGTGTGTTTCTGGGATTCTTTGATTAGTCAATGTGTGCTCTTTATTTCCATATTTTTACTTAAAGATTCACTTTAATTTGTAAATTTTAATTCAGAGGTCCAAGTAGCTATAATTTCAGAACACTCAACTTTAGCTGACTAGAGTGAACCAACTCACTTTATTTCATCTTGAAAGAAAAAGTTGCTGACAATTATTCTGATTTTAGGAGCTTGTAATGACTGATTGCTAATTTGATGTGACAGAATTTTAATCATGGTAGTAGACATGAAGTTTTTTTTTTTTTTAATTTAAAATTTTAAAAGAAATGTGGTGCTGCACTAAAGATGATGCTAAAAGAAGTTTCTTGCTTTTTCATTGTTTATGTTGCAAGCATTAGGCTGCTTGATGTCTGTACAGGTTGTCTGTCTGTTTGGATGCCTGTATCTGTTTTCATTTTCTCCATTCTTTTGACTGCTTTTACCAGAAATATCATGTGTCTGATCAAGCTGTGCACATTTGCTGAGTCCACAAGTCACGTTGCCTTTTGGGGCAATATTACAGAAGATTGTGTGGTGTCTCTTGAGGGCTTTTTGAAAAGACAAGGAAATTCACTTTCATGCTATTGATGTTATTCATACTTTATTCAAAATTCAAATACTGTCTTTATGCACTGTTTTTGCAGTAAACTGAACTAGAAATAATAATTTTTTGTTAGTCTTTATTCTTATTGAGAAGGGACATACTTGTTACTCTTTTGGCAAAACTGTTTTTCCCTACTGTTTTCCTCTCTTCATCTCTCTTCCTGTTCTAATCTTTCAAATTATATTTTTCCCAAAGGGAAAGTGAAGAGTCTTGCATTTGAGCTCAGTTAATTCCCTTCCTCCCACTCTGGTCTCAATTTCAGCCTGTGTACATCACAAAGTGCATTAGTCTTGTTGCTTTTATTAACTCATGTTTCAGTAGCTCTTAAATTTCATTCTGAATCAGCTCTGATCATGTCTAAGGCTTGAGCTTTGTTTGTCTCCTTTTGGGGTTTTTTATGACTGTTCAGCTGTTTTTGCCTGGCTTCCTATTCATCAGAAAACTATTTGGCACTTTCAAGCTCATGATGAAAAGCGAGCTGCGTAGGCAAACATCATTAAACTTGTGACCTTTAGGGCTTTATTCATTGCAATTTGAAAGTCTGGCAAACATTCTTCTGCACAGTATAATAAATAATCATTAGTTACAGATCTTGAAATTCGTGATGAAACAGCCTAATGATTTCAGAATGTAGATGGTTGTGATCTTTTCTGGATCGTGGTTAATCTTTCCTTATGTAAGGGAGTTCTGGAGCAGAAAATGCCCC
>VZTJ01004571.1:2050203-2107203 GCA_013397795.1 Orthonyx spaldingii
AAATAAATGAGAACAATCTTTATATGAAGTGGTCTTTTCAGTTTGAAAAGTATAGCATAAAATTATAATGAGAAGGCCATTGCTTGTCTGATCGAAAAGGGATGGACATAAACAGCCTTCATGTGGTATGAAAAATATTTTGTAATCTTAAGAAATTCAAGGACTTGGATCCAGAATTTTTCAGGTTACCTAAGCTTCAGTGTTTATGCTGGCTTGATCTTCAGGACTAAATGCTCAACTGTTTTGACACAGCAAGCATCGAGGAAATACCAGTGTTCACACGTCCCATAGACACATCCAGTTGAGCCCTTGGAGAGAGGCTAAGAACTTCTTACTAGGTAAACACGTATAAAAGTGTACTTCATTTTTGCATTACTTTGAATTATATGATTAAATAACATACAGGATTTTAGTTCCTAAATTCTTGAAAATATTAAAATGTACAGGAAGTCATGAGTCATATATCTTTATTAGATATTTCCTATTACCAGAGTAGATGTCAGATTTTTCTGGAAAAATTAGGGATTAAAGTTGAGTCTAATTTTTTTTTGCTCAATACATTTATAGCTTCCAGTTATAAAGAATCTGTTTTCTAAGGCTCTTGTAGCCAATAGCTATGAAAGCAGTGGTTTTAATAGGTTTGAGGGTGTATCCCATGTAGAGTTATGCTTGAGCTATTAATGGGAACAAAGTAATTGTTGAACAGGAGAGATATTGTTTTGTTTGTACCAAATGCTCCTCTGGGGGAATACAGGCCTTTTCCTGTCCTTCTTTGTTTGTTTTTGTGTGTAGTGGGACAGTTTTTTCCTTTTATTATTTTTCTCCATTTTCTGTGCACTGTCTGCTCTTCCTATTGGTACATTTAAAGAAAGCACACCTATTGTCTTACAACGCAGTAAGTAGTTTGGCTCTAGTTGAACTGGACAGTGTTTGTACAAAACTGTATTCTTATGAGTGTGAAGAATTCTGTGAATGATGAATGTCAACTTCTTTGGGACTAAGTTCTATCCTTTTCAATCTCATTTAATAGATCAGTTTAAGAAAGATATTCAGATCCAAATTTTAAGCAAATGTAAAAAGATGCAAGAAGTTTTTTGATTTTTTTTTTAAATCAGAGCCGCAACATGATGTATATGCTCACTCAGGGCTCTTCCCCTGTCATCCAGTAAAGTGTTGAATACCTTTATTTGATTTCTCATGAAAATCTCAATGGATATTATTACTACTTGGCAAGTTAAATATAAGACACTATCCAAGATTGGCAGCTAGGACTGTTTTCTGTGAGTCATTCTAATTTTATTGCATAAATAATTTCTGTATTAGTAATTTTCCTTTTTCAGCATAAGGTTGCTCCATTGCCCCACAAAACCACTTCAAGCTCAGAAAATTATTGTTCACCACCAAGCAGTTCTGCATTAACAGTTTCTGATCTGAGAATTACGCTGATGGGCACTAGTATCATCTAGGCATATTGTGAAAATGTCTGTCAAAAATGTTTTGCCCCCCTCAACTCCTATAAGATTCAAGTGATCAGTGAAAATCCTTTAATGACATTTTCACCAGGAACACAGTGAAGAAGAGATAGATTTCCGAATCTACAGACTTCACTGATACAATTTATTCTATTCTGTATTTAGATAGAGTAAGATGTATTTTTGCCATTTCCTAAAGGTTTTTCTTGGTTGGGTTTTTTGGGGATTTTGTGGAGTTTTTTTGTTTGATTGGGTTTTGGGTTTTTTAAGATACAAGTTATTTATATTCTTGCATTTTTCACTTTCTAACATCTTTCCAGAACATCACTGGCCAACAGTGCTTTGGACATTAGTGTTAAATGGATAATGAACCTGAATGATTGGCTGTTGTCTAGGAACAAAAGACCTATGTTTCTATTTTCTTTAGATCAATTCCTGAACTACCTTCAAGCACTTTGAGTTTTCCAGTGATTGGCACATCTCAGACTCAATCATTCTTATTGGGACAAATTCACTTTCCCAGGAAAATTACTTGGGCAGGAAATTGCTTTCCCTTTCCCCAGAAAGTAATTTGGGATGTTGTACGGGAGTGTGTATGTACCTTTGTATGTGTACATGCAAAAGCTTGAGTCTATAAGTATGTCTTTTCATGAGTATATTCTGATTTTAAAAATATGTTATAAAGCACCTAAGAAAGGCTGAAAGTTGTCATAGTTTCAAAATACAGTTTCATGCATTTTATGCTGACACATCTCTGTAGAATTATAGATACTTGGGAGGGTCACAAGTAAGAGGTGGAAATAGCATAATTTTTCAGAGGTCACACGGTCAATTACAGTGTGTCTTCATCTGTATAGGAAATTTGCAGATGAGCATACTTTTCTATTATCAAACTCTCAGTAGGGAGAATTAAAGTGATTTAGATATTGTGCTGATCTGTCATGACTTGGGTGAAGGAGGATTTAGTGAGATCACTGGTGTTGCTTTGCCCCTGTTCTGTAACTCACTATTCAGGAAAGTGTGAGAATTTCAGGAGTCAAAAAATATGCAGAAATCTTGAAGGGTCTAGCTGGAGGAGGTGACAGTGATTTCATTTTCTGTTTTGTCCTGTGTATCCTCTATATCATAAGGAGCAGTTGATGCCTCATATTATATTATCTGATCAAGGTAGTGCTGGAAATGATTTGAAAAAACTGATTCTTGGTTTCTGCCCTGTGCTGTGATAGGGCAATTCAAGTTCCTATCTTGAATCTCAGGTTGTCTTAATTACAGCCTGGAATTACAAATATCAAGTAAAAAATGCTTGATATCTTCAATTAATTTGTTCTTAAATCTATTTTTCATTTGAATTTCATAAAAATATGAGCATTGAGTAATCAAACTTACCTGTCAACTTTAAAGATTCAGGATATCATGTGAACAGGTTACATTATCTAAACCTATTTATGAATGTAGGCTTCATTTCATTAAATGAAATTATTCACATACTTTACTGGCATCTGTTCTACTAGATGGTCCAAAATTTCTTTACAAACTGTTGGAGAGGGGTAAAAAGGATGGGGGGAAACTTCTTTACACATATCTTTGAGTTGTTACTCTGTTTCACAGGTCACCTACTACCTTGTTTGATCACTGTGTACAGGTAATTTCCCTGAGCTCTTTCCATATATTTCAGTCTGGTTTCCAGCTTGATTTCTGCCACACCGCAATGTGGTGCTGTACTGCATAGAATGAGAATGTGGTATTGCAATCCCATCTGTTTTGAACTCTTGTATTAAAAAAAAAAACATTTTCTGATACTGGAAAAATTAATATCTGCTCCAGAGAATTTTATGTTGGTGTGAGGAATGGTTTGGAACAAATTAGTTGTTATAGTATAATAGCTGAAGGTGGGTCATTAAGAGTTACTAACTGCTTGTTTCCCATCTCCCTCTCTCTCACTCTTCAAAAGGGGAACTGCTGTTTGTTACATTATGATTAGTGAAAGTCAAATTCTTATCTTCATCTTTCATTGGCAATTTTTTCTGTATCAGAGACGACACTATCAATCTAATCAAATACTTTCTCCCATTTTCATATGTAGTATACCAGCATTCCAAGTAAGACCTGGCAAGGATGTGGTGGGATTTTAGATCGGCTGTTTGTTTCCAGGATGCCTATCCATCAAAATTGTAACTTACAATTTTTAATGTATTTTTCTATTCAACTCTTTCCATACAAAATAATGATCAGATCTCTCAGATAACCAAAATTATGTATTTTATGGTACTTAGTCAGTTCATTTACCAGTTCAAAAGTGCTTTTCATTATGAACTTTTAGAAAGAGTTTATATAAAAAGTTGCACATCTCCATTAAATAAGATTGCAAAGCACTTAACTTCCAAAATAAAAAACTTCTATAGTAGGAACACATATGTTTCTGAACAGCTGAAATGATTTTGAATTGTGAGGTATTATTTTCAATGTTTTTCAGATTGTGACTTCATGACCCACTGGTCTCTATCTCAAAATTTCAATGGATGATGGAGAACGATAGTATGAAAGGAGTTTCCTGATTAGTTTTAGCTCTGAACACTGCGTTAAAAGTAAATATGGCCAAATGAAAATAAAACGAGTCAAATGTCTTATAATTTATCTCTTCAGGTCTTAAACTGGAAGTGACTCAAATGTTTCAGTGATGAAGACAACAAAGGCAGACCGAAGAAAAATATTTCACATCACTCTTGCCTACAGTGTTATTTTTGTTGATAAATATTCTTTCACAATTTAGCTGATCTATATATGTGGGCTGGGACATATATTCTCTTCATTAACAAGTACATGTACAGTTCACTGATATCTTCAGATTCTGCCCTAATAACCATGTTTTCCATCAAGAAATTGCCTTTTCTTTGAGCAATTCCCAGTGACTCACAGCAGCAAAAAAGTATATCTTACTCATATTGTTCCTCCACCACACTACTTTTCATGTTCATATGTCAAATCTGTGTTGACTTAGAATTAGGAAACAAATCCTGTTTATGCCATTCATAGCAATGAATGTTCCCAATTAATAGTTTTCAGCAGAGAAAAGAAATTGTGGGGGAGGGAAGGAGTGGTTTTTTAGGGGTTTGTTTTGTTTACAAATATCAATACACTTAATTGAATTCTTGGATAGATTCAGATTTTTTGTGTTCATGAATTTTTTAGTCTGTCTCCCTTTTTTTTTTTTTTTTGTCATCATATACTTACCACTGGAAAATCAGAAATTAAATCAGGTTTATCTATCTCCGTAAAACTGCAGTAAATTTAACATTATCATCTATTATGAGTAGCATTGTCATCAGAATGCCTTTTTTCACGTCTTAAAGTACTTTCTGATTTCTTTTAGAGGATCCATGCTTTTGTGTCAACAGTGCAAGTTTTTTTGATGGGATTGTTTGCAATATTTCCCAAGAAAATCGTTCATGAAAGAAGCCTAATTTCCAATTAACAATTTTCTGTTGCTCTCTTTTCTAATTCTGTAATCTTTATGAAGGTAGTTCCACCATGGAATATTATTCTATAGCTGTTTTTTTTCTGTGTGTTTTGCTTAAGTGTCTGGTAATGGTGTTCTTCAGAGGTTCTGGGCTGGACAGAACAACAGCTGGTCTATATAGTAATTCAAAAATAGTTGCATTATTAAGTTCTAATTGGAAAGTTAATCGTTTGACATGATTGTGATTAAGGAAGTGAATGAGGTGAGGAAATTATGTTACTCCTCTTCAGATGAATTCTTTAGCAAAAAAATTAATGAAGTAGGCAATAAGGTATGGTAATAATAGAAGCATGGATGCAACCTTAACCCTGGAGTAATTCCTGACATCTGAAGAATTTTCTATATTTCTAAATAAGCTGGGATTAATCGGGATTTTTGGGGTGGTTTTGTTTTCCTTTTAATGAGAGTAGCTTTTTAAGAAAAGAAAGTGATTCAGTTCAAGATGTTTAATGCCAAACTCCAGTAACACTAAAAATTTGTATAAGTGTTAGAGCAATGTTTCTATTCATATTAAATCAACCTAAACCAGTTTCATTTGAGTGAAAAAATGTCACTGCATGTTGCTTCCCCAAAACTTTGAAACTCTGTTTACTTAACACACAAAATACACTGTATTGAAACAGTGTTTTAATACAATAGCTACATTTCTATTGAAGAGTTGTGAGCAGAGTTGGTTGAAAAACAGAAAAAGAAAGATTGCTTCTCCTGCAAAACCTTGGGATATCTGCAAATTTAGAACAAAATTGTTTTTAAACAATCAGTTTGCTTCCAGTGTCAGGAGATTAAAAATCAGGTACTCTGGACATAGTCATGCCAAAGTGTGGCATTATGGTAATTTTCTTGAATGATGTTGGGGTTTTTAAAATTTTTTTTTATTGTTCACATCCTGATTGCAAGTTCAGCCATCCTAAAACAGTTTGGTTCCCTAAAAAAGAAAACAAAAGAAAACAAAACAAAAAAACCCAACGGTTTCCTTACCAGAAAGGACTAGTTTATCAGTGGAAGTCAATTTGGAATCCAATATTGCAATATTTCCCCTCAAAATACTAAGTAAAAATGTCATCTTTTCTTTTACTGTGCAAAAAGAAACCTTCTTTTTTTTTCCTTTCCTTAACATACAGTTTGTATTTACTTTATTTTTCACACTGCTAGATGTGACACAATACCATGAGAGACAGATATCAAAGGAAACCGTTCACTTAGATCTTTCTTTTGAGCTGACAAGCACATTGCCAAGACAGTCAAAGTGCAAGCTTCTTATTTTCATTTTTTATGTGAAAAATTTAGAGAGAGGAGTACTGAAATGATTGGTAAAAGAGTTGTAAAACTATAAGCACAGGCAAATGAATAGAAGAAAATAATGGTAATTTTTTTCTATTTCTCAATCATGGAGGATATATTCCTATATTCTATACTCTATGTTCTTGACATTGTGTAATTTAAGTCAGAATTGCTCAATTTTGTGCTCTAAAGTTTTATCTTTCAAAGGAATGAATATTCCTGTTTTATTTGAACAGTAATAATGCATACAAGATGGAAGCAGAACTCTACAACTTAGAGGTTGCAACTGCATAATTTTAATGATAATAATATAATTTAATAATAATTCTAATAATGGTTTAGTTAATTGACAGTAGAAGTTTATTTGACTATGGACTCTATGAAATTATATTGACTGCTTAGGGAAACTGTACTCTTTTTTTAGGTTAAAGTATTATTTTTAAAATGATTATTGATATTCTATATATAAATGTTCTAAAAGTGAACTAGGGTATCTGAGAAAGATCTATTGCCTTTCTTTAACTCAGCTGAGTATTTAGTCTCTACTATCAAAAGCAATCTTAAGCCATTAATTTAGTGCTAGTGATGTGCTTGTCTTACTTTATTTGGTTTTGGTGGGGAGTGAAGTATCAGTCTGGAAGTGAAATTAGAATTGGGGGGAAAGCTCACAGTAAACCAAAAAATATTTCTTCTTTACCCCAGAGCATGTTCCTCCCTTGAGTTACCTCTATGTCCTTTTGTGCCAGCATTGTCAAATGTGAGAGTGCTGGCTTTAAAGACAAAAGCTTTCCCTTCTTACAGGCCTTAAACAGAGAAATAGAGGAAGGAATAATCACCTTTCCTTATCAATTTCTTCCAGGCAGTTCCCCTGGGGCAAAATTCTCTCCTCATGTTCAAGTTAATTGCACTATTTTCTTTCTTTCCATTTTACTGCAGTCTTTTCTCTTATTACAATTTAAGTTTCTGTATTCTTCACTTATGCTAAGTGTGAGGTTTTTAAAACAGCTCTTTAAAACAAGTATCAGTAATTCACAGAATTGGCTCAATGGCTTCACTTGGACCTGACTAGTAAAGTCACCAGCCTGCAAAAATGGCATTATTCCTGGTAGCTAAAAAAAAAAAAGAGTCCATTCTTTGACTGCAAGATTATGGCATCCCAAGCAAATTCCCTCACTGTATATCTCTGGCATAGACCCAAAATGAGTGGGCAACTGCATGACTCAAAGTGTCTGAGTGCCTGAGTTTGTTTATAGATCAGCATGGAAAGAGCATACATCCCTGACTTCAGCTTGCCTGGGAATGCAAGTCCTTGATCTGGAAGAAGAGCAGGCCTGCTGAGGACTTTCAAATCCAACCAGGAGTGGTTTGATTACACCTGCTATAGGTCATCCTCCTCAGCACTGATATTCATTATCCTCACCTCCTCTGCTCTGTGAAAGGAAAAGAACAGTTAATCTATCAGCACTGACAGCACATACACCCTTACTCCCATACGGAACTTATTCCTTTAGCATCCTTAACTTGTATTTTGCAAGGAAGGTGTCAGACACCTCCTGCAGCACCATTCAGTTCTAGGTTGTGTTTGCCAGATGCTGCCCAAGTACTGTCACAGGTTCTGTTGGGTTGCTGATCTTGTGATGTGAGCTGCTCTTGCTCTGCACTGCCTATCAGAGGTTTTGTTTGCCTGTTACAGCTCTATATGTCTTATGCTATAGATCACCATGGGGCCTGGGTGAGAGCCTTGATCCATTTACTTTTTCTATTCCTAGCAACAGTATGTACAGTGTGCAGGCTTCCCATATATTATTACAGATTTTTTCAAGCACTATACATTCCTCTTGCATTGAGGAGAAAAAATTTAAATATGTTTTAAAATAATAATTTTTTTACTTTTTTTTAATTGCCTCCAAACTTCTAAATCTCAAACCATGGGGCTGCAATTTATTTCCTTTTCTTTGCATGATTGTTTACCTTGGACTCACTCCTGTTGCTTTTTATTGCAACATAGCCTTTTCCAGAATTTCACAACCATACTTCCTTTCACTTTGTGACACATTTTCTAAACATGATAAAACCCTTACACACAATTTGTCATGGTTTTGATCCTTCTCATAATGCCATTAGTCATAGCTGCTCTGTCTACCAGATATCAACAGTCTTCCCTCCGGAGATTCCTGGGGCTCAGGGAGCCAAGTTGCTGCCTCTTGTGAGGTTTGGCCACAAGCCTCATGCTTACTTAAACAGTGGCTCTGCACAATCTTATTTTAGGTATTTCAAGGTAGGTAGTGCTTGTAATCAGTACCATGGGAATGACGATATGGAAACCAATGGGAAATAAACCTGGGGTGAATGTGGATCTTTGGTCACTATGATCCTCTCAGCACACACTCCCAATCCCCCTTAAAAGTGGGGCTAGCATGGAGATGTAAGCAGTAGACCTCTAAGAATGGTGTCTGAAGATTCCCTATTTAGGAAGCATCAGAAAATTTCCACAGAGAAAAAAAATTCACTCTGTTTAATATATTTTTTTGCTTTCCTTTTCTGAAAGAGAATGAGAGAGAAAAGGAGGTTATAAAAAGACAAGGAGAGAAGTATTTGCAAAAAACTCTGCCTTTCATAGCGGCATTTTATAAAATATTTACCTTGATAAGTTTCACATTTCTTTCTATTCCATCACTACTGAGTTTGATTTTCTGAATGAAGATAGTGAGTTGGCTTGGCTCTGCTTTCTTTGACATTCATTAAATGACTTTAATATTTCCATATGGCTCTGCACCGAGTCAGGCTATAAAGCCCCTTCTAATTAGCTTAATTTCTAAATTATTCTTTACTGACCTCTGTAGTTATTTCCAAATCCACCTGTATTTTCCCAAGCTTCTGCAGTATTTCACTTGGAGATGGAGTATATAGAAAGGAACACAATAATAATTGTGGGGACTGTAATTAATATTTCTTCAACAAAATATTTCCAATTATTTTCGGTCCATCTCTTCACCCACTTTAGCATTTTGATACTATTCCCATTATAGCTATTTCAGCACTATTAATATTTTTGGTGTGCTAACTTGCAGTGACAATGTCAAGACTTTTGCCTAAGTAGACAGAGTTAATTTAAAACTCAACAATGTATGTGACTCATGCAAATTTTCACGGCATGACTTGACTCACATAATTCTAATCTGCATTGTTCTGGCAAATTCCATAACATTGTTTGGTTCCTCTGGACTTCAGTAATTTAAAAGAGCTGTCTCAGTATCAAATGTTGCAATATTACTGTATATCCTACAGTACAGAGTGCAAACAAATAGATTCCACTGTATGTTAAAAACCATGACATTTTACTGATATGACAATTGACATCTTCTTCCATTTATTTTCATTTATCTTAGAGCATTTTAACACATAGATAGTGTTTCAGGAATGTTAACTGTCTGTCTATCTATCACCATATTCTACCCTCATGCGCTTGGAGAGGCTAATGTTATCTCTGTTTTGCATGTAAGGAAACTTAGACAGACAAGCCAGAATAAATGAGACATCTCGCAGTGGGATTTTGCATGAAAAGAGAGTAGCAATTCTTTACCTTGAATTTGTGGAAGTTTTCATTACCATTTTTAAACTAGTTTTTTGGGGAATATGTACTGAGTACGGATCTTGTAATATGAGAGACATTCGTTGAGAAAGTACACAGTGACCTTCATGATAGCCCTACTACAATTTGGACTCCAGTTGCAGCTGTACATCTTTAAGTTATAAACAGCTCAGAAGTACCTACAAAGCCCATGAATCTTCCTGTCCTGTGTAGCTTTTAAACTGAAAACATAAAGAAGCACATAAAATAACTGTGCTATTCACAGCTTTTCATATTATTTTCCTATTTGCTCTTTTACTCATATAGAAACTGTATAGAAAAATAGTCTCTCTATAGGGTTAGTTCTAAGAACTTGGTGCAGAAGGTGTAACACATCCAAATGTCCAGTTCTTTTGTATTTTAACACTTTTTTTAATACTCTGGACAGGAGGGTATGCAACAATGTGGCAAAATTCATTAATGGCTTATCCTGATGAATTTACATGTGCTGGAAAGACATATTAAGCTGGGGGGAGGAGGAAGAAGGAGAAAATGAGGGACGTTTGGAGTGATGATGTTTGTCTTCCTAAGACACTTTTGTGTGTGATGGGGTCCTGCTCTCCTGAAGATGGCTGAGCACCTGCACGCCCTTGGGAAACAGCAAATAATTTCCTTGTTTTGCTTTGCTTGTGTGCATGACTTTTTCAATCTTTGTCTCAACCCATTAGTTTTCTAGCTTTTACCCTTCTGATTCTCTCCCTGATCCCACTGGTGGAGGACTGGGTGAGTGGCTGTTTGGTGCTCGGCTTCTGGCTGGGCTTAAACTACAACAGACATCTGCTTTAAACCAATTTTTACTCCAAGAAAACACAAAAAGTTTTGTTAAATAGTAAACAACTGGGAACTTCTCTCTCAGTTCACAGTTTGCTTGATTACTCCAAAACTATATGGGTTTCAGATGTAATGCTTCTCAGGTACAGATTGTGGAATTTACTTACTTCCTCCTCACCCTCATGAGTTTGGTGGACTACTTGAACTAATTCTCTTTATACTCAGCCCCTTCATCAATTTCAGGTCAACAAAAACAATGTTAGAACATGTTCTGTGGATACTAAGGCCTGCTATTATATAAGGAATAGACCACACAATATATTTATTATTGACTGTATCGTACTTCTGGAAACAAGTTAGTAAGAAAATTATAGTCTTGAATTATTATTTTTCTTCTGCTTATGGATATCAACAATGGCTAGATAACAGGAAACAGAGAGTTGGTCTTGGATTAAATTTAAAGCCAAATTTTTCTAACAAGTGCAATTTTTTTTGTTGCCTAATTGCAATGGTGTTTGATCATGAGAGTTTTCAAAGAACATGGTAAGAACATGTTTCCCTCCATAGGTGATGGTTTTGTGAATCCTTTTGGTTTCATACAGCATCCTATTCTTTTGGTATTATAATTCTACCTGAACTGTGATACCTTATTGATATTCGCCACACTTCTTATGACAATGTTAAATTGGGAAAAGTTCTATGAAAGATGATGGGATTGTACTGCCATGAGATTAAGTGAATGAGAGGAAAACCTGGTTTGATATTTATTGTGTTTCCTTAATTCTCTCCTCTGAATGTTTTGAAATATATTCTTCCATTTGAATCACAATAGATTCACTTTGTTGAAACAATGTCTTTTCCCATGGAAAATATTAAATATCGTAGACACTACTCCCCCACAATTTATAAAGTTGTAAAGGTTAAAAGAAATTTGTAACCTAAAGAGTAGCAAAAGATGGATCAGAAATACATTGTCTATCTTGTCTCTATTATAGGACTTACAGAGGCAAGAATTTAATAATCACCTGAAGTTTTACACTTTTGTTTTATTAAAAAACCCCACCCAACAACAATAATAACAGCACTTACCTAGTAATTATTTGATCAGTGGGTGGTTGAGGAGAGTTTTTATGTTCCACCTGTGTTCTACTTTTTAATTTGATTGCACTTTTAACATTAGCTCCCAAATTAAGATAGGTACGTTTCCTATTTCATCAATTGTAGAATTAGCTAACCGTAGAAGCAGAAATAAGTAGGGGTTTTTGTTTCATTGTTAGCGTAAATTTTTGCACAAAAAATACAGCTGGGTGGTGAATGATCATGTATTTACAGTGTCATGAGACTTCTGTGCCTGTTATGTGTCTGAAAACCTATCTAAAGGTATTTCTAGAAACAAAAGTTGTTGCTAACTTATTATCTGAAATCCATACCTCATCCAGTTAAAATTTTGTTTAAAAACCTATGGCATCATATGCACTGTCCTGTGAGCCAAAAAAAATCTCAAAAGATCAGAACCTTTGTAAAATACTTGTGCTGTCACTATGCTTGTACCTCAAGTCTGTCAGAACAAAATGGCAACACTCTAGAAAAACACTGAATGTATTCCTTTTGAACAGCTTTCTAAAAATTATTTGTACATTTACTTTCTATATGCAATGGAATGTTAACTTTACCTGAAGAACTTGCAAAAATTTGCTTATTGTCCTGGGACTGGTTCTATTTTTGAATTGAAAATATGAATAAGAAATGCTTCCATTTTACAGTCCTGTAAGAATTTGAAATTAAATGCAGCAAGTTACTAAAAGGGAATGCTGATCTTGCAAATACTGATGTCCTTTTCTGGGGATGTAAGTGGCCAAATTTAAATTCCAAATGATTCATCTTAATCTCAAGCCCTTATTTAGAAGTTAATTGAATTAAAGGTCTTGACTTTGTCACAACAGTTGAAATAAGCTGGTTTACAACTTTGTTGCAAATATTTTTTTTTTGAGTAGTATCACTGGTGCTACTAAATTTATTTTGTGTTAACTAAGATCAGACTCTAGTTTAGTATTTTTCAAAAATCTGGGATGGAAACAAGTCCTAAAGGAAGCACTAATAAAACCTCCTCCTTAAATGAATCTTTGTTGGGTCAACTCAAATAATATTTGAAGGATTATATGGCATGCAACCCTCAAAACAGCTTACATGCATCATAATGGAACATGTGATTTAAGTAGTTTTAAAAGGGTTGATGTGGCAAAGTGAGTGAATAATTGTCTTATAACATTTGAAGATTTTAAATTTATTTAAAATATTTAAACATATTGTCCAATGTCCAGTGCATTCTCGCCTTGAATGAAATACTGAATAAAATTTTATAATGCTCCTCATTTTAGCAGAAGAAAGCATACCAAATTGCTTGTCTTTCTGTCTCCAGCCTTGCAGTCTTTGTAATGTCAAAAATAGGATTAAAAAGGAAAGGACGTGAAGGGACAACATCATCTCCTGTTTTAATTTATACTTATATATTTAAACCTTTTTCTTTCTGGGGAAGGGGCAATCTAATGTCATAGGACTACACAGCCATAAAGGTTTCTGATTGTTCTAATTTGTTATTCAGTGAATCAAAGTGTCTGGATAAACCTTGTAATCTATGATGGCCAAAGGCAATGTTTCTGTAATGGAGGCTTAACTATGTAAAGTGACCCACAGTTAAGGAAGTGGATTTTTTTGTGTGTTAAATTGCTGGTGCACCTTTAAATTATTTTTGCAATGTGAAATGTTTTATAATTGTGTGTGACGGAGGATGAAAACGGATATAAAATGTCATGCTCCCAAGATGAAGTGAGCACTCAGTGGCATTTCAGACTAACATTAGGAATTTCTGGTATGTTTTGGTGATTCCTTCAGATAACTACAAGATTCCTTCATTTTCACCTCTCAGAAGCAACATCTAACTCAACAAGGCACTTTTTTACATCCATCTAGGAATGAAGTGGACATCTGAGGATTCCTGACATCTCTTTTAGTTTATTTTTACACTGTATCATAAAAGATATATTTTCTACTTCCATTTAGTAGCCTGGAAAATGTTGTATGTAGGCAGAAAGGATGTAGGGAATGAACTAGTTTCTGTCTGTGGAATTGCTATTTTGCTTGACGTGGGGATCAAAAATTTTGGTAGAGAAACTGCAATGTCCTAAACCAGAGCAGCTGTGATTACAGTACCCAAAAGAGGTGTCTCTAGTATAAATACATTCTGTAACAGATTTATCTTTTGAAATGTCATGTATTTTCTCTAAAGCTTCTCATTATATTGAGAAATTATACTCTCATGAACGCAGTTTAGCAAAGCCAATGTTACTTATTAGAAATTTAGAAAAGTCGTTTATCCGTGAAAATGTTAGTATAAAATCCGATTTTAAATGAAATCTTGGAAGCAATGTTGCAGATAGAATGGTGATGAGAGAGTACATGAGAAATGTAAAAAGCAACAAAAGTTAAAATCTGGTGCTCTATAATTTTTTTCAATGATAGTTTGCAAATTAAAGTGCATGTTCTGTATTTCAAGAGAGAGGACGTGAAAGAATACAGATAGATAACACAGTGTGGTGCAAGTTATCCAAGTAGCCCTATTATACAATTCGTTTATTCACATTTTATGAAGAGCATGAGTAGGATAGAAGGCAAGTTCACATCCTTCAGTCTGTCGCTCTTGCAGTGTGTTGTATTTGAATGGTGCTCATCTGTGGGCTGCACTGCAGTGTTAGAGAGTGAGGCAAGGCTGTGGCGTTTTCCTCTTGTCCAACAATTACTGTAGATTGTTCCTTCTGCTCTGAAGTTTATGTGTTCTTAAATTTTGATTCAGTGTCTTCTTCTGGCAACCACATTATCAGCTGAAAATATTGTGGACTTCAGCCTACCTGACATGGCTTGTCATTGTTTCTCTGTCAAAATTCACAGCTTTCTTCAATCCCATTTAGTTGAAATTAATTAGTACAGACTCTGTAATCTATTTTCTTACTTTTTTTTTTTAAGCTAAACATTGTCTACATTATTTGGAAGGTACGTATGAGGAGGTGAAGAGAATATAAATAAATAGTGACATGTAGCTGCTAAGGGTGAACTGAGAGGAGAAATAGTGTGTCAGATCTTTAGCCAAAACATCCCACTCTCACCGCAATCTCACTGCAATGTTAAAGAGAGTCCATTCTCTTCTTTCAACATTTTAGATCTCATTTCTACCTGTGTACATTTTCCTTATGATACACATGGTCAGCATTTCAAACAAGTAGATTGAATTGTAATAAACATAGTGCATGTCCATGTTTTTATATATTACGTGATACATGGACAGAAAATTCTAAATAAGTATGCAAAAGGGAGGAGCATGTAAGTCTAGGAAACACTCCTGACGCAAACATATGACTTTGGATGTTTTGTAATCTGTATTATTCATATGGATGTTATCAGCCTAAAAGTAATGACTTAAAAATGAAATATTTGAGATATACATTAATGTCTTTGGCAGTATATTATAACTCAGTAGCAATACCAGAATCTCTTCTTCTTCTCAAAAATGCATATTTTAGTCAAATTATAACACCAGTTTGTCTTAATTTATTTGTCTTAAGATAATATGCTGGAGGAGTTGCTGATGCAATGTGTAAGTTGCAAATATTAATCCAAATTTGTTTAACCTGTAGAGAATTAATGATGTGGCGACAATAAGATGGAGTAATTGCTTTAGGTTGGTAATTTACATAGTTTAAACAGGGCAGCCTCTAGACTTCAAATCAGTAGAATTAGCACATCATCTACTTTTTAAAAGTGGAAGGTTATATAAATCCACAAAGCACATTAATTGTGCAAGGATAGCACAAATTACATTATTTTTGGCAGTCTTTCAAAAATTGCTTTCTAAAACACTCTGTGCTTAATTATGTTAAGTCTATATTAATTTCTTTTATATATATATATAGATTTTGGTTAAATTTTTCTCAGCAAAGAAGGAAATAAGAATAGGTACAGTCATTGAAGTGAAAAATAAAATAAAAAAAAATAAGAGAGAGCTCTCATGTGATTTTAAAAGACAGATATTTCTGAAAATGTTGCCCAGTATGTGATGAACTAAAGTAATTTTTTGGGTTACAATTTACACAATGGATGTAGAACATACTATTGTCTCCCTACACTCACCTTTATTTATGCTCTAAGGCCTTAGACCAAAGCTGGACCTTTCTAAAGTGCATTTCTTAGCATTTCTTGCCTCTTCAAGAATCTATGGAATAAAACAACTGAACATAATAGTTCAGGAAGTAAGGTTTTATGAGGAATTTAATGCATATATTCTTCAGTTTGAACACTTAATTTTGAACAAACTCATCTATCACAGCTCGGTTAATTATTCTGAGGCTATCATCTGACATGGGATTGTGAATTTGACATGTCTGAAAAGTTATTCTGGGAAGTCTTATTATTATCACTTTTTTTTTTTCTGGTAATGGTGGTGTCATGTTTGTTTTTTTGTTTTGTTTTGTTTTGTTTTGTTTGTTTGTTTTTCTGGGTTTTTTTACTTTTCTTTTTTAACCAGCAAAGCAGGAAAGTTGTTTTAATCAGTGCTCTGTGACTGAAATACCTACATCTCCAGAGCTGGCTGGCTAGTCGTTATGAAAGTAATCAACCAAAAAAGGACAAATAACCAGATGCAAAGTAGTGAAATAAAATTATTCTGGCAATTCGCCACAAAATCATTATGTTGATTTCGTCTTTGATACTTCATTGAGACTAAATAACTCTCAAAGCAAATGAGGCATGAAATATTTTCAAAACGTCTGTAGCCCCAAATATAGTAAAATTCAATATTTTATTTTAAAGATTAAGTACTGCTATGTGTTTCCAAAATCCTAAATTATCTCTTTACTGTCTGGTACTTCTTCAAGGGACCTTGTTGTAATGTTTTTGCAAAATGACTTTTCCTGTCATCCACCTTTTTAGCAGTCTTATGGTTTGCTCAAGAAGTAATTTTTTAGACAGGGACAGAGAAATCTCACAGAAATGTCTGCACTTTTTAATATGCAAATGAGAGGTTTTTTAACCCTTTTATTCATATTTGTGTATGCATTATTGTATATTTATGTAATAAATATATAGCAATTTTATGATACAATGCTGACTCCAAAATTAAAAATTCTGTCAGTTTTCTTTGTAATTCTTGTGTTATGGAATTATCACTGTGGAAATGAAGGAGGCAGTGGTGAAAATTTTGAAAGCCATTAGTGCAGTAGATCTTGCTTGATCAAAACTGCCTGGAAGGCACCACTGGAGGTGCAATCTCCCTGCTAATACCAGGGTCCCCCAGACAATGTTTCTTGGGATTGTGTCCAGACAGCTTTTGAATATCTCCAGGAAAAGAGATATTCACAACTTCTCTAGGCAATCTGTTCCAGTGCTCAGTCATCTCCAAAGTAAAGAAGTTCTTCCTCATGTTCAGGTGGACCTTCCTGTGTTCCAGTTTCTTCCCATTGCCTCTTTCCCTGTTGTGTGGCACCACCAAGAAGAACCTGCATCCATTCTTTTGACATCCTGCTGGTTTATTTTTTCCACATGGTCAACTATTTTTGCCAAAGTCTATCCCACCTCAGTGGTATCAGCACCCCCAATCAATACACAATCAATATTGATACACCTTGGTATCCCCATCTGGGGTCATTTCCTTCAGCTCAAGAGCTCAGGCATGATGGGCTGTAGTAGGTGAGTGCCGGTACACCTGTGGGAGATGAGTAAATGTGTATTTTACCCCTTCTCACATGAAAGCAAAACATTCCTGATCCCCCTCTCTAAAGGGAACCATTAAATCCAGATCCTATGCATTGATTGTAGCTAAAACAATGTGATCTTGTTCCAGAATGTTGGAAGTCAGTTTGGCTATATTAGGTGCTGCCGCAGTCAAGGGACCAGTACTCTCATTCGAGCAACAATAGTCCACACCCAGGCACCACCTCCCATTTGATTTACTAAGGGACCACACAGGTGAATTATGGGAGGAATGGCTTTGAACAATTCCTCGTTTCTTTAATTCTTTAATGACTTCAGCAATTCTGTCTCTGGTCCCTACAGGCAGAGGATAAGGCTTTACATTCAGTACCTTAGATGATGATAGTGCAGGAGCAGTTTGTAAAAGCCGTACTGAGAGCACAGGGGAACTGAATTTCCACTCATTTCCCTTAAAATCCACCCAGACTTTCCCCTTTAGGAGGCCCAATCCCATAATATTCAAGGGAATAGAGTCCAATATCATCATGGTCTCAGTGTGATTGTCACCAGGCAACTAACATGTTATTTGAGCCATTTGCTGTGGCTTAAAATACCCGAACATATCAGTACAATGTATCTCTGTTTTTTCAGGGATTATCCTGCTTCATTTGGAAGTTTCCTCATTCAGGGCACAGCAAGGGGTACTTTGTCACTATGAAGAGGTGACTTGGGATCACAAGGAACAAGGGGAAAAGTTACCAACATATTCTCATCTTTATTTTCAGTGAGTCTTTTAAGATCTTTCCATTGGCTGTACCCTGGCTCACTTACTGGGGACAGCGCTGAGAGTTTCCTGCCATCTCAGAACCAGCTACATCCGGCTCCACTAGTGGGGCTGTAAGGACCACCAGCTTGTTGGGTATTGAAGAAGGATGGTCTCTTCTGAGGACTCCTATTCCTTTGTTTCCACATTTTCCCCAACATTTGTAAATCCTGGAGTGCTTGTTTATTCATCAATTCCCAAGGGATTCCCTGCTCCAATCCCTCCCTCCACAGGTGGTTCCTTGAGGATTCACCTCCCTGGTTCCAATCTCTGAACCAAGAAGCATTTTCCCTCAGTTCCACCCTTTGGAAGGCATTGTGATTCTTCGTTTCACTTGCAACAAATCCCACCTGTCAGCCATAAATTGGTAGCTCCTCTGCTATTTCCCCCAGCTTAAGATCAGGTCCAGCTTGTGGCCCTCCCATCCAAACACCTTGAAGCTGATCTTGCAACTGGGTTGCAGAAACCTACAATGAGTCAGGCAGTCCTTTAATTAAGGGGGTCATTTTATCTGGGTGAGAAAACAACAACATGGAAGAAGGCTGACGGTACAAGATTTCTCTCGTGCATGACTTGGACACAAGTTGCCTCTTGCACACTGTTGATGGGTTTATCCAATGTTGGAGCAGAGATAGAGATGGCTTCTCCCCTTTTCAAGGATTCTAAGTGATCTCCTTCTTTTGTTTCTCACACTGATGGAAGTGGTGACTTTTTTTTAATACACTAGACTCGGTATTCTCCACTAGATACAACTGAGATAAAGACACTGCTCTAGTATTACTTCATGCTCATTCTTCCATTGTGTTGCAAAGTGCATTTCAAACCTGTAATTATTAACAATCTTAGGAACATTCCTTCAACATAATGATGTTAAGGATATAGTCTTGAATCTGCAGACTTACAGACATGGTGTTTAATGTATATTTTCTCTTTTTTTGGAGGTTTTGTTTTTATTTGCTGGAGAAGATGGATAACTGGAGGTTATTAGTGGTGCTCTTCATTTTCCCTCCTCTGGATCCACTATTGGGAACCACTAAACTTAAGTTTAGTGTAGTGACTGAGAATTCTTGTTATTTAAGTCTAGAAAAAATTGACTTATTTTAGCAGATATGCTTTTAAGAGAAGAACAGACACAATTCCTATTTCATTTATTTTTCGTTGTTGTTGACAGTGGGATTTTAGTTTTCTTCATTTGTTTGGTGTTTTTAGGGATCACAAACCTAAGTAGGGTGTCAAAAGAGATAAATGAGTCTTTACTGTTATACTAATGTCATTATTTTTCTTTTCAGACAGAGCAATTTTCAGTCACCTTCCTTTAAGGCCGTTAAATGTGTGGTTACTCTTTAGATCCTATGTTTCTCCATATCCTTTGAAATTAGGAAGTCATTACCTTTGAATACTTTTTTGTTGTTGTTGTTGTCTTCAATATGTGACATTGAGGCATCTGTATCTTACTATTTTAAAATCTCCAATACGTACAGTTTTTGCTGCAACTAGTCCAGTTGTATTTATGTCTGGTCCTGAGAGCTTATAGCAACTTTAATAGGTCAGTTTTCTTTCTCTTTCAAACGTTCTCTTTTCTAATTAGAGTCTGAGATTGGACTATCAATGGCATCTAACTCAGTAGCACAAATTCTACTGAACTGCTCCAGGATTCGCTTCGCTCAATTCATTATGAATGAGAATAACATCTCATATACTAAGAAGGAGTTTGGGATTGTTGCTTTATTCTTTGGAGAAATCATAAAGTGAAATAGGAAGGTTTTCACATTTTGGTAAATGAAAGTAATATATGACACTGCTTTAGCTTATAGAAACAAACTTTTCTATCACTGCTCTTGGAAATAGGGGACTCCTGAAGTACACATCCCACAGACACAATGTGTCCACATTCATCAAGCCACGTTTTAAAAATTGTCTGGTACTTTCTACAGTAAATTGTTATTTAGATTTAACAGCAAATAATACTTTTAATACATAAAATAAAGCTGAAATGAGTGACTGACTTTGCAGCAGATGAATCATCCTACCCCAACTCCTTTTTCTATATTCTCCTGAGTCCACACTCTCTTGCTCAGTCACTTGAAGTTCCAAGTCACCTTCTGTATGAAGTCATCGTGTGCTCTTCAGCAGCAGTTTTTAAGTCAGAGAAGGCTTGAAACTATATACTGCAAGCCTTTAGAATTTGCAGCTGTTTATAATCTATTTATATTAATACTTTATGCTGCATAATAAGGTAAATCTATGCAGCTCATCACAGTCCTTTTGGAATAGAGATTCACTATTCAATGTGTTTATTTGAGTGTGCAGTTCATAGACAAAGGTGATTTTCTGAAGGTTCATGGTAAAAACAAGGTGGTATTCTTAACTGTGAAATTTGGTACTTGTAGATAATTCAAGAAATTAGTCAATGTTTTGTATCAACCCATAATGCAAAGAAATTTGAAAAAAAGTGAAAAAGTGATAGATTTCTGCTCAAATCCATGGTAGATACCTATGTATGTATATATAAAGATATATGTGACATTGTGAACAATAAATTACTACTTAGTTAAATACTTGGTTATAAAAAATTTTTGTTCTTGATGCAAGGTTGAAAACTAACTTGAGCTTTTTGCTTTAATATGTTGAAGCAAAGATGGTACCAAATTTTCTGGACTGTGTATAATGATGGTTTTTACTCTGTGCTCCTGCATTATCACAGGGTGTTCTGTAACAGACAGTCTAATCTTTCCTTGGACTCACTGTCTGCTCAGTGACCCTACATCTCCTTCTGGCCGAAACCATAGGTTAGTTAGAGCCCATTCAGGAAAACAGAGGGTTGAACAATGGATAATGAAACCTCCTTGGGAGACATGTCAGACAGGAAAGACCAATGGGGGCATGTAAATGGGTCACATCCTTGTCTTTGTTCTTCAGTAATCCAGTGTAACTCTGTGGTTGTCAATAGGTAATGTTTTCTAAGGAGAAATTCTCTAACCTCCAATATGTGAGTTCTATAGAGATCATTAACCCTAATGGATCTTCATTATACATTACAGTAAGAAGCATTAGTCAGTAATATTGGCAGCTAGTAATTCCTTGATTTTATACTAATTAATGATTTTGCATTATGCAAAGGAATGAAGTAATCATTGTTCTGCTTTTTCACAGTAATCTAGGTGTCTCTCCAAACTCTTCTTGAAAAATTTACTTCAGTTGTAGTTCTGTTTTGAGGCATGGTATGTTAAATCCCAATATCTGAGTAGGTACTCAGGACACTTAGAATGTGTGACCATAGAAAGCATTTCACTAATATGAAGATTCATAGCTAAGACTGTTTCCAAGAGGAATGTGATATGTAAGTGATAAACATTAAGCAATGCATATTAAAAAAAGTCAATTACTAAACTGAATCAATGAAATGAAGTTTTGTCCCTGATAAAGTTAATATAAAAGTCAAACTCTTTTCTTATTTAAGTTATGAATTTATTTTAAATTTCTTTTTTCTGCATCTTTTCTACACTAATAAGAATAATGACCATATTTACAGCCTAGTTTGCATTAATTTCTACCTGTCAGTGTATAACCCTTTCTTTTTACACAGTTTGTTTTAAATACATAGAAAGCTTTTAAAAAGTCTGAAATTTGCCACATAATAAAGAATAAAGGTCAGTAGATATGCATGTAGAAATATAGAAAGATGCTACAATTAGTTACTGAACCCTGGCCCACTTTATTGACAATTACTATGGAATTTAAGACCACTTCTTAAGGGATGTATTCCATTAAGGATTTCATTCCATATTTGCAGAGTTTGTATCCTGTTCAGGTGCTGCGTCACATTAGAAGTGTTATACAAGGTGTCGATGATTAAGCAGTTCTCTGAAAGAACACTAGACCCTCCATTGTGTGTTGGTTTATTGATTACATTTTAATTTCTTTCTAAATGGTTCTGAAAGTACAGGAGTTATCACGATTAACAGTTGTCAGCATGATCAGTTATGCAACTGACCCCATCTTATAAACATTGCTGCTTCTACGTGTCCATAATACCAAAGGGTAAGCCATGCATTTCATTATAAGTCCAATAGGCAGGCAATTCTGTATATTTTCTAATAATTAAAATTAATTATCTCCTTATAGTGGGTGCTAATATCTTTATTTTGAAACAGTTTGTCTGTTCTAGTCATAATGAAAATACTGATTCATAATATTTAGATTCCTTTTTAAAAATGCACTGAAAAAGATATTTCATTTTACTATTTTTTTCTTGATGAAAAAAATTATCATGTTTAATTTAAAAAGATAATCTTAGTTACAATAATGTAATTAATTTTTTTAATAAAAAGAATTCTTTTTTCGTTGCCTTCCTGTGTTCTGTATCTGCGTTCTGTTTAAAAACACTGCCTACTGTTGCCCCTTTCAGCTCTTCTGAAAATGTGTACATCCTCACAAACAGACATTATATTCATAGTGACCCTTTTTCATATCTAGTATTTTATACAAATTATCATTAAAATTTTGTGGTCTTTCAAGTTTTTGGTGGTCCTTGGACTTTAAGACATGAGAAAGGTAACATACTCATTTAGAATAAAGAAAAAAATAAAGAATGGACACCAAGCAACACTTGAGTTTTTAAAATTTTTGGCTGAAATTACTATCTGTGAGAAATAATACCCCTCTCAGATGTAACTTATAAAAAGTTGCATATTGAAAGGTTCCTAAACTTTATATAAATGTGGGGTCGGCATTTAAGAAACAGTCACCTCTGAAAGAAGGTAACTCAACAGCAATCTACACATATTAGGACAAAATGTAAAGAGCAGTCATAGCTATAAAAAGAAAGATTTATTGCAAGCATATATGTGTAAAAAGAGCTCTGGGCTAATAAGAGCAGAGAAGAGCTAAATCAGCAAGAACGACTTCATAATCCCTTATTAAAAGAGTTTTAATCTGAAAGTTGATGTAACACTGCAGAATAATGAAAATTGATAGGATTAGTGCCTAAAAAATGGAGGTGTGGAGTGGTAGGGAAAAGATGAATACTTTAGAAGCTCAAGACAAGAAATCCATGAGCTAATGAATCAGTGTACATTTTGAAGTCACAAACCCAGACTCTGTGACTGATCCATGTGATGTTACTTGGACTGTTTAATACATTTGGTCTTTGCTTGCTTATGTTCAAAATGGAAACAAAATGCTTGCCTATCTTTCTAATGTACTTCCAGCCTCTGGATGACAGTGTTTGGGTTTGTATGCTGTTGTTAAAGCTGGAATATTTTATCAGCTATACTGCTATCAATAATGTGTGTAATGTACAAAACAGGAATAATTTTTCTTTTTCCTTTGGCACGGGAAATGAAGTGGTATATTAGAGTATGTATTTATGGTTTATATGCCAAGTAGTGCTGTGTTTCTCTTTGTTTCTAATCATTTCTCAGAGAGTGGTACATGAAATGACAAATGAAAAGAATGGTAACAGACATATAATTGTTCACTCATAGTTAATCTTGCAGAAATATATATATTTGGCTGTGTGAAGTCCTAATCAGGTTTGGTTGTTTCGTTGTTGTTTTTTATTATTATTATTATTATTTCAAATTTGATGCTTAACACTGAAAAGTTATTATGTCCTTTTGCTTCTAAATTATGTAAAGCAAACAAACAAACAAAACTAAAACACTGGTTGTCTCTGTTCTTGCTCTCTCAGAGATAAAATGAAAGGAAAACCCTCCCCTGTCTCCATCACATCCTCTGCCCAGTTTTAATTCCTAGTAGTAATGCAATCCAACTAGTAAAGCAATAGGAGGAAATTGGAAATATGTCTCCCTTTTCACCAAAGGAAAGCACCAAATTATTTGAATAATCCATATGAAAGATATCTACACCCATTTATATTCTCTCTCACTCTGCGCATCATTTATTTTCAATGACCACAGGCTCTCCAAGTAAACGTGTACTTCTTCAATTACTGCATAAGCACATACAAACACACACCAGCTAAAAAAAGCAGAAAACCAGTTTTTATATACAAAAGTTAGGAAGTGATTTAATACAGCAACTCATTTTATGTGTGAGATTAGAGCATTCCCTATGCTGATAAATATAATTTTTCTTGAAGATTTATTACTCTGGAGATCTAACTGTGAAAAAGTAGAAATTTTACCAATGAACCTGTGAAAGTCTAGACAGGCAAAGAAATCATCTGCCATTAGCCAACTTTAGAATTGCCCATAATGACACAGTTCAAGTTATGCTACACTAAAACCACAAAAAAGAGAAATTCCCTAATGCCTTACAGAAAACTATCAATTAACAGCTCTTTTTTTTTTTTTTTTTTAACTTCTTGTTTCCTATTAATGATTTTTTTTTCTTTTATTGTCAAAACAGGACCATGTGAAAGTAGCAGAACACCTGAATTTCACTGTGGGAAAAGGTAAACCTCTGCATCAAGGAGTAATTTTCAGATGTTACGGTAGGATTCAAACAAAAATTAAAAACGAGCCTTGACTCCTGGTGATTGATAAAATAATGAAACTAAGGCATCATTTTAACTACCTTCAGCCATCGCAAAATAACACAAGCATGAAGGCTTACTAATAATACATAAAAATATAGTAGCATCAAAAGGGCAAGGTTATAAATAAAATATATGGAGTTCAATTCAGAGATAGTAGTTAAGATATTTTTAATACATTCCCCTTTTTTCTTCAATTTTCTAAAAAGGACTAAAGGAACAGAACATAATTCTAAAAGGTAAATAAAGGTAATTTGTAACATCCATACAGGCCCCTAAATTCTCATTGATAAGAGCTTGTAGAGATAATTCCAATTTCTGTGGTTGCTCTAGCAGCTTCCAGAAGGACCCTTAAATGTTTTCAGTGATGTTGGTCAGACATATGACACATTTTCTGCTTTCCATCTGAAAAGGAGTCTGTCCAATCAGTCATTTTTCATCAAGTTCTCTTTTTAAGTTAAAAGTCTGTATCAGTGTGATCTTCTGTCCAACATCTTAAACTGCTGTGCCTTTTCCTAACAGGCACTCCACTGTGACTACTTGGGACAACTGCCTTTCCCAGCAGCGATTCCTCATGTTAACTATGGCAGAGAATTGCGCTGTAACCTCTGTGGCCTTTGTAACAATAAGCTGATTAGCACACAGCTTCCGTCAGGGAACGGGTGTTCAGCCTGTTGGAAGACAGATTTCCATGGAAAGGGGTAGACAGCTGATTTCTAGAGGCTTAACAGAGCACCGTATGCAAGAGCTGAAATGTGCATGAAGTATGTTGAATAATAAATATCTGTATTTCCATATGAATGTTGGTGAGCAGCAAACCAGATGAATTTGCTTCATATTCAGTACCCTCCAGAAAAGACTTGTAAAAGTAATTATGTGCACATAGTAATAATAACTACGTAGTCCAGTAAATATTAAATCTTTGCTCTAAACATCAGAAGATCATCTTCCTTTTAATGGATTTTTATTATAATAGTTAAAATAAATGTTCTTCATCCACAGATATGAAAATCAGGTACAGATTATTTTTTACAAATATAGGGATTGAGACATGAGTTGATGAGCTGCAAAATGCTAGGGAAACAATTAATAGTAAAATTTAATTTAACTGGCATCTATGTTCATGATATTGAGGCAATTAAAAACCAATACAAGTTGATTTTCAGAGGGAATTAAAAAATAATATTGCACAATGCCAGTCACCAAATTTTTAAGCATAGAGAACAAATTTGATGTTTTGCTTCACTAAATTATAATTTCTTTTCTTCAATGTTTCTATGTACTTTTCTTGGCTTATGAAGTATTTAGTTAATCACTACACAGCATTCTGATTAAAAACAATGAGCATAATCACCATAAAATGATATATAAGTTTAATAGTTATTTTTTAATCTAATAAATAGATCTGAAAATAGAAGCATGTAGGGAATCATCACTCAGACAGAGCATCCTGGCAGGCTAATCATAAATCCATTTTCAGCATGTTATTTTTGTTAATAGTTTGGAAGTATAAATAAAATAATTACGAGTAAAAGTTACAGATGAGAAAAATTGGTAGAATTCTAAATCTTCAGAGAAATCTTGTTTAAAAAACTAGTCTATTTTTATCTTCACAAATCCCAGATTATTTCTCAGAGTTTACAAAAAAACAATGAAAATTCCTATATTGTTGCAGACATCATGCCTAAGAAAAGGACTACAGGATGAAGGAGAGGAAAACTGTTTTCAAAAGGGACATGATGTCCTTAAGTGTATTATGCTAGGTGCTCTTAGGAAATGATGATCCTTGATACGAACACAAAAGAGAAGGTGAAAAACGCATTACAACTTCAGTGCACTGCAATGTCAGTGTTGGTTGACCACGAGCCCAATGTGTACCCAGAAGGCCAATGGCATCCAGGCTTATATCTGCAGTGGTGTGGCCAGCAGGACCAGGGCACTGATCATCCCCCTGTACTTGGCACTGGTGAGGCCAGGCCTTGAATCCTGTGTCCAGTTCTGGACCCCTCTCTATAACACAGACTTTGAGGTGCTGGAGTGTATCCAGAGAAGGTCAATGAAGCTGGTGAAGGGTCTGGAGCACAAGTCTGATAGCAAGTGGCTGAGGGAGCTGGGGGTGTTTAGCCTGGAGAAAAGGAGGCTCAAGGGGCACCTTATCACTCTCTACAACTACCTGAAAGGGTAAGTTTCTTCTCAAAAGTAACAAGTGACAGGGTGAGAGGAAATGGCCACAAGTTACACCAGGGGAGGTTTAGAATAAGGAAAAATAGGAAAAAATTTCTTCATGGAAAGGGTTGTCAAGCAATGGAACAGGCTACTCAGAGAAGTGGTGGTGTCACTAGCAGTATTTAAAAGTATCCCTAGCAGTATTTTAAAAGCGTGCAGATGTGGCACTTAGGGATGTGGTTTTGTCGTGGAATTGGCAGTGCTGCGTTTATGGTTGAACCCAGTAATGGTCTTTTCCAACCTAAATGATTCTATGAATACAATGGAGATTTTTGCAGTAGGAAGTTTGGTTTAATTGCCTGTCTTCTAAAAAGAATGTTTGACAAATAATGTATTATCAAAGTTAATAGATAAATAAACTATCATATTTCACCTTTAAAATCTAATATCTTGTGGACCTTCTGAAATCACAAGTAATGGTTATTCAGTAGTCAGATACCTTGAAACATGCTTGTTTTCTTAAATCTCCTTTCAGATATCTACTAACAGTCTCTAAATATTTGTATAGGTAACACGCAACAACTAAGTTAGGAACTAGCACATATTCAACAGTTTTGTAAATCAGCTTACTTTACATGGCAAACCAGGTTCTAAGAGCAGCCTAATTTTACATTCATTTTTCCTGAAATTGTCTGTGGCTTCATAGCACAGAAACAGAATAAGAACTTGAGCTTTCTAGGACATATGACCTCAACAAGGCTGTTTGCAAGATTAGCAGTGGTCCAAATACAAAATACTTAACATCTGGGAAAAAAACACAGAAATAATTTTGTAGATGAAGGTTAAATGTTCTTATGCAACATGGATTGCTATGTCATAGGGTGTCTGATCACGAAAAGTTTTCTTAAATGGATGTGACATCTTAATAGGACAGCATTATTTCCTGTTTTTTGATAACTTGGCCGTAAAGTACGAAAGAGTCTTGCCTCTAAGGCAGTGCAGAATTAAGTATTATCCAGAACCAAAATTGTACATCTTTACAAACCTAGTTATAACAATGACACAATTCAGCTTCCTGAAATCTTAAATCTGGTAATGTCATTTGGTTACAGTGGAATGGTTTACCATCCCATTACAACTCAATAGTTAATATGAAAATAATGTTCTCTGTTATAAAATATTGTTCTCAGAATGGCACATTTTATGCCAAATGGGTATCTGCTCATGATTTCCATGAACATATGAATTATGTGTATCCTGAGTTTCTGTTCATCTCAGAAAGGAATAAAGCAAGTTTGTTATTCTTAGTGGTGATTTAAAACCAAAATGTGTTTTACATATTGAAGGTTTCACTTACCACTCGTCACAGCACCTACCTTCTCCCTCCAACTCCTTCCCATAATTATAAAAAGGAATAGAGGTAAGACTTCTACTTGCATAGCACAATTAATATGCATAGAAGATGGTTGATTCTTTTAATTTTCCTATTTTTTGCTCTTCTTGCATCAATTTATAAGGTCTTAGTTTGGGGAATTCTTTGGATCATAGGCTTCAATAATAGAGCAAAAAACTCCTTCTCTTGTTTCAAGCATGCTGTGGCTGACCCATGTTTTCATGGATAAAACTGTAAAACAATATGAAAGTTTTCACTGTCTACAATTTTATTGCATCAATTTTTGAATATTCATCACAATAAACAGATTTTCTGGAGTAAAACTGCTCCATGTAGATGCTTATATCTCCTTTGTCAATGTTGTAATTGAAGTGAAGGATTTCTTATAGTCTCACAGGATTTATCTGTGCCACTGTTTCTCAGTGATCTCAGCTATTTTAAATAGCTAATAATAATTTATACCTTCACTGTCTAAATGTGCACAATATGCTGTATCAGATCAAAGGCTCATCCAGCTCTTTACCTTCTCTCCATCAGTTAGATGGAGTGCTTCCCTGCTCGGTGGAAGATGCTGGAGAAAAGAGTACAAGAAAGTGAACAAATAGAGCATTTTAGGAATTATTAATGTACTGACAGAAAGCAAAACAGAACACAGTAATATTTACTCATATCTTGAATATTTTTGGTAATTCTGATTTCTGACCTTCTGGAAAAAAGAAAACCCTAATAAAACCATGACCAAAAAGACGTCAGGGAGAAAAAAAAAGGAACCCCACCCCTCTCCCCTACACACAATATACCCCAAAGCAAAAAACCAAACCAAACCCCAAAATACCACAAAGAAACGAAAAATCCCCAAAAAACCAAAAAAGTCCCACAATTCCCTAAAACAAACCAAAGAAAAAAACAAACACAAACCCCCCAGCAAAACCCTCCAAAACTAAAACATCTTAGAAATGAAAGATTCAGAGTTCTGAGATAAGAGCACAGTTGAAGAGAAGGATTATTTTCCTGATAAGTTAGGACAAAGTAGGTTGAGACACTCCAGTCTGAATTTTATGGGCTTGGAAAGAAGCTATGCAGTAGATAACTAGAAAAATAAGTGTTAATGGGATGTTAAGCAAGTATTATGTTGGTTTGCTTGCTTCACTGTCTCTTCTAGTACACTTAGGTTAGAATTATTCTTATGTCTCCTCCTATGTACATTCTTCCATTCATCCATGATTTGGGAGATCTATGTCATTCCTTTTCCCATGTCTTTTTTAAACAACCTTCAATTTGTTCACTCTTTCCTTATATAGATTTGTTCCACATTTTAGACAGTCCTTTTTGCCCTTTCTCTAGTTCTTTCTCTATTTCTGATTGTTTTCTTTTCATATAACAGTCATAACTTATGTAGTATTGAAAACAAAGGCATGTTAGTGCTCTACACAATAGTATCTCATAGTTTCCTTATTTTTCCTGCTAAATCCTTACATCTCACTTAAATTTTTGAAACTGTTTCCAGAGATTTATCTGTGATCTTTAGTCAGGAACTAACTACTGTCACACATTGCCAGATTGTTTTCTTATGTGTTAAACCCTATCATCCTTGATTTTTGTTTGTGGTTTGATTTCTCAGTCATCCAGGATAGAAAGCCTTTACTATTCTTGATGGTCAGCTTTGATAACTGATAACATAAAGCTATGCAAAAGAAACTTTGTCATTTTTTCTTTTCTTCTTCAGTGTCTTTTATGAAATCATTGAACAATTTGCATCCGACTACTGTCTTAATTCTTGAAAAATTTTTTGTTTTTCCTAGATTTATGTAGTAAAAAAACTACAACTATTGTATCTCTTTCTTGTGCCCATTATATATGACAGAAAGGGTAGTACCAGAAACTTGTGTGTGTATTCCAGTGGGATAGAGATAATAAGCGAATAAAGTAAATTTTATCTATATGATAAAATAGTTTAGAGATTATTAAGAGAGGTCTGCTGTTTATTAGCAGTCAGTTATGAAAGTCACAAACAGGCAAGAGAGGGAATTATTTATGTTAATGTTGGAGAGATAGCTTCATTAAGCTGGTTAATTTGGGGCCAGAATTCGAAAAACAATATAAATTGGACAAAGATGGTCAATATATGTGACTACCCATACTGATACCCTATTTGTAGATTATATTGCTACTATGTACATTTTAATATTTGAGAACAAAAATCCATGTATTAAGAATAAAATGTGTGTAAATTATTTATTAGGTGCACATTGACAATTTCTATGAATTTCCTGAACTATTATATGTGAAACTTGCATGTTTTCTAGCAGTTACGTAATTTATTCAACGGAGCAAAAAGAGGGATCCAGTTTTTAATGATATAATTCTGTATTTTTAACTGCGCATACCCCCCTATGTAGCAATTGAGATCAATCTTGAACTGTTATGAAATGTTCACTTTCAGAAAATCGTATTTACACTGATAAATGAAAAGTTGATATTACTTGATAATTTCAGAAAGCTTTCTGGTCTGTTGCCTTTTTTCTCAAACAATTTCAACAGGGATACCATGCATACCTGTGTGTATTCATGTGTGCATCTTAACAATTAATACATTCACAGGCAGAGATAAACAGACAGTTTGGCATTTGCGTGCTTTTTTTAAAAAATATAAATAAATACATAATAGAAAGAACATAAAACGAATTATCATGCCATAGCTTTCCTATACTTCAAGGCCTTAGTAGATTTTTATTGTTGTAGATAGTAGAGTAGCTCAAAATTATTGTTTGGTTTTGACTTCTGTCCCATAGTAGTGAAGCAGTTACTTTTAAAACTTGTTAAATTTTAAGTAAAGTGTTTTGAGAGCCCTGCAGGTGGAAAATAAAACCAACTGTGAGATTATGTTTTCCACATGAATCAAAATAGATGTTTATGAAAGTTGTAAGCTGTGTCTAAGATAACGATGTTAACAGAAAAAGAAGAGATATACAGATAAGACTGTGTGGTATTTATAGAAAGTATACTGATGGTTAAGCTAATTAATTATCAAACTAACCAAGAATGACCTGGCTTCCAAATGAGTTGACCAATTAATAAATAAATCAAACTGTATTGCACAAATATGCTTAATGACAGTTCACAATTTCCCTCCAGAAGTTTTGTAATGATCATGCTTGTAATTCTTTCCAGATTTTAAACCCTCTATGATGTCAAAGGTTCCACTTGACCCTTTTTTATTAGTAGGAACCTGTAATGACCAAGGATAGCATGGTGATGACATGGAGTAGCTGCTATTGCTAGAAATTTAGCTCAGTAGAAACGAGATTTGGGACAATTGAAAAAAAGAAAGGAAATGGAAATTAAAATGCAGCAGTAAATGGCTGTGTTGTAATTACCTCTTTATCTACTGCAGGTGAGAGATAGAAATCAAAAATTTTTGAATCATTACAAAAAAGTTGATTCGTCAAAATAAATTGTTTTTCTGAGGCAATATTTTTAATTGTTTATATTTTCTGCTGAAAAATAAAATTTTGAACCAAAATGATTCATTTATTATTTAATATATTAACTTTGGTATTTATGCTAAGGGACTTCAAAAAGATTTTTGACTGGTGGATTTTTTATTCCATCAATTATAATTTTGTATACAATATTGCTTTGCATTTTTAAGTTCTGCCTGATCTAGAGCAAAAAAACAGCTATGCTGTACTTCCAATATCAGAATGACAAAATCTCCTATTAATTTTTTTTTTTTTTGTACTTCCAAACACTATTACAGATTATTCCTAGGGCAAAAAGATATGTCAGAGTATACAGTTTAAAAATTGGGAATATAATAAGGAAAGTACAGTGAATCATTTTCTTAGTCTATGTTCTGTTTCCACTGTTTTTCATCTGTTATGACTCTGAGAGAGGAATTAGGATTATGTAGGTGAGGTCACCAAGAGGATAGGACTTGCAGTAGAGAATATTTCTATGGTGTATTTAATTTTGTTTTAAGATACAGGGAATGAGTTATTATTTTTATCCACAGGGACTCAAGCATTGCAAAACCAGAATGGCATCCATGGCATCAGATGCCAAACAAGTTAAGCATGGTTGTGCTTGTTCACCGAGTCATGTGAGTGACAGTGAAGGCATTCATGCCCACCTCAGTTAAAGAATGAGTGACATTAACCTAAGAGAGAGGTGTACACAAAAATTATCTTGTTCCAGGTAGAAACTAACAAAAAAAAATAGAAACCTGAGACCTTGCCTGACATCTTAAAGAAAACTTTCTGATTCCAGTCCTGCAAATCCATTTCCTCTGATTGCCACATTTATGGGAATTAACAATGCTGGTTTGTCTTGGCCAGATATCTATTCATCACTAATAAAAATTTTGTGTACAATTTTTAATATGAAATATTTACTTAATTCTGGGTAGAATATTTTGCTACAAAAAAGCTTTAAAGTTTTTTCCTCATTCCCCATTTCAGAACATCCCTTGTACAAGAGTTGCTTCCATCTGTTCTGAACAGTTGGTTCCAAGTAGATAACAATTAGACTGGGTTTTAGTTTCTTTTCATTTTGGTGATGCAGTGTTTTTAATTTAATCTTCAAGTAAACAATCATTAAAATACAATTGTGTTTAGGTAAAATTATTGTTACAGGTAATTACTTCTAGCAGAGCATTCCAACTTTTGAAGTCATCATTTGGCAAATGTTGGTCGTAAATCTGACCATTTCCAAATTTGGGTAGATTGAGGTTACTTCTTTTCACTTTCTTTTATAGTATTTTAATTTCCCATTCCCAAGAATATTAAAATAATAATTTTAAACAATGAACATCAGCTTATTCTTGTGTTAACTGCTGCTCTGGGGTTTGTTTTGGTTTATTTTTCATTTCAGCAGCAGGAGAGAATTCTTCTGTATCACACAGCATGGGTGTTACTTATTCAGATAGTCTACACTATTGACAAGTAGTTTCACAACTGTTTCTCACAGCTCTGTCTCAAGTGTCTTTCATCTATGATGTAGATTTGTTTTGCTAATTGATTTTGATCTTTTAAATCCATCAAATCAGATATCTGAAAATTCACATCTACAAGTTTAAAAAAATTAACATATTTGTTTTTGTGTTCTCCCCCATGATTTACTTACTTTTCTCATCCCTCTGCAAAGTTCTATCACCTTTCTCTAACAGGCTCTGGCTCTTAACAAATCAGAAAAAGTGGCCAAAAGGGCAAATAGTAGTCCAAATAATGCCAAAAGATACTGGTTTTTTAACAAATTTTCATAAAATAAAATAGATTATGGTTTTGCTCTACAGTGAAGCACTGCTATTTTTTGATTTTGTGTCTGCCTAGAGGATTAATTATAGACTAACTAAGCCTCATCTAGAGAAAACATCTTGAATTACAGGATTTTCCTCACACTCTTTGTATGCTCAAAACAAAGAGATTTTATACACTGCATAAGAAAACACCAGTATGTATCTTGTTAACATAAATGAGACTGAGCAGCATGGTCTAAACGAAGTAGTAGATGATAGTATGAACTAGGTTCATATTTGTTTGCATTCCCTTCACAATTCTGTCTACTTCATAGTTTTGGGTCTAAACTGATTTAATATATGTGCTAAAGGTAACATGGCACTAAATCTGTTATAGCTTGGGTGTTTGTGACTTTGGTATTGTCAAATGTACTTGGTGTTTACCTGGAGTTTTATAAAACAGGGAAGTGATGAGGGCAGTAGCATTCATGCAGCCAGGAGAAATGGATCAATAACTTCAATGCTGCAAATAGATGTAAAACTCAGCTTTTGCACAGCATCAAAAAAATGTGAGGAGTAATTATAAACTCTTTCATTCACTGTAGGGACAGAGGAGGAAATAAACTATTCTTTTTTCTTGCTATGAGATCACCTAGAATGGAAAACATCTCTCTAGTCAGTGTTCTACTTGGTAGACAGTCTCTACTTGGATAACTACCAATATCTTGGCTCTGTTCTGAAGCAACTAAGTATCAGTTATTCCAACTGTTCCAGTTCGCTTTCCACTTTTTCCAGGGCAGGAATTAACACTCAGTTTAAATACATTAAAAACATCCTTTGCATCTTAATTTTTTTTTTAAAATTAGTGGATAGATATATGTATAAAAGGAATCACTTGCACTTCCACTAAGTTATCAAATAGAGCATTTTCCTTCAATACCCAGATATTTGGAAAATAAATTCCTAAATTAGAAGTCTGTAATTTCCTATTAGACATCATAATATAGTTAAGGTTAAATTCAGGCTTTTGATATATTCCAGAAACATTTTCAGATCATTTCTAACCTGTCAAAGGAAGAGACATGTTATTCTCCTTAAGGTGAGCTCTAAACTGTGCAGAATTTCACTGAAGCTAGTTAAAATTCTCCTTGCTCGTGCGAGACTGGTACATTGGGAATTTAATCTCCTTGGGAATCAGTAATGAAATGAGACTTCTGAATTTCCTGGGAAAGAAATTAGAAATTCATACAGTTTGGTTCATGCTGAAGATGGAAAGGCCTATTGGTCTGCAGAACACTGAATCTAGGGAGTGAAAATCCAGCATTCTGAAGTTTGGGAGGGTAGGAATAGAGAAGAAAAAAAATTTTAAAACACCCCAAACCAAAACAAAGAAAATTATATAAGATAGAAGAAGGTAACAGGGTTCTCATACAGATTTCATGAGTTTTAAATAATTTCATAACAATTTAAAAATTCATATGGCTTTAATTCAATGCAAATCAAATTTGTGCAGCTGTGAGCTGAATCAGACATAGATCATTACAGGAGCCCACAAAAAGTGTTCTGTTTCTTATTCCCTAAATTTCTGATGTAAAATCTGAACAGATTTCTTGAGAGAGTACCTGTCCAACTCAACAATCAAATACTAGATATGCCTTGCTTTTGGTAAATACACTGTGTGTATTTACTGTGTTTTTGCAAAGCTGGTATTCCATGTGTTGAGGAAATAAAAGAGCAAACCAAGGAAACTCCCTTGTCTTTGCAACATGCTTATTGCCATGTCAATGTAAGATGATATTTGGTGTTGCCTGGTTATTTTGGCTTTTTTTTTTTTTTTTTNNNNTTTTTTTGCAAATAGAGCTTATGCTGCCTCCTGTTCTTTAGAACAATACGTTTGGAAGAATATTGTAAGATAGGGTCCTGATCCAGTTTACAGCTACAGCCATGTAGCACTTATTGCAGAATCATGAACCAAGTATTATATAGAGATTATAAAAATAATATCATTATGATTTAGATAATTTTCTCTGTAAATATATAAATAATTGAAAGATGTCGGTTTGAACATATTCTGAAGGACAGACTGCTAATTTCACTTGTAAAATGCAAGGGTTATCATGTTAAAATATAATCTAGAGGACAATTTAAAAGCAAGCTTGGTTTTGCAAACTGCAGCTTTTCAAGAAGAGCTAGGACATTGCAATTGCTTCCTTTTATTTCCTATGTTTTTCCCCAAAGACTGAAACAGACTTGCTGAGAAACAACAAAAACAATGACGATAACAACAAAAGTCACTCCTGCCTCTTTCCCCTGCAAACTCCCTCTGAATGATAAGCAGAGATGTTACAAGATACGGGGACTGCATACATCTGCAATATAGCTTGGGTCAGCTACCCCACAGCATTTTTCTTCTAACTTTTGAATATGAGTTTGCTCATAAATTTGTTTTTGCCATGCCATAAAAATATATTGTTTCCTCAAAGGATAAAGTACTATAGAAAAATGTGTAAATAACAAAGAGCTTGCATATTCAGTCACTTAGATCTCAAATTAACTCTTTGATTTTTTTTGCAGCATGAGAAATATTTTTTCATGTTGCACCTTGTGAAAAAAATCTTGAAAATGGTAGGAATTTCAGTTCAAATATCACCTTGAGCACAAGATGATTATCCAATCCAAACTATGTACACTTCTTGAGGTGGAATTTAAATCTCACAAGAACAGAGAGGTTAATGAAATTTCTGGGGTTTTTCTTCTTAGAGGTCAGAGATACCACTGTAACACTTCATCATTATATTTGATATTTCTGTTCCACTTGGATCCAAAATTATAGAGCAAAATACAAACTAAGTCTTATGTAAAGGAAAAAGCAGAAAATTACCGCAGCTTTTTGAATCATCAAAGAAACTCTCATCAAGTTCAGGTATTTCTCATTTTTATTGGAGTTGGTTTAATTATTTTTTCTCAAGCAGAGCATTACAAATTCTTACACTCTTTAATATTTTAGAACATGTTTTAGGAGCTGTGAAAACTTACATCACGAACTTTGAAAAATGTTTGCAAAGAAGTTGCCTGGCAAGTAATATCTCAGAATATCAGAAAGTCTTCAGGCAATGAGATGTCTTGAAAAAGAAGAAAATTTCTACAGCTTGCAAAAATTTACTAAAAAACCCCAACCAAAACACAAAACCAAACAAACAGCCCCAAAAACATGAAAAGAGAGTGATGAAGCATCTTGAGAATTTGAATTTGGCACCTGGGAAAAAGATTTCAATAAAATTTAAATAAAGTAAAAATTTTGAGATTTCAAAACCTGTCTTTGCTTTAAATAAAGAGCAAAAAACATTAAGGTTTCTGGTTTTTATGTCATGTGGAAAAATATAATATTAATCAGTGAAAATATATTGCTTTTTTTAATCAGAATTCTTTCATTATTATTATTTTAAAATAGTTTGCTATGAACTTAAAATAAAAATTATATAAATCCCCTAGTTGCTCTAACTTCAAAAAATGTTATTTTGTTTCTATGTTTTCAGTATCTTCTTTGTGTCTAATAGGCTGTTAGAGAAACCAATGTATCAATATATTTTAATACTGATAGAAGTAAAGCTATGAATGATAAATAGTTCTCTCTTTTCAGTTATATCTTTTATGATATCACTGCATATGACTCTTATGATATGTTAAACTTGCTTAACCTAACAGAAAAAAAAATCAATTATATCTCTTGAATAATTTTTGAGCTTTCAGATGAAGTCTAGTAGAATCAGTATTGAACCTTAAAAAGATTTTGAAAGATAATGTTTTGAACTTAAAATAGCATCCTTACTTTCATGGCTTTTGGCTTTTCCTGCTGTTTTCTGTGCAAAGCATTTTCATTTAATGAGTGAAACCCAAAACTATGTGTCCTATAAACTATAAAGAAACTGAAGTTACTTGGTGAAGCAGTTACTTGGTCAGCAGCAGAAATTAATTGGCTGGAAAACTCTTGGTTTCATTTGCAAATCTAAGTTGTGACTTTCCAGCTGCCACCCTTGGCTATAGTAAGTGAACTACTTAATCACATACTTAACTGGCAAGCAGTGGGATAAGGGAAGGTGCCTAAGTGCATGCTTAAGGACTTGGTGGATTGAAGTCTGGTTTATATTGAAAATATGCAGTCAAATGTCATCATTATATCAAGACTGTGTTCTTAGAACAACACAAAAATGTTTAGTCTGCTAAACTCACTTTATGTGGGAACAATCCTATAACTCCTATTTTAACAAGAAATGCTGATTGTCAGGTTAGAAACTGCAGTTGGGTATCTCCAGCTGGAGTTTGTTGATATAGTTTTGAAGGAAAGTCAGTGTAGGCTGAATTAAAGAGTAAAGTGAAAAGAAAGGATGAGAAAAGTACAAGAAAAATCTAAGGGACAATGACAAACTTATATGGAAAAGGTTTTGTTCCTTTCCTTGAAACATCTAATTTTACTCCAGGAAGGTGTGGGCCCTTAAAAGTGGGCAGTATTTCACTGAATATATGAGAGTACTGTATCTTTTGTAATCTTTAAGAAACAGCAATCTGATAGTGAGTTTCTTATTATCTTCCACTATAACAGGTGTATTAGATCTATTTCTGAAGATGGACAGAAAGTGAAAAGATGTAGAGATAATAAAAAAGTTTCTTCTTTTTTATTAAAATGTAAGAAGCTTTACAGAGAATAAGGCAAGGATTAGACAGTTGTATTTACACACTCACTACTCCACAAATGTATTATGTGTCTTTCAAGGAAAAAACATAGCATGAGACTACAATGTTTTTCTTTTCAGATTGATGAATGATGTGTGTTAAACTGAATATACAGACAAAACTCTTATTTCTATTGATTTTTAAATGTAAATAAGCATGTACTTTGCAATTGCACACATAATGAAATGAAGTGTGTGTATTCATTTACTATGTATTCATTTATTTTAATTTGGAAAAAATATTTGTACTATACCCCAATATTTATATTAAAGACCAAAAATGTTGAAAATTACTATGTTGAAAAAATATAACCTGTTGAGAAAGTACAACCTTAAAAGGAAAACTGGTCATGTTAAGAATTTCCTATCAGAAATGGGCATTTTATTAGTTCTTTCTCGCTCTATTTTGTACTCTTTTCCGTTCTGTTTTCTAATGAATTGTCTATAAATTATGCACTTGTCCTAAAAGAGAGACACATGCATTTTCACATTCTTCCTAAAGCATAGATTGTAGATAGGTTTCTTTCACTTAACTTATATCCCAAATACCATTTGTTGTAATTGAAGATGGTGATATAGGAGACATATCATGCTAATATTTACACAAAGAGAACAAACACATTTCAAGAAAGAGATGTAATTATAATAATTTATTAAATATCTTACTATCAGATGTATTGCCTTAGTAAATCACATAAAAGGATTGCAGTTGGACATATGAAGGATAAAAATATTTGATTAATTAAAAATAATTTATGGTGTCAAAGTTCCAAGATAATGATAGTCCACTTATAGAATAGAATCACAGAGTAAGCAGTGTTGAAAGGGACCGATTAGGATCATTGAGTTCAACTCCCAGCCCCACACAGGATACCCTAAGAGTCACACTATATGCCTGAGAGCATTGTCCAAATGCTTCTTGAACTTTGTCAGGCTTGGTACTGTGACCACTTCCCTGGGGAGCCTTTCTAGTGCTCAGTCACCCTCTAGATGAAGAACCTTTTCCTGATATTGAACCTAAACCTCCCCTGCCACAACTGCATGACATTCCCCTAAGTCCTGTCACTGGTCAAGAGAGTGAAAGGATCGGTACCTGTCCCTCCGGTTCCCCTCATGAAGACGTTAAATGTTTATGAAAGAAAATTCATGTTTCTTTAATAGCTTAAACTCTAACAGTAATATATAGCTGGGGGAAAAAAAAAAGGAAAACAAAAAGAAAGACAGACAGAAAGAAACAAACCAAGAAACAAAGAAACCCAAGATTGTTACATGACATTAAACAAAACAGTGGTGTACAACTGAAGTAATTCTTAACATTTCCAGGATTCAATGGATATTTAATGTATACATAAAGTCTTGCAATCATTAAGTTTTAGTAATTTACAAACTTTTGATTGTTTATGCTTTCCATTTCAGCTGGGCCATGCTTCTTCACACAGCTGTAGATCCAGGACATTAACAGTGTTATGTTGTTTATATCTGGTGAATGACATAAGATGAGATGCCCTATTTCTGTAATCCTGTGATTGTCAGGGCTAGGCCAGGCAGCTGGAGTTAGTAATAACAATCTGTCTGGTATGCAAATGAACGTGTTTGAAGATTTATTTGACAGCGTTACATTAAATGGGATTACACTTTCACTTTGCCTTTATTTCCAATTTTCTGCAGAAATGGTTCAAATATATAGGAATTAATATAAATTTGTTCCTTTTTAATACTAGTGAATGGGGTCTGCAGCTTGGGGGCACAAGTATAACATAGATGGTCCAGAAAGCCAGTCTGAACTGTACCATTCCCTTTAGGCTGAGCTGGTGAACTGACACAACCTTGTACCTTTTTAGTGTTATGTGACATGAGACCACCCATGGTACATATGCTGCATAAGGATTTACAGAGGAGCCCTTCCAGCTGAATACACAATTCCTTTATCAGGGAGTTTAACTTACAGCAGAAAGCTGCACATTGCTCTCTGGTCCTTTGATCAAAGTTAACTGTCCAGGGGTTGAGGCCTCATCCCACAGATTGATCATGTGTCTAGAAATGCTTTACTGAAGAGATTTTCTTTCAATTGTATTTTAGCCTCTATATTAGCCTCTATCTACATGGATATTAACTGAGCTTTTTTCACAGCACATAATGTTAAATAAATGTTTAAGCATTTTAAGATTCAGTGTTGAAAATATTTCCAAAGATAACAATAATGCAGTTCAAGCTGCAGAAGTTGTTAAACAGAGTGTAAGATGGGGAAAGGAAAGGAGTTATTTGAATCCATTAGTCCTCATTTAAAACACCTGTTGCACTTCTTGGGCTGATAGAGTGGGTGAATTTTTCCCCTAGTATAACTCATTGTTATATGATTAAAAACATACAGTCCCAAAATGTCATTATGCACTATATTTTCTTCGGTGATAAATTAGTGTTAAAAAATTCTTAAAAAAAAGAAGAAATGCCTGTACTGACTCAGACTCAGGACTAGTCTTTCCTGACATATCTACAGTTTGCCATGCCCCTGCTTTTTTCCGCAGGTAGCTGTTTGTAAGACTGCGCTGCAAAGCAGATCATTGAAATGAACCAAGCTAAACCCACACCATGTTTTTGGTAGTATGTTTGTGTGTGTGTGAGTTCCACAAAATTGTTTCACTGACCATGTTTGAAGAGTGCTCTACGAGCTGCTGTGCTGGGAAGACTCTGTGGGTGGCACTCTGGAGAACAGAGAGAAGTGATGGGGTATGGGCAAAGACATCTTAATGTAGTTCCTCTGAAGAAAACATGCACCTGCCCCAGTGGTTATGGTCATGAAATGAGCACTTGCTGATGTCTGTGTCTTGTATTTTATTTAAAATTCTACTCATGTTAAATTTTTTTAAATATATCTCCTAGAATTTATCCTTGGTTTCCAGCTACATTTGGCTGTAGGTTTATCCATTTGACTGTCCAGTATTTTCAGTTTTCTTGATGCTCAGTTCAACAAAACATTTTTCTAGGCTTTGTCTAATTTGAACATATCATTAAAAGAACAGATAGGATCTTATAAGTCTCCATATAAATGTGAATTACATGGGGGGCAAAATGATTTACATTTTGCATCAGCTTGAAAACTGCTTTGATTTGTCTGCAAAAGGTCAATGGTTAAGGTACTGAATTAATGTGGGTGCTTATTGTTGTTGTTTTGCTTTTCCAATCTTAAACATCACCAGGACGATTTAATGGATAGTGATTCATTCCCTAGTCATTTTAATTAATCCACTGTTCCTGAACTTAGCAAGTGCTGACAGCTGTTTCTTCCTGTCTTGTACTGTCTGGGACCTTGCTGTTGTGACGCTTCATCCTGTCTGATGCTGTCTGATGGGATATTGCATCTGACTGCTACCAGTCTGTTACTGTATGACACTGTCCTTTGGATCCATGCTGTTGACTGCATCTTTGCCATGCTGACCCTCCTCAGCTCCTGCACTCCTTGCCACCTGTGCTTGTCACCCCGTGTACAGTAGGGATGAACTGTGATACAAGAAGTTATAGGGAGCAGTATTGAGCCCTAACCATAGTGGCATGACTCTTTCAGTCTATTCCTCTTTAAGATGAGGGTTGATTTGCTCTCATATTCAAGAACCTTTTACATCTGATGTAACTAATATACTTTCCCTAAAGATCTTCTGTCTTTGTTATGTACAGCATATTTCACCAAAAGCTATAATACCATACTGCACAAACAAGGTAATAGAGCTTTGTTGAAAGAAAAAGTTTTATAATCTTTTAAAAACTGGCAAGACCCACAAACTTATAAAATTATTTCAAAGATTGTCACAGTCTATTCTATAGAATAATTTGGGGTATATAGCAAAACATTTAATTTGCACAACACAGAAATGAGAGTGTATATTGGCCTTTTACATGTTGCAAGTCAGGGTTTCCCTGTCCCTAAATCTACACACAAACACACTATCTTTTTCTTTCGTTCCTACACAATTTGTACCTTTCTTCACAAAATATCATCTTTAGCTTGTCGTGTCGTCATTTCTCTGCTGTGACAGCACAGAGGAAAGAGCAAAGGGGTAGACGGCCAGGGAAATCCCTGACACCATTCTACTGGCTCGATGGAGTTCTGCTTGCAGACTGCACTGAAGAAGATGAATTGTTTGCACAGAAGGAATGGACAGAGGAAGTAAGGAAAGCTGCAGAAAACTCACTATGTTTTGTCCTCTCAAAACGGGATGAGAAGCTGCTGTGCAGATCTTTCAGGACATAAATCTGTACAGTACCACTGCAACAGCTTTCAGCAGCAGGCTAAACCATCATTTTTACAGGACCCCTTATCTGTCTAACACTAGGAAAGGTAAAAAGGCAGAGAGAGAGCATGAGTATGCTATAGAAACAATGTGTAAGGACAGGTGTGTACTTCAGAATTCTGACTTTTCAACTGTCTGAGAAAACACAGTACCTCTGAATATTTCTTTCTGCAAAGCAAAGCTCTACTCCATAAGACTGATAATTATGTGCAATGTAAGTAAAATAATTTCACAGGATAAAAAGCTGGAATAATTTAGAGGGGCTAGTATTACCATTTAATAGGCAACACTCCAGATATTTTTGTGACTTTTTGGTTAAAAATGTTTTATCCAGAAAATGCTGTATCAAGTAGAAACTGGGTAGCATAATAGGAGGAGGTTGTTTTTAAATTCCATCTGAGGGAAATGAGATAAAAAAATAATTTAGTATATTTCTGTTCAACAGAACACTGAACTATCTGGGGAAAAAAAAAAAGAATTCAAGAAGGCAAATGAAAATGTCTATTGTTGCAATTAGTATTAGATAAAAGCTACTTTGCACATCAATAAAAGCACTTTGAGATTTTTTTTTTTTTCTTGTGCTCCTTACTTGGAGAAATCCTCAGAAATATTTTATCAGAAAAATAGTTCTGTCCAAAATAACTTGTGCTTTCAAAACATTTACCTGTGAGTGGTAGGGGTAGATGTAAACATTTTTGGGTTCCATGCACATTAGGTCTCAAATATTCTAGTCAAGACGCATGACTAATAAACCAAGGGTTTGGATTGTTTGACTTTTTGTGGAAAATCTCTATCGTAAACTTGAAAACTTTTCTTGATAGATCTTTTTTTAAAAAAATTAAATCTTCTTGAAAAAGGGTTTGCTAAGAATGATTAGTAATTCATGAAAGAAAGTTGGATGATAATATCTTAGCCACTTTCAATGCAACATTTTAACTATTTTTTGCATTTCTTCTTGGAAACTAAAGACTTTGGTTTAATGTATTATTTTTTCCATGGATTTTGCAATTTTGATGGGTTTTTTTTGTCTTTACAAGCTCTGCCTTTTTTTTCTGGTAGTTATTTAATTAGATCTTGGTGTCTATACTGCACAGTAACATATAACATTTTGAAACAGATGGAGTTTCTCAATGTGTATTCATTACTGTGACCTTAGAAGCTTCATCAGCAACACTAGCATTTTTAAGAAATGACGACTTTAAACTTGCACATTCAGTGTCTGATTTGCTGCTTTATTTTGATCTTTTAGTAGACCTATCTATTATTTGTTCTTCAGCAATGTTTCATAAGACGTAAAAAGGGCAAAACAATTATTTTCTTATCTAAATAGTTCACAGAAATTGCAATAATTGTAGATGAAATTAAACTGAACATGAGGAATAACTTCAAAATACCCTGAAACTGAAGAGAATCCATCTTGCAAGTATTATATCATTAATATCTCTTCAAGAAGCTTATAAATATACATATTCAAATATAAGATCTTTCTTCTGCTTTAATGATTTCTTATCTATTGCTATTATTAAATAAATTTAGAGGACATAAAATAAGTGAGGATGGAGACAATGGGATAAAGATCTAGAGAGCTCTTCCTGGTTACAATGAACATTCATATTTAATGAGTAGCCTCCTGCAGCTTCTTGCTGTAAACAAAGCTGTATGACATTTGGGTTACTAATTATTTCTAAGCAAGCCAGAAAATAACCCTTCATTTCGGGTCAGGTGAGGAAGGATCTCAGTGTCCCCAGGGGAATGTCTGTTCTACAAGGAGGGCAAGAAGGGTTGTGGTCCACTTTGAAGAAACAATTCAAACTGCCAGGACACAAACTGACAGGATACCTAATAATGCTTGGCACAGCCAGATTATGCCTCATGTCTACCACACTGAGAGTGGAGGTGAAGATCACTTATACTTTGTTACATTTGTATGAGCAAATACACTCATGCAGGCCTTGTACAGCTATATGCTTCTTTGTTAGAAGTATCAGCTACCACCTCTAAGCTTCCTTAATGTTAGAGATGCCAAACTAAACTTTCTCAACAATTCAGACACCCACAGTTGATAATAAGGGAGAGATTTGCTAATTTATTAAGCTAAGTACAATATCTAACAATATTATCTACCTTCACGTACTATTGGAGTGAATCTTTATTTATAACTCACTATACTATTCATGGAAGCCTTCTTTGCTTTTGAAACATTATTTTTAATTTCTTCTCTGTGGTTTCTGTAGCTGTAATTGTAATGACCTTGAATTGTGTCTTCTTGGCTATTACAGAGCACTGAGTATGCAAAGTAGTTAACGGGTATCTGCAGGCACTGTCACAGTGTTTCAGATATCAGGTTACCGTGATATGGATTAACTCAGCAACCAGTATTCAACAATGTACAGTAAGTGCTGCAACAATGCTGGCAAATTAGCTTTGGAAACAAAATGTGATTATTAATCAGAAGTTTCTAGGCACATTTTGCATGTTATAATTACTGAAGGTCTTTTGTGTGTGGCTGTTTCCATAAGGCAGTTTGTCATACTTCAACACATTCTAAGAAAATGCAGATCTGGTGCCAAATACTAGGAGAATAGAAAATGATGGTTCTCTCTTGCTTAAAAATGTATTTCCTGACTCTCAGAACATATTCCCATTGAACTTTACTTTGCTTTTTATGCAGCATCTTATTGCTCAGTGACTGGCAGGTGCTATTTACAGTCACTGGTAGTTTTGTATGTAAGAGCCTCGTCTAAAGAGACATGTCCTGATAAGCTGGCTTTTTAAGGAAGTAGGTTGCTTTTCAAGGAATGCAAGAAAATTTCTGAGGCAATAACAGAATAGGCCTGGGGCTGGCATACCTCAGTAAATAGGATAAAAGATACATAAAAGTGAGGAGAAGTCCAGTGAATTTCAGTAGGTTCTACTCTAAATTTAGTGAATGCTACAGAAGTAGTGGCACTACTTATATCTAAGAAATGTTGTATTGCAGCAAATTCTGTTTCAGCTACTGGGTTCCATGTTAAACACGCAAACACTCCATGCTTGGGAAACAAACCCAGCACTTGCTTGCAGCCATGTACAGATGTGCAACTCTCATTCTGGGCCAATGAATGGAGACTGAGCGTCCTTCTCAGGCCCAGTCCCCATCTCTTCCCTCAAGATCCTGCAAATCATCTGTTTTAAGTTTCATTCAGGCCAAAATCTTCAATTTTTGCTGTATGTATTTTAGATGTTAGTGCTTTAACATTTGCCTGCTTTTTGGGAACAGCCATTATTAATTCATAGCTAATGATACTTGTAGGGATGTGGCATTTACCTTCAATAACAGAGGTCTGGTAGTTATCATCAGATTTAATTTTTAAGATTCTGTTTCCACAGTTTTCCCCCATATTCTGTATTGGTCTCATACCTTGCTTTATTTTATTTCTGTTCTAGCTTTTGGTACACTCCACGCCCTCATGGTTTCCCTCTCAGTTTCATATTTCTTTGTATGCCCAGCATCTTGGAACATCTGTTCTTGTTTTGCCTTGTTTGACTTGGACGTATATTTCTTCTTTTTCTGTTTTAAAATTTAATATTTTGATCAAACTTACCCAGGATATGTGCAGTTGTAACAGAAGTGTTGCTTTAAAAGTACTCCTGTTCATTTCAAGTATTTTTAAAAGTGATTTTCCATATTAAATATGCAGTTTTTGATAAAAGAATGTGTAGTATGCCTCCAGTATAATCTAATCCGTTTTCCAGCATTGTTCCAGTTTCAGTTTCTCTGTTACTGATTAATCAGTAAATAATCAGCATACATTCTTATTCTAAAAGAGGGTCACAAGTATCTGTACTTCTGCATATTTGTTTCTGGCAAGAAATTGTTCTTATTTGTCATGGTTCTGTTTTCTTTACCTTTTCTTACTTTTTTTTCTTTCATTTTTTTAATCTGCATGATCTTCTAAGAATAGCATTACACTTAATGCTCCCATGTTACTGAAGTGATTTTATTGGGGGTGTGCAGCATTCCCATTTGTACCCTGCTGCTTGATCAATTTCTGTGTAGTGTTAGCCTTTCCTTAATCTTTTCTTTAATTTGAAAATGAGTGCTACAACAGTAGCAGATATAGCTTTTTATCAAATGATTACCTCAGAGCTATAGGATTATAGCCTCAAAGGATTTTATAACGGGATTAGAGGGTATGTACCTGGACGTTTACCATACAGCATGTGCTTTGTACATGTTGTATTTGATGTGCGTCTTAGCCCTAGGCCTAGCCCTAGGTGAGTAGTAGGGGGGCACTCCTGTGAGAGGTGAGAGGTATAAATTTCAGCTCATTTTGCATGAGGAGGGCATTGAGTTTGGTTTCCTTAGAAACTGCTGTAATCTCTAGTCTATTTTAACATTCGTTTCTCCTCCTTCTCCTTTGACAGACAGGTTTTAAGTGAAAAGAGTGAACCAATTTTCCATAATCAAAGGAGTTTAAGTGCAGGTGGGATTCCAGGTTGTGAATCCCACTTTCACATAAGCACATAATTTGGGCTGTACTTAGGCACTTAGAAGTGAGAGGCAACATTGCAGATCATCTCTATCCATGAATTTTTTTATTGGCTCACCTATACATCTCATTGTTCAGGATGCTGATCGCTGTGAATCCTACCACAGGGCACCCATTTCTCTGTTCATATTACACTGTACTGAGGCATTCAGCTCTGGTTTGTGAACTCCTTTCACTGCAAGAAAAAAAAAAATAAATTACCCATAATCAATGCATATTGTTGCTTTAGTGGATCTGAGATATCTGCCTTGGCTTCTTAGAAGTGTGGAGAGAGCTTAATATGTTTATACTTAAGCTATAACTGCCCCTATCAAATTAGGAGACATAGTACATCAAAAATCTCAGTCAGTGAAGTGATCTTCAGCAGTCCATGTGTTGGCAACCCAGTCTTCATTTAGAAGAGATTTTAAGCTTCTAATTATGAATGTGTTTTTACTTAACAAAGAGCCTTAGTATTTTAAAAACACTTAGACACTTCCAAAAATGAAAATTAATTGCTTTAGAAAACATAAACATTGTTTTTCTCCTAAATGAACTTTTCCTCTTTCCTACTTCTAAAAAAATCTCCCCCTTTAAGAATTGATGATATGTTTCTTTAAAAAATGTTTATTTCAACAACTTGCCTTACTGCAAGTAATAGCAGTGTTTTTGGATAAATTCTAGATAATTTCTAGTTGCTACCTGACTTGGCGGGGCTCTTCTACATTACCTGTTACTCTGCATAATAATCTGTTGTGATAGGCAGTAAGTAAAGACTAATTTTAATCTCTTGGCTTCTGAAATTTATCCAAGTTGGCCTTCACAAGGCCTCTTTTATAGCCATACTTACTTGTCAATAAATTACAGTTTTCCTCAAATTTGTAAAGTGTCCCTAAAGGTCTTGTTGCAATCTTGCCTCTTGTGCACCTAGAATTCTTGTCAAACAAAAGGGTAATATCCTTATTCCTATTCCCCATACATAGGCCTGTTTTAAACCTGACTCATTCCTTATGTGAAACAATTCACAATCAGTAGGGAAATACTTAGCATTCTTGCTTTCTGAAGTGAAAGAGCAAAATCCAACAGTTGTATTAAAGTAACAACAGCTAGCAAATAAATCACAGTGAATAATATTTGCCCTGTATTTTGTTGTTTCCTTATGTGCAATCACAGGTAAAGTTTTTTTAAGCACCTCAGTAATTTAGGCATCCAAATCCTGCTTTGCAACATAGAGCAAGCAGTTAACCTCTGCTTCTTCAATCCTTAAGTATACAAGAGAGATCTCAGTTTTTCCTCCATGCATCTACTTCCTTCACTAGTTCTGGATTCTGACTTTTATCATGTATTTGTAGGTATTTGGCATAATGGGAAATGAACTTTAATTGGGGCCTCAGGCACTACCGTAATACAGGTAATAAGCAATAATTATAGTGACAGATGTTGCCAGCTTTTAGCTCCATTCTCAGACATTCAAACTCCTGTATTTGAGAATTCAACTCTTCAGCAGGAGGTTTTATTTATGTGTCCCTAATAGGCATTTGGCTTCTTTTTGAAAGCAGATATTACCCCATGTGATTTTTATTTTCTTTACATTCCAATCTGATTACATTATCTTTTATGTCATTTTATATTTTTCACAGATTTCTAAATATTATCCTCCTTTCAAGCCATATCACCCCGGTTACCTTAATCCTAGCATGTTCTTAAAACTTTATTTTCTCCCTCTTGTGTCACCTCTATGTCTGAAAGATGCAACAATAGCAAATCCTTTGAAAACATCTACCAATTAACTGTACTTATCTGTAAAATAGATTCAGTTATTTCATCTACTTCCTAAGACTTATTTTTCAAATCCTATTGAAATCACCTATCTTTCTCTCTGAACTTTGCTAAACCAGCTCTTTAATGTTACACTTATGAATTTAATTTCTCATAATTCCCCACCTCCTCTGAATACATATTCCATGCTGATATTAAAGCTATGGCATTCGGGACCACCTTGCAAATGTGTTATTTCTCAGTTTAACTTGAACTTCTCATCAGATATGCTTCTGTTTTTCCTTATACTTGATTCTTGACCCTCAGTGGCTGCTTGAAGAAGATGATTAGAAGAGAAAACAAGGAATCAAAAATCATTTGCTGTAAGTTGGATACAGCTTCCTCTGCTTCAAGTTTTCCTATAGATATACAAGTGAAAACTCTTAAATGTTGTAACAGGAATTGCAAAACAGTTAGTGTAGAGCAAATTTGACAATTATGATGGATGTGACATTCAAGCCCTGCCTCTGAAAATAATTGTGCACAAGAGAATAAGTATTTAAATATTAGCAGATGTGGTCTCAAAGAAGTTCATGGTTAGTTTTCTCCCTCTTTTGCTTGTGTTTCAGAAAGAATGAGGAAATATTTAATTTTCCTCTCCAGTGGTTTATTTGTGCATGGGACAGTTTGTACACAGATTCCAGCAAGCTGAGAAAATAAGTGTGTTGTCTTAAACATAATGTAAGGAATACTGTCAGGACAGTTAACAAAGTTAACAATTAATTCAGAAATCAAATGAATAGATGTTCTTGTTTGACCATGAACCGAGTGCTTTTGGAGCAGAAGAAAACTTCAAGAGAACCTCTCTGTTCATGGTGTCACCATCTGGACAGAAGTATAAGAAAAAGATTGCCATTGCTCTCTGTCTGACGATAACATTTACCAAACTATGGCACATATTGCATGCTGTCTTGACAGTGACTCCCAGCTGGAAGCACTGTGGATTCCCCCCTGCTGCTGTTAGCTTCCTTTCCTGAGCTTCATTTTCTCTGGTGAAATGAATTCCTGATAAAATAAAAGAAAGGTTAAGTGTTTGGTGCTGTCTGGTTTGTTTGTTCCCTCCTTCCTTTCATTCTTCTTTTTCCATTAACTGTTAATACTTAAGGAAGGACAAAAGAGAAAATGCTTGGTTTCAATGCCAAGCTGTAAGAAAGATGGATGGTCCATAGAGATGTCCTGAATACTGGGGCTAAAGATGGAGTATTTGTAAGAACTAATTTACCTGAGAAAAGGTCAAATCTGTGTTCCTTTAGAAGAACATAATGCAAACCAACTTTAAACTAGGGCTCTAGGATTTGTTATTTGTGGCAGGGATGGTATTTTCATGGATAAATTTGTATAATATTACCTCTGTTAGACAAACTTAAATTGCTCTAACAGTATAGAAACTTTCATTCTTCTAGTAATTTCTTGCTCAGTGCAGCCAAAAATATGGTTTGTATTGTGTGCACTTTTGAAAGACAAGACAAAATCTCCATTGCAGTTGCATCACTGAAGGTGAACAAGATTGGACACACAGTGTCCTCATCTTTTTTCATTCCTTGGCAGTCTTTATTAATTTAGAAATTATTGGGTGGATGGATGACTATAGGTAAAAATGTTGTACAAACTATGAAACTGGGGGAAGGCAAATAAAACCAGCAGTCTTTGAATGAAATGTATGCTGCTACAAGTAAAAGCCCCTAGACTCCAGGCTGCTTGAAAAACCTTTATGTTCAGATTATAGATTTATGACTTACTCTTTCCGATATTCATGAATGCACAGACTGTTTGCCTTAGGCATGTTATAGTAGCAAGGCCTTGAAACTGGCAATAATTGCTTAACACTGAAAAACATAATTATATATTTTTGAGCATTTTAGCAATTGATATATATGTACATTAAAAAAAAGTAAGTATGAACTTTTAACGGAGTAAAACTGCTCTTTCGTCATTTTACATTTGAAAGCTGATTTGCCTCCAGACAGATCACATTGCTTTCCTTTTACATGCATAGACATTTTACAAGTCTTATCGTTAGTGAACTCCACGCAGTATGGGTTTAAAATTTTAATCAAACTAAAAACCATGATCCACTAATGTTCCATAGGCCTGCTGGGTTTAGAGCTGCTACAAGAAGAAATTTTCCCTTTGCATCCATAGAAAGGCAAATTAATTATCATATAGTGATTCCTTCTGAAGAACAGAATTACTTTAGCTGAGTTGAAATATAAATGTGTAACTGCTAATAACTGCATTAGAAGATTTTTGTTTTGTTAACTGCCATTGTCTGGTTTTCTTTGTCAACACTCTGTGGACAGTATTTCATTAGAAAAATTAGTAAATTAATTCTTTTAGCATGCAAAGAAAGACATTTGTGTAAATAAAAATAATTCTTCAGGATTTGGTGTGAATCCAACTTCTATTTATATATTTCTTATGAATGGCAAATGTTCATGGAAAAGTTTGAAAATATTTGACACTAATAGACTATGTTTAAGAATGTTTTTTCAAGGTTTGGTCTACATCACTGATGATTCAGTTCTTCCTCAATAGAAAGGAGCATGAGATAAAAAGCAAATATATAGTGGTTATGCTAGTACCTAAATAGTTGGGGTAGTCTATTATGGTGCATTTTAGCAAAGGAAAAAAGAAGGGAGGGCCCTACAATGTAACAAAGTACCTAGTGTAGGAATATGTAAATACTTGTAACTATTTTTTTTCTTTACCTTTTTTTTTTTAAAGAAAAAAAGAAATAAAATGCTTAAGAGTAATAGGGAAGGACAGTAGCTGTGTCTGTCATTTTCTTAGTTGGTTATATACAGCTTTAGGGCTCAGGAATATTTCCTCTATTCTAGGAGGGTGGGGGTGAGGAAAAAGAACAATGTTTCAGTGATGGACAACGTAGGCAGGGAAGGGTTCATTTTTCTTCCTGGGTAACTTTTCAGTGGCTGTAACCTTAGCATCTCCAGAAATAGTGAATTGATGTAAATGTTCCTGCTAAATCTGGCTCCTCCAACCACTTACACACAGACACAGACACAGACACAGACACAGACAGACAAGTGTGCACAGGCACATTATACCAGGGACTTAGAAAACTCTATCCATGTTCTCCATTTTTTAAATGATTTATGGAAACAGTATAAGTTCAAATAGAGGGAATCCGTAAAAATTTCAGACAAAAAAAATAAAATTCGGCATAAATAAATGATACTTTTCATTAATCAAAATATAGTATTTTAAATAACTTGAAAGAATTATAGGAAATAGGATATTTTCTTCAAATACTGTGCATGCTGATAGGTGTGAAAATGTTCCATTCGTAACTTCTTGGAACTTTAAAATGTTTATTAAAGCTAAGTAGTATATCTTATGTATCTCTTTGCCATCTTGATAAACTCTCAGTGCTAAAGGGTGTAATAATAATGTAGATTGTAACAGCTGCTATATTCTTTGGTCTTTCCAATTTCAGATGATTTACTTTTGAAGTTTTATTTCTATAGGCTTCCAGTTAATTGCTGTGTGCTTTAATTGGGCTTCAGTATGCTCATCTTTTGATCACAATGCAATAACAGGAAACCATGTTTGGGTAAATCTTGAGGGTGTCTGCAACTTGATGGATTGTGTATGTGAATCTTTCACTCCTCAGTCACATGGTGTGTTCGTTTAGGGCAAATTTGGAGATGCACATGGGATACAGATTCAGGTATTAGGACAGTGCAAACTGCAAACAAATTACAGAACCTAGCAGTGCTACTAGTAGGTCTATGCTGTGTCATAGCTTCCAATTTTGAAGAATTTGGAAGGAGTATTAATACTATTGCCCTGATAGCTTTAGGTCATTAGTTCCCGAGGTAAAAATGCAGCTGAGGAAAAAATAGTTTTGAAGTTAATTTGCATTCTCAGGCTGTTTCACCAGATTATTATATCCAGTCTTCAAAAATTAGATGGATCTCTATTCACATGTCTGTTTTCAAACTCAGATAAAAGTGGGAAATTGCCTGCATCCCTAGCTCACAATAATAATAAATCTCGATAGACCTTGAGAGGTAGGACCATGTGAGTCTCATCAAGTTCAACAAGGTCAAGTTCTGCACATGGGCCAGGGCAATCCCAAGCACAAGTACAGTCCTGTGGAAAATGGGTTTAGAACAGCCCTCAGAAGGACTCGGGGGTCTTTGTGGACAAGAAGCTTGACATGAACAGACAGCAAGGTGCACTTGCAACCCAGAAAGCCAAACATATGGTGGGCTGTGTCAAAAGACACACAGCCAGCAGGTCAAGGGAGGTGATTTTCTGCCCTTCTACTCCATTCTCCTGATACCTCGCCTGAAGTGCTGCATCCAGCTCTGGGGCTCTCAACTTAAGAAGAACATGGACCTGTTGGAGTGAGTCTAGAGGACGGCTGGGAAAATGATCAGAACGTCTCTCCTGTGAAGACAGGCTGAAGGAGCTGTGGTTGTTCAGCCTGAAGAAGAGAAAGCTCCTTCCAGTACCTAATAGGGGCCTACAATACAGCTGGAGAGAGACTTTTTACAAGGACATGTAGTGATAGGACAAGAGGGAATGGTTTTAAACTGAAAGAGAGTTGGTTTAAATTAGGTATAAGGAAGAAACTCTTATGAGGATGAAAGTGAGGGTGGTGAAGTACTGGAACAGATTGCCAAGAAAAGCTGTGGATGCCCCATCCCTAGAAGTCTTCAAGGCCAGGCTGGATGGGGCTTTGGGCAATTTCATTTAGTGGAAGATCTCCCTTCCCATGGTGGGGTCATTGGAACTAGTTCATCTTCAAGGTCCCTTCCAACGCAAACTCTTAGTCAAACTGTTAATTTTATTATTCACTATATTAACATGCTTGTGTCCTTACCATTAAAATTAACTCCATGTAACCGAATGTGAGGTTCTTTTCTGGAAAAAACCACCAAACCAAACCAAAAAAATACAGCTTTGAATGTACTTTTGAAAGTCAAGATCACCAAATGTGATAAACTTTTACAGAAGAGTTATTATAGAAAGGTTTGCCTATATCATATGGGTTTCTAAACCCATACAGGATTCTTGCCCCGATGGTTTATATACCATTACTGGGGTTATTCTGATCATATACATTTTCATCTTTTATTAGTATTATTTTATTTCACCAGTTATTCAATCTAAGTGTAACATGACAAGGATTATGACTGTTGATTGGTGACATCAAAGAGATTTCTTTCATCAGTTGTAAATCTGATTCTGGTTTTATTTTATACTTCCTTGCTGGAATTACAAAAAAAGGGAAGCATTGATAATTGTTGAGCTTCTAGTATCTTTTATGACAGTATGGTCTCTTTTTTGTCACTTTCCACTTGTGTTCTTTATGCAATCTTTTCAGTCCTTCATTCTGCTGGGGTGATCACATGTGTTTAATTATTTTTGTTACTATTACTTTAAATTTCTATTTCTGTGACTTTTTTGATAGGTTTTAATCTGTTTTGGCAAAAGTATTTCAGTAAAGTATGTGCATGTATGCATCAAGATAACACATAACATAAACATAACACAAATAGATAAACATAACACCAACAAAATATAAGTATATATGGTTATGTATACAAATATTATATCTATGTATTTACATGTTGATGTGCATATATAAAAATATGCATATGTTTATAAATGTGTACGTGTTCATACACACATGTAAATGCACATATACAAATATATATGTATGTCATATATATTTAAATACATAAAAATGTGATTCTATGAATTTTAATACTATAGATATTGGAGTTTTATCCTTTTTTATTACACAAAGTGTTTTTGTCTTTTCCTCCCTTAATTTCTTTTTCTTGAAGTGTTGCTCCTTCACGTATATCTAAATATCTTGGGAAATAATGTATTCATACAAAAGATAATACTTCAAGGATTTCTAGAGAATACATAGTTTAATCACATGCAACTTATGTTATAGAATAACCAGAAATTGATTCATCCTTTTCAGAAAATATACTGTTGAGGTGAATTAAATATTAAGTTCACGAAGTATGAAATTTATAATCTTGGATGTACGTACAGACTGGGGAGTGAGAAGTTGGAGAGCAGTTCTGTGGAAACATGCAGCTCAGTGAGTATTTGAAGCCATAGATATATTTTCATTCCTGGGATCTTCTGTCTACATTCTTCTAGTATCTTTTCTTTTATTCCTGATTAGATGTTTAAATGAAGTAATGCTTCCTCTCACATCAGGTAGCCAAAATTCTGCTGCCTATATCTTCAGCCCCAGGTTCTTTTAACCTTACCCAAAATTTTGGGCTTCATTTCTGTTTTTGTGTAACCAGCATAAATAAATTCCATTTGGAAAATAAGATAAAGATTGGAATAAAGGATGAGTCTTATTTTTATTCCATTTTTTAATGTATAAAATACTTACACAATCACTTTACTGAGTAAAGTTTCCTTTAGATTAGTTTACACTAGAAGAATATACTTTATAAAATAGAAAGTCTCATTGCTTTGCCTTAGAAAGGAGTCTGCAGAACTCAGTGATCCTTATCAGATACCTCGTGAGTCAGTAAGGTTCATTGCAAAAGCAGTAAAAAAGGGCATTCCTTACACTTATTCTGTTTGGTTTTAGATGCTTATATGTTATTTTGTGTAAGATTAATGATACCTGCCCTGAAATCAGTAGTACCTGTCACATGTTGGGGACCTAAAGTTTTCATAGTTACTAGATATAAGTTTGAAAAAAAATCCTAACTCAGGAACTAGATCTCAGTTTTATAATATCCTGTTCAGAAGACTGTAATCCACACATGTTTATGTGTAAACCTTGGAATTCAACACTCAATCCAGAACTGAGCTACACTTCTGTCTTTAAAGGAGAGATAAGACATACTTGTCAAGACTTGGATTTCTGGGGTTTTTTTATAAGCTAAATAACTTCCTTTTGGGAGTAATATTAGTGAAAAATACCTGTTAATGTAGCAGAGAGTGACTCTTACATGAAGATGTACTTTTATCTTCAAAAGTGATTCATTTTGTAAAGTAATTTTTTTGGTAAATTTCAGATATGGTAAACCCAGACTCCAGCCTCATCATATAACACACACCATATAATACAACAGCAGGCTGCACAAAGTGGAGCACTGGGAATGTGCAACCAGAAGGCACAGGAGCCTTAGACCTGTTCCATTTGTTAAGAATTTAAAACAGCTGGAGCACAGTCCAGACAATGTTTTTGAACATCTGTTCAAAAGCTATTCATGGCTAACCAGTGTAGTATTCAGACCAATTATAATAAATAGTCTTCATAAAAATATATTCCATATGGTCTATTGAAGCAGTCATTCATTTTTTGTTGCTTGCCACCTATCTGACATTACAAATAAAATAAAGTCAATTAATACATGTGTTATTGCTCGTTCTTGCCACTTTGATAAATGTCATTGTAAATGAAAAATGACTAATTGCAACCTTACATGTAGCTTGAAAAATTAACCTCATGCACCCCATATGAAATTGATTAAAGAAGAGTTATGTGAAAACTTACTGATGGGAATTAATCTATCATGTCAGTGAGTCAAACATTTCCTGTATGAGCAATGGGAAAGGGAGCCCAACAGCTGAGATGTTTCCATTTACTACAATTCCACCCAAGAAACAGCCTTATGTCTGTCTTTGAAGTAGGTGTCAGAAATTACCTTCTCACACTCAGTTTGTGGTGTATATACACAATGGATTTATTTCACCTATTGTTTCTGTGTTGTTCTGCTCTTTTTGTACTGTCATACCTCCGTTGAAAATGGGACACTACTGATACACCACACATCACTGGGCAAAATGCCTACGTGTCAACACTGGGATATACAGAGACTGACAGAAGAACTAGTCTAGGATCAGACTGACAGCATCAAAGTTGCTGCAGGTTGACTGAGGAGATGAGGTTAGATTATTCTAGAGCACAGCCATCTACCTGGCATCAGATGGGCTGCCTCCCCCGCTCTGAGACCATCTCACTTGTATCAGGTCTTCTCTTCATTGCCTCAGACTGAGGTGGCACATATTTCCTCCAGCTGTAATATTTTGTTTACCTTTAAAAAAACCTAATTTACTGTTTAGCATTTTTCGCCTGTCTTTTTCTATTTTTCCTGTCTTTTTTTTTTTT
>VZTJ01004571.1:2107262-2153052 GCA_013397795.1 Orthonyx spaldingii
TTTTTTTTCCATTGGAAGTAATTGTTGCTTAAACTGCTCATGGTGATTGATACAGAGTGTTTCCAAATGCTGGAAACATATCTAGTAATTACACTGTTCAGACATGAAGATTGTATTACCTCAAATTGCCTGGAATGATGTCAATTTATCAAACTTCCTGAGAGAAGTTCATCTCTGCTGTAAAGTGATCACTCCTCTCTCTGTTAGCCTGCTTTATCTAATACAGAGGGTCCAGAGGGGATTTATCCACTCTCTTTTTCAACCTCATCCTCTTTTGGGTTCTACTAGACCAACGGGGAAAAAATGAGAGTGTTTTGCGACTGCCTTGTTTATTTTATCGTCTTTCAATGCAGTGGAGGGAGAGGATGTATAATTTGATTTGAAAGCCCGAGACAGTTAAGCAACAGGGCTTTGATAGAGCAGCAGTAATCATGTCTGCTTACTGAAGTAAAACATGGGCTGTTTGTATTCCAGACAGAAGATTTCAATTATGCTTGTTTAAGACTAACATATTAAAAAGCATAAAGATTCATTTCCTATTAAGCACTGCCTTGGTGAATCCTTTAATGCAAGCATCAAAGTGCAGTTCCTGGACATTTTCCTGTCTGTTTAGTGCTGACAGAAGGAAGAAATTATGTTTGTAATATTTGTCTACCCATTAGCAATCAAAAAATATCCTACAAAATTATTTTTACCTTTTAGATTAGCAGCAACAGAATTATTAACTTATAGTTAGGTGTACAAATGTAGTGTTCTTAGCCTTTTTTCCCATGGTATCATTCCAGTGCTTTCAGATTAGCTGACTTAAAAATAAATGTAAGGTTAAAAGGAGATTTGTCTTATTCAAAGGACAATTACTCAGTGGCAATCTGGACTAGTATCACTCAAAGACTAAAATGAATCATGATTCCTTCATAATCTCAATTTATACTTTTTTTCATGTACTTCTTTCAGTTTTCTGATAAGGACATATATTTTTATATGATTCCTCCCACTATTAAGATCTGTGTTTTGTCTATTGTGAAATCAATGATTTCCCAGTGTGCAGTTTGCCATTGAAATGTGAGCCAAAACCTGAACTTTTCAACTAATTTCTTTTCCTTCTCTAGTGCCACAAAAGTACTAAACAGCCCTAACAACGCCATGGTCACACAGCAGACAAACCAAGTTAAGCAACAGTACTTCCTAACTAAAAAAATACTTTTGGAATATCTCAACTTTTTACAAGGTACTTGTTGGCCAAAAGAATACATATAGCAAAGTCACCAGCTACATTCCCTTGACACACCTTAACCTTCAGAGAAGAAGCATAAAGAGGACTACTTCAGTGACTCCAGAACCCTCTATTTCCCCTTCTCAATAGTGGAACCAAACTGTCTTTGATATTTGGAGCTTATCTATACTCAGTTGCTTCCAGTGTTTCACCTCAAGGAGAAATTTCCAGCAGGGAGATTAAAAAAGCCTTTTGTGACTTTATTAACTTTACTTAAAAGAAATGGTATGCTTCTCAGTTTTGTATTTTACAAAGACATCGAGGCACTTTAATCTTTGAGGTAGCAGGTCCAGGTGATTCAACTAATTAGGCAAACCCAGTGATGTACCACTGAGTAAGTCTGCCAAAATCTCCTATCCTGGATGTGTAGTCCAGAGCGCCAGTGAAATAACTCAGCAAGTGCACTCATCAAAGGTCCTGTTAACAAGGAAGGAAATAGGTGCTAAATAAAATCCAAACCAGATTTAGCAACCTTTGATAACACTTAATCTTGTAATTTTCATACTGCATTGCTGCTACTTCTATATGCTACGCTCGCTGCATTTTTTATACTATCAGGCTTATGCACTTGATGCGATTCATTTTTAAATTCATAACATTTTTTCAGGGAGTAACTCAGGGAACAACTCTAGGTATTACTGAATTAGAAAATTTAGCTCCTTAATTCCAAGTTTGATTTAAGCTTACTGTTTAGTAGATATATTCCCAAAGCTCTTTCTCAGAAAACACTATTATAGACGTAGACTGTAGTCTTTGAACTGCTTGCAACAATGAACCATCTTTTTATTATATTTACGTGGGCAATTACTATGATTTCATGTCCATGGCTCTTTAGATAATACAAGTCTACAATGCTACCTGTTGCTTCCATCCTCACTAACCAGTTTAAAGATTATTCCATTATTTGATGTCTGGATTTTTTTTAATATGCTTTTGCTCTTTCTTTTTAATGGCCTAATGGACTAGTTCAGACATCCCCAGTACAAACTGTCTTGTGTTGCCTTATGCCAGAGAGAAAACCTGCTGTTACTGTGCCTGCTGTCGCTATTAGATTACATAGCATAAAAACCACTGTCCACTGAGGAAGATCACGTTGTCAGCACTGTCTGCCAAAGAGACACTGAACAATTTAGGTCCTATCTCCTACTGTGTTGTACTCCAGGAAGGCATTCAAGGAAAATGAAATGACTGTAGCTTCCTGTCAGGCTTAAGAATGTGTTCTGTAAAATATGCCGTGAATAATTCTTTTCTTCACCATTTCTTTACAATTCTAAGTCTCCCAGGGAAAGATGTGTATAATTTGACAGTATTTTGCTATTGTGAAATAAGAATTTTAGCTCTATTGTCAAATTGTATGCATGAATATCTCCTAATACATCCCCTTTTTTAAGTTAGTGTAGAAAAACTCTGAATCCTTAATCAAGGAAAAAAATAAGCCAATACAGACCTAAGTCTTTCCTGTGTACATCTCCCTATGCACTGCTATTTACAACTCAAACTGTTTTCCAACTTCATACAATTAATGCCACATAAACCTGTATTTGGATGTGAGAAAGACGCTAATCTTGGAAAAAATGTACGTACGCATTTAGTTCTATTCATACAGAAAGACCCCACTCACCAGTGAGATTTCTTGCATCACATCCATTCATAATGTAATGAGAAATATATCCCAAACTATTTTTAAAATATACATACTTCAAACAAAGGTACACCTTGTTATAGTTGCTGCTGACATTGTTTATAACATTTTTATAGTATGGATTGATTTTTAGTGTAGCTGGATTGAATGTCATAGTGCATTTCAGCCTTAAGCTTTTTTAAGTCTACATTCCTGAGACAGTTTTTTAAAGGGACAAGTGTCATTGCAAGGTAGATTTGATTCAACAATTGAAAACATGACACTTCTCTCTTGTGGGAATTCTTTTTCTTCATTCCATTTTGTGTCACTTCCCCATCTTCCAACTTCAGTAGAAATCAGCTCAAAAGGCACAAATTTATCTCCACATATACAGATTCCTAACAGGCAAAAAACTCAGCGTGTATTCAGTTCCTTCATAGTATTAACTCATTTGCATGGTAGTGAGTTTGATTTTGATAAAATGTTACTTATGGCTGTTTTCTTGCTTTTTCAGCATGGCATAACTCATACTCCTTTTTCCACATACACAGACATGTTTATACAGCACTCTAGAATTCAGATTAGTGAGATTAAATGCAGGTTCATAGTTAAAGGAGTGCTAGGGAAGGAAATGAGGAAAATAATGTGATCCCTCTTGAACTGACGATAGATGGTGGCAGCAGTAAAAGTTAAACACAGAATTTTAAGTTCTCTCTCCATGACAGATCCCTAAAGAGGCAGCTCAGGGCATTGAACAGTATGTGTAAAGCCAATTTACCAGCAGTGGTGTATAGTGGCAAGGGAATGAGTGGAGATTTTCAGGCTAGTAGGGCAAGGGGGTGAGTAGTTGAGAAAAGCGGAGAAAGAAACACCGGCAGAGGCTGTGAGGAAGGAGTGAGAATAGGGAAGCTTTTGGAGAATTTAGAAGTCTGAGAAGTCTTTTTTTTTATTTGTTTATTCCCCCACCCTCTGCTTCTTAGTTTCCTAATGTAGCTTGTGACTCCTTCACTGGTCTAAACTTGAAGATTTGAAGCTGTACCTCAGCCTTGTCCTCTTTTGCCTTCTGTTCCTGACTGCAGGTTGCTCAGGTACCTAAGCCCCATGAGGGAGGGAGGGAGGGAGGGAGGGAGGGAGGAAGTAATGGGGTGGGTGAAAATGAAGATAAGGAAGGGGAAAGAGTTATATGAGTGAGAGGCTATAAATGTAACAGTGCAGAATCTGCTGCTCTCAGAAGAGGGTTCCTTCTCTTTTTCACCACAGTCCCACCTATAGAGTGGTCTGGGGCAGTAAGTGTACCTGTTTGAAACGTATGGACAACTGTGATGAGATTCTGACTTTCAAAACTCTTGCCAAATTGGCCAACAGACAAGCAAACAATGGCAATCTCACTATTGTAGCTTTCTTACCGTACATGTGCTGAATATATGTAGAAAGGGAGGGAGAAAAGGAGGGAGAAAGAAGGGAACCATGAGAGGCAGAAAGGTTTTGTTTTGTTGTCCCTTTTCTTCTTTAACATAAACTGAACATTGAGAGACTTGGAGAAGTCACTGCAGTGTGTAAACATTTGTCAAGGAGAGAAAGAATTATTTTTGATAATAATGTTCTACAGTTAAAACCACCTGGCATCATCACTTGTTTAGTGCATGACATGCCGAAAGGCCACTAACAAGTAAGTTGCTCCTGGGGAAGGAGGGGGAGGCAAGGAGGAGCAGAAGGAAATCAATGAACAGACATTTTTGTGGTGACTTTCTCATCATGTGAGCTGGAAACTGGAAGCTTGAAATGGTCTTTGCACCTTGAGTCATCAATAATTTTCAAGCATCATTCCCAATAAAAGATGTGGGCCTGATGGATTGTGATGGAGTACTGATTTTAAGTCTCCTCTTGGCTGAATTGCTTGTTGGCGCTGGCATAACAAAAAAATAATGTGTCCTCTGCACCCCCACTCCATTTTTTTTAACCAACAAGTATTCTCACATGAAGCTTTTAAATATTTTATAGCTAGAGTGCCTTTTTCATTAAGAGTATACTTTTATTTCTTGACATTGAGAAAATGGATCAGGATCATCACTTTAAAAAATTTTGTTTAAATGCAGATTTTGAATGACTGCCAGGGTTGAATAAAGAATCCCTGCAGAACAAACACTATAAAAATCAATACTGTTCTTTCCAGGGAGGTATATTTATCTGGTCATGTCTCTTTGCATTTCACTGCAGCACTTTTTGTGGTTTTAAGCCTTTTTTCTTTCATAAAAGTGATGCCTTGTACCTGATTAAACTAAAAAGACTGTTACACTCTGTGCCTAAATAAATAACTGATCACCATAATTAAATAGACTTCTTAAGGTTTCTTTTTTTTTTTTTATTTTCCCATTTTCACTATTACAAGGAAGAATTCCAAGTTACTTTTAAATCTGCTCTTACACTTTATTGACATATATCTACATCTATATCTATATCTATATCTATGTCTATATCTGTATCTATATCATCTATATCTATATCTACCTATATCTATAAATAGAACCACTTGTGCATGACCTCAGATTTCTCTGTAATTCCCTGAATCTTCACTTGGGTTCTTGAGTTGGTTTTTTTTTTTTTTGAGTGAAAGAGAACTAGTTAAAATGAAGAACTAATTTTGGGTGAGAGGCTTGATGAAAGTCCCTGTGACTCCTGATCTCTACATCCAACCAGAGCTAATCTTATTCTGCTCCTTGTGACTGTCCATTCAGATCTTTCAGCTGAGATGCTCTTGTGACCACTTGTTAACTTGTTTCAGATGGAAAGACCTACAGTGTAAGCATTTTAAACTATCTCAACTAATTTGCAATGAAATAGGTTAATAAAGATGTATTCAAGTTCTCCAGAGATAGTGTCTAGCAGAAGGACAGTGAAAAGCAAGGGGCTGCATAGGAGTAGCTACTCAGCTTGGTATATCTGCAGCCAAAATAAAAGATGTCAAAAATCTCTGAGAGTGTTTATACCCATAGACTGCAGACAGTGATATTTCCAAAATTTTAAACCTCAAGAATAAGGTATGTATAACTTTCAGCAACTAAAAAAGAATACAAAAATAAAGCAATGTAAATTCCATATGAAAATACTAAAAAAAAGCTCTTGTTCTGCACTGGTTCAACAAATCCATCATTAGAGAAATAGACCATAAATATTTCCCTTCACACATGATATGTAAGAGCCTTATTACATGTGCGTAAAGATTTTGCAGCAATGATATCTTAGTCTTCTGACAACTGCACAGTCTTGGCAGGGAGGAAAGAAAGAGTGCTTTTGAAACAGAGAATGTACTGGATCAAGTGGTCCTGGACTCTTTCTGTAAAAACAATCCTTGAGTAAGTGAAGACCAAAATACACAAGTTATAATGTCCACCATAGCAGTTTGTTGTGTAAATGAAAAAGTCTCAATGCCAGAGATAAAATACAGTAGAATTTCTGAGCTACTATAAAGTATCCTGTCATGCAAATGTCAGTGCTCTATTGGGTTTTATAAATGATGTACTTCTGCCAGCTCAGATGTAGCCTGGGAGTCTTGCCTATTACGAAGTTTTGCCAAAACACTTCAAAGTGCTGCAAGTATTTTCTATATCAAATGGTGACATATTTTAAAGTCAGGGGTTGGATTCATCTGTCTTCTATTTTTTCCCAGTTCTCATCAAGTAAATGTGAACTGTTGGATGATTCCTAAGCATTACAAATTTGGGTTGAAAGTCATGTTGCCAATATCAAATTCTAGAAAATATGGCAGGCTTTACGATTTGTGTCATCAATCGTATTTCCACTTCTATTTTGTCCTCTAGGCTTAGCCAGATACTTTTATACGTGGGATTCAGATAGTAGAACAAAGGCTTCAAGTTTGTTTAAGCATCCAGATTGTGATTGCTATTTTGGTCAAATTAGATTGTCACAGCATGACAGTAATGCCATTGATTTATTATGTTTTGAAGTCCTTCCCAAACACACATTTCATTATTTTGTTTTGTTTGTTTCTCCTTTCCTCTATTTTTTTCCCCCAAACCTATGCTTCCTGGAAGGATTCTTTGTTCTGGGCTGGATAAAATTCATGCGATCAGTGTCCCTCTGAGGCTTTGTACAAATGACCAAATATTTATAGCCCACAGATAAAACAAAAACTGAAGGGATGAAGAACTATCACATGAAATGGAGCAAGTCAGGAGTTGCAGGGCTTTGCTCTATGACATGAAAGCAAATTCTTCTGCATCTTGTATCCCTCTAATTCAACTGCAATCAACCTACGACAGGTAAAGACAGTCTGTGGTCCATAACGTACAGGAAAATGCCCCTTTTGATCATTTCATCTTCAATTTTATATCTCTTAATACATACTTTAAAGCACATTTAGGTAAAATGGTGACAGACTGAACAGTGCATGAATCCTTCAGGAATGAGAGATGGAAATGTCTCAGAGACAACGTAGATTAAAGAGCTCTTGACACCTGTGCTGTGTAAGTGTTACCCCTTATTGGATGGACAGAAGACTGGATCAATGAACCAACACGCCCAAGTTATCCTTAATAAAGATCAGTTCAGTGATGTGTTTACTTTGTAGATTCCCAGAAACTGTGGTGGCACAGTCAAGGCAGAGTAACAAACAGAGATGATCTTGGCTGAAACAGAAGTGAGTCAAAGAATTAGAAACCAAATGGAAACCCTTAAAAATCTCCAGGATGTAACAGCTTATTTTTCCAATGTTTGATGTCTCTGGTGGCATATATAATCGTTTCTTAATGCCGGACTCTGAGGCTACATTAGCAAGGAACAATAAAGTTTTTGATTTTTCAAGAAATTGATTTCAATTCCAACTGAAACAGTCTAAGCAAATGAATGTTCAGGTCTAGGCAATAGTCATGATATACAAGTCAAAGCAAATTGCACAGACCTTTTTTTTCTTGTTGATCTCTTCATGTTTTTAAAGGTACTTAACCCTGAATATGCTAGTCATTTACACGTCAGTCTTTTGAAGAATAATTTTCACTAACCAAGCTAATAGTTCTGCTTATGAAAGCACCTGCTTACATTTCAGTGACTTCAGAGAGATGTAAGTATGTAAGAAAACACTTCAGCTCATACTTGAATAGTTTTTTTCTCAAGTGAGAAATTCAATTAATAAGCATTAGATATGTCCATGAATACAATTAGACATGTTTCTAAATTTGCAATGAATAAGTTAATTGTTCTTTGATATAGTAAAATGATCTATTATTGAAACTCATCCCTTGAGTACTTTGAAGATTTGTATGTCAGCCTTTCACAATACCAGAGCATCCTAAACATTGAATGTGGTATATGCAGTATTTTCCCTTTTATTACTAAAAAGTATTTACATTGATTTGGAAAAAAAAAATCCAATGCACGAATGATCTTCTTATCAAACAATTCATTCATAAATAAAAGCAATTATATTACCATCCTTTTTTCAGAGGACAATGAAATTTAGGCAGAAATAATACTTTCTGCTTTTGAAAATACAGACATGTCTGAGTAAAAGCTGCTTTATATTATACTTAAAGCTATGAAGATGACTTTCCAGGTAAACAATAACTCTTATTTGCTTATTTTATATGCAGGCGCACAGTCTGAATTTCAAACATTAAAACCAACACCTGTATTGCTGATGTGTTTGTGAACCAGTGCACTTATACCTGCATGAAGTTAAATGATATAATTTGAACTTCTTTGAATATTTGCTGTCTTGTAACTACATATTCTTTTTCACCAATGAAAACAAAAGATCCCCTTTAAGTTCCAGTCCTTTTAAAATTATCAGATCAATGAAACATGTTTATTGAGATGCTTGTTCTTACAGATTAAGACTTAGTTTTTGCAGCACTAACTCTAGAAAGAAAAACTTCCCTGTGTTTCATCATGTATATTTCCATGCTCATTTATAATCATGCTGAAATATCTGCCTAGGAACAAGAAGGTTTTAGTCAAACAGCCAAAACCTATGCTTTTATCTGTGTGCTTTCCTCCAGAAAACAGACTAACGAGAAAGTGAAAGAAAATACATGCATACAGTCCACTGATTTTTGGGAACATTATTTATCAGCAATGGAGGGAAAAAAAATGTGCAGGTAGTCCATTTTTTGTCTTCTGATGAAACAGGAGGGAATTTTCACAAACATTTTTTTTAAAGAATATGTCAACCCTTCCAAAATGGGCATTTCTACACATGCATGTGTTATTTAGATAAGTATTATTTTACTAATACTATCATACTTATTGTTAAGAAGGAACTAGACAGTTCAAAAATGCTGAGGAAATAAACTTGAAGTGTAAAAGACTTCAGTTAGATGTAATGAAAGATTACAAACTAAAACTATTAAGGTAGATTAATATAATTGAAAATACAAATGATGAATGAGCAGTGAATCTGCCAACTTCCCTTTTCAATACACATGCATAAGAGTGCAAATGAATACAAAAATCATCTAAATTAAGAAAATAAAGGCTGATGAACACGTGGCTGCCCTTTGTAATTCATAACAGTAAAGTTTGCTGTTACAGAGAATAAATTCGTTGGGAACTGAGATCAAGAGGAAATTGCGATCAATAGAACACCACATGTAAAAGCATTATGTGGAGGTTATGCTTTAAGGTGTTACATACTACCAGAAATATTTTACTAGACTAGATGGATCACTGTTTTCTTCTGGTCTAGAAATCCGATGTTGTACATAATGGTTACCTCAGCCATGACGCTTAGCACCACAATTAGAAAAAGGATGATAATGGCTTGTTTGCTCTCCCTTCTCTACTTTACCTCTCTGACATCTTAACTGTGGGAAAGTGTTGTGATCCTTGAAGAAACTCCTTAATGCAATAATCAAATCAGCAACTTGCTTGGCTCTGAGAACAAAATCACTTAACATTTTGCTTAGGCATTCATGATTTCTGGTTTGTTTTTTTTTTCCTTTTCACTGAACTTGCTTCATGGCAGGTAAAGTGCCTTCTAAGATCTCTTCTGAAAGATATTCTTGCTTTAGGAGACAGCTTTCCTGTCTTTCCCAAAAACAAAGAACAAAAAAATCTTTGAACTCTTGAGAGACTGATGCACATGCTTCCTCTGTAAGCAATGTGAGTATTAATGAGGGGAAAAATTTTGAACCGATTGTGTTTCAAGTGAAATGGGAACCTAAGAATTTAGGTTAGTCCCATGAGATATTAGGAGTCCATTTAAAAACAGGCTAATACATATAGCACTCAAAATCAACAAAGGAATAAGAGAAAAAAATTCTCTAGAAAGTCAGACATCCAAACAACCCTCTCCTAACATCTGGATCTCGCTGCAGTCCCAGGTATCAAAGTCATCATCCTCTAACCAAGTGCAACTCCTCAATGTCCTTCAGTTTATGCTAATAATGAAGGCATTGAAGGCTGATACTGGGAAAACAGAAATTCAGACCTTTAAATGTCAGATTTTTCGTTTTGGAATACTTTACTCTTCTGGTCTTAGCTACTCCACATTCTTTTTTTTAAAGTTTTTTTAGTTTTTTTTAAGCTTCTGCACCTCATTAACCCTGTTAGATAGACCGTGGTTATGAGGATACTCATAACTCTGGATACAGGTTTCTAGTTGTTTCTAACACAGGACAAAGCTGATGAGAACCACAGTCCCAATCAAAATTTAAAATCACTCCTCATTTGTCATTGGAAAATAGATTTAGACAATTCTAGTTGCAAAATGGGTTTTTTGTAAAAAGAAAAAAAAAATGATAATAAGAAAGGAGGGAGGATTCCATTATGACAGGTTTTTTAAAGAAAGCAAATCTTGAAAGTATCTCTGACAGCTCCAGTAATAATCCTGACTCTGACAGCATAGTGGTGATGAATCCTTGTGTTCTCACCAAGATTTTCTTTTCAGACATGCTGTCATGGGAACTGACATTGTTAAAATGAGGGTGTTGTGATGGTACTTTTTCTCCTGTAACCGTCACATTAGGTTCATCCCTATGTAAAAACAAACTCAATGGTTCTGGACAAGTACTAAAGCAGAAGAGATATTAATGCCTGCTAATCTATGCTTTTTGTGTGTGGGAGTCTAACCTGCAGCTCAAACTCAGTTATGTACACTGAAAAAGCAGTGAATGTTTCTAATAAAACAAATGCTTTGGGAGTTTGTTTCTTCTTAGTCTCTTAGGAAATTTTTATATGTGATTTTGAAGGTTAAAGAAACCCAGACTTGTTTGCATGCCATAAGTTAAAGCCATCAGTATACAATTTATTACTCCAGTTTCCAGTTTCTCAGAGTGGAAAAAAAGGATGCTGTCATTGTTGCTGTCCTTTGCAGGCCAGGGTTGATGTATAACAGCAGGTACCTTTGAAAGAAATGTTGTTGGCGCTTGTAAAGGCAGACTGCCCAAAGCTGCATCTTTTTTTTTATTTAAGGCAAAGCCATTGTTTCTTTTGTTGTTCTCTGTCAGGGGAAATCTTTGTAGAAGAGCTCAGGCAGATTAAATGGCACAAAAGGTTTAAGAAATATGGCCACACTCGAGTTCATGGACATTACAGGTCAGTGGTCATATTTAAACATGCTCATACTTGAATATTGCCCCATGATTATCTAAATCTAGCAATCCTGGAACTGTAGGATAATTTTTAGCTTTAATACTGGTTTTGTTGATTTTTTTTTTTTTTAGGGTTTTTTTTTTCATGTTTCAATGAATAGAAGTATAAAACATATATTTTTTTACATGCAAAGTCTTAGTAATTTTTAATAGTGATGGTGAAGCAGATGAAAAAGAAAGTAGCCTGAAAGAGTTAACTCTAGGAAGCTCTAAAGCCAAATATTACAAAGGCGATTTTTTAGTTTTAAGTTGAAATTTTGGAAACAAGATAGTGTACATATCTAGTCACAATCTCTATGATTGTGTAACGTTGATAGTTCTCAAATTTTGGAAACAGATTTAAATCCTGTGCCATTTCAGATAAAGCTGAATTATATCCTCTCATATACTAGAATTTCAATACACCATTTTGTGGATGCTTGGGTTCTATTTCTGTGTTGAAGTTGATGTCTCCAAGCAAGATTCAAGGTAATTACTACTTCTACTTGCTAAATCTGCAAATAGCAGTATTCAGTCTTCTCAGCTGTATCAATTAGAAGAAAGTCTACATGCATGATTTAAAAACACCAGTAATGAAATAATACTGGTGTTGGGATTTTTCACCTGTGTCACAGCATTTTGTTCCAATAAAATCCTTAAATTTCTTCACTACTTTTCCAATATGCTAAAATATATTTAATTTAAACTATAAACAAATGGAAGCCATGCAATTTATACAAGTACAATTAAATATTTCAGTTTTATCAAAATGAACTGTTGTAATACCTATATAAAATGAAGATGTTTGATTGTTTTCATGTCTGGTTTATATTTAAAATTAGCACTTTTGGAGAAAATAGTCTTTCAACAACCAGTTTTGTCAATTGTCAATTGAAAAAATATTGTCAATGGAGCAGAAGATTTTATCTGTTTATAGTTTGTAGCTTGTTATCTAGGTTATCTAAATACCTTCAGTCCTGGGTTTTTCAAGTGAAGGGTTTCAGTTTTTGTCCTTTGGTCTTATGCCTTATGTCCACCATACCTTTCAGATCTCTCTACATTTTAAACTGTGTTGAAATAGCACACTGCATATGAATGACACTTTTGGCAAGCAATATGTCCAAAGTCAAATTACAACAGAGGACTGTCTCAGTATACGGAAAAGAGAGTGCAACACCTAGACCATCATTTTTCTGGATAGACCATGAATCAGTTCTAGCATTCAGAATCTGTAGAAAGCTTTATTCCTCATGCACTGCTGCTGAGATCCCTCCAACACAAAACAAAGAAACTTCTCCTTTTTCATAAGTAGGTGGAAAGTCAAAGGTTCAGGCAGAGGGTGAAAAATTTATTGGAAATTAAATTGTCAGAATTTTTTGACATCTCTATTTCAAAAACACTTAGGTGACTTGGGAGAACCACTTCAGGAAGACCAAAATTTTGTTAAAAAAAAATTAAAAGTTTTAATCTAAATTAATTCTCCCTTTACCATCACCCCCCCACCCCCCATTTGAATATTGAAAGGAGGGATAATTACAAGATGTATCCGATTTGCACTTGATTTGTTTGACACACAACAGTCAGTGCTTTGTGCTTCCATTCAATATTTCAGTTGTCAGCAGATGTTCAAAGGCAACTGCAGTTCCCTGTACGTTGTAGCTGACATCAGGGAGTATGTTCATAGTTATGTATAATAACATCATACAAGAAAGTGATACACAGTGATTGCAAGCTGCCTATCACTGCATACTATCAGGCTTTGGAAGACATTGCATTTGCTTGCTGATGTATTATACCTCTCTAAATAAGATGATAATCTATAATAATTAGGTTGCCTAGTACATGCTAGGGCAAAAAAAAGTACACAGGGAGGTGTTCAGACATCTTTCTTTCTCTGCCAGACATAACAGGGCATTTAGGATCCTTTCCAGCACAAGTCTTTTGTTAGTCAGAATAAAACATTTTCTAAAGCTAATTTTTCTCCTGAAACCACATTGCTAGCTGGAATGCTGTTTTCCCCTGTGTAACAACTCCTCACAATTGCCACTTTCCATAATCAGAATCGGGCAACAGATTACCATAATATTAAGACAAATCCATGGACCTTATATAAGAGTGCAAAAGGAGAAGAACAATGACAGCGAAAACATAGAAATATCTATCTAACCCAGCTCAGACCACTCTAATCCCATATTTGCACCGTGGTTTTCATTTGTGCTGTTTTATTATATACCACATAATGCATTATAATCAAACTGAAGATCTGGTTTTGTACTTGATGGTATTCCTGTAGTCAAGGACAGCATTCTGGTGAAACAAAAGTCAGAATTGCTTCTGACCTGATACTTCAAGGATCTGGAAGTTGTCAGCCCCCTAGAATCCAATCTAGCACAGAAGGAACACTGCTGCATGCATCACTAGCCAGCGCCTTGACAGGGCAATGACCAAGGTAAACAAACATGGGGGAATTGGTTAAACAGTATTGCACATGTAGACCCAGAAAAATGAAAACATGGCAAAATGTTTTGACACATACTTCAGGATGATCTTAGGTGGCAGCAGCAGAGAGTCCAGGATTGCTCAAACAAAGGACTGAAATGTCTGACCTGTTTCTGATCTCAGTCCCAGCCCTGGTTACACGCCTTCTCTTCAGGCTCTCAGGAGGCTGCGGTGCAGCTCCCATCACGGCGTGCCTTTGAAGGGTGAGTACTGAAGAAAGTCCTGGCCTGCAGCTAGGATAGAGTTCAAAAACCTCTTTTCCCCAGTAACCTCCCAGTCTGGCTCTGGTCTTGACCCTGAGGACCTTGTTGTGTGGCTATTGAGACTGTTTTAATTTTTAAAATTGTGGTGAGAAATACAATTTCTCACCAATTAATGAAATCCAAGGCTTTTTATGAATAGAGCTGAACTGTGAAAAACTTGAGTTAAAAAAACTTATTTATATAAAACAAAGCTCTGTCTGTCATTGACACTACTTAAAAATTGGAGGTAGTGTCTCTCATAGTGTTTTCCATTTCAGATCTAATTTATAAAATAGTTTTTCATAGTATGTGAGGTAATGTGAAAATCTGCGTGTTGGGAGTAATACACATTCTCGTGCTTCCTAATGGATGCTAAAGACAAGTCATCTGCAAAGTCTATACCAGACCACTGAGAGATAAAATGAAGGAGGAGGAACGGTGAAGACAAAGGACTCCCATATGCAATGCCTACTGTGTGTTCTCTCAGACTAATATTGTGTCACCTTGTAGGTTATGACAAGTAAGTGTAGCACAATACAAAAAGGAACTGTAAAAGTATAGTTTATTTATAAAATAAATGTATTTAAATATGGAAAATACTCTAGAGATATATATACAGAAATAAAGAAAAGGACTCTTGTCTTACTCCTCAAAAATTAGGACCCTGTTGACCCTATGTACTATCCTATTCAAAAGACATTCTGTTTGTGGTTTTTAATATATCTGCAGAACTGGTAATTTACTTTTCATCTAAGCATCACAAATGTAGATGTTCTGTCATTGATGGGATCACTTCTTCAGGCATACATGTAACCACTTATGTTGAATACAAGGTGAGTTTTACTCAGGTTAAAAAAACAACTTAGAATATTTTTGCTTTTCTTAATTTCGTTAACACTTCATAATACCCATTCTCATACTAACCCTTTAGCATTTAATTAATCTATTGGAATTTGATGAGCTATTTTGAGAAAAACCTGCTTTTATCCTGTATTGTACTTTTGTCCAGCTGTACTGAATTTTAAACTTCTTTTGAGATGTAGCCTGATCACCCTTTATTCAGCCATGTAAATGGGATTCATAAATGCAACTTATTAATTACATGTCAGAGGGACTAGCCATTGATCAGTTTGGACAGAGGAGAAATCTGGGATAACTGCTTTGTAAGACTTTGAGAGGCAACACTGTGATGACATTGATCACAATATTGGTAATTCTTTTTCTGAAAATGATTTTTTTTCCATAATAATCAGATACAGTGGTTTTCTTACTCCTACAGAAGGAAACTAAAACCAAGCAACCTGTTCTCAAATAAAAATTCTGCAGTATGATATTAAAGAAAAACCACCTCAAAAAGGCCATGCCAAATTACCATATTTTATTATGGAATGTAACAGACACATTTCTTCACAGTCAGTTCAATATTTTTGTTCAAGTTTAAACTGATTACTTGGAAAATGAATGAAAAACATTTTGTAAATTGAATTTCAAGGCATCTGGCTGCTTAACAGGAAAGCTGAGTATCAGACTAGTACTGCTTGAGAGGTTCTCCAGAATCCTGAAAGCATCCAAAAGTATGATGATTATAAATTTCTACAAGTTTTATGTAATTATGCATGACATTTAATAGAAATCTTCCAAAGTGGCTAGATGAAGCTTATCTGAGCTGAAGTGAAATTAACTGTTAAGGGTACACTTCAAAATGAAACCCTCCTTGTTTTGCACATCTCATATTACAACAGTAATTTTGACAAAGACGGTCAAACTGTAACTAAAATAAACTGTGAAATAGAAGCTATTTTTTAATTAGCTTTTGAAAGTTTGATTTAGTTAAATTTTTTTATCCTCATTTTGCTTTGCTAGAATCTTAGTACCTTTGATGTAGGTACTCTGTGCTTTGATGATTTTCTCTTCATGTTTTCTTTTCAAAGCATTTGATACATTAAAACATGCTATCCGATAGGATCATTTAAAATAAAATAATTTTAAAAAACCCTATTTTTATTAATCTTCATTAGTTCGTTGTCTGAATGACAATGGACCGGAATAAAAGTCCACAGAAATGGGTTTTACATTCAGTATGATTAGGTAACAGGATTAGAATGCTACTTCTTCATGTATATTTTTTTTCACTCAAAATACCAGTAGGTATTTCAAAACAGAGTTTTCTCTATCATAAAAATAAAGAATTTAACATCAGACAGGGCTTATCATTTAACGACACAGAGGTTACATAATTTTAAACAAAATGCTGAAAACACAAATAGTTATGAGCTCCTTATTGGTATCATATCTTAATGAGTTTGAAGCAGAGATCAGGTACAAAAACCCCCTAGTCTGCATGGAATACACTCGTGAAGATTCTACATAACTTTCTGTTCTGTAACAATGGAACAAGCTAAGCTATTGAAAGCATTCCTATCCCCTTTCATCTAATATTGCCATAGCAAATCCTAAACCTAATTACACAGTGTAAACTGTTCATTACAGCTCTCAGTATTTCTTGAATTTCAACGGGAAAAATCAATGAGAAAGTTAAATAATCTAACTTCACTCTTCTATTAGACAGCTTATTACCTTTGTCTCTCTTAATATCAGCAGTAAAGGTAAATCAGCAGAAGTATTAAGAGTGGAAGAGGTTTGAAAGTTCACAGAATGATTTACAGAAGAAAATCAGAGGAAATTTTATTAAATAGTGATTAAGAATAGAATATGGAAAATACTATTTTTAAAGGCTTTGACATGAGTCATTAATGGAAGGGATTTGTGGTAATTATATATCTGTACTAGGGAACAGTACAATTGTGCAATTGAAACAATCCTTATGTGCAAAACCATGTTTTTTCCTTAGGCCTATTAATAGCAATATCAGTGACAGCTGACCAGCTAGATTTCCAAGCCTAGCGGTGAGGCAGTCTCCTCTTGGGTGTGCACTTACGCCCTACACTATGTCCAGCTTGAGGAACTGCAAGAATACACACCAAGTGTAATGGGACTATGTGGCAAAACAGTCTGCAGGACCCTCCTGGATCAGAGGATCTTGTCTCTTTTTCACCCTATTCTTCCCTAAACTTCTGTGAAACTCTGAGTATTTTGTTCATAAAACATGAGACGATAGTGCAAATACAAGTTGTGATTTCTACTTCTTAAAGCTCTTGTGCTGTAATTTGCTGTGACAGCAACCATACCAAAGAAGTTTGGGGCCTGTAAAAGGAAGTGACTCTCATTTTCCTCAGGAAGTCTAGAAGCCACATAGAAAACACTATTAATTTTCAATTCAGCATTATCTCGTCTTCCCAGTCCATTCTCATTGCAGTGAACCACATGGGGAATGTGGCTATTTTCTTCTTTTGAAAAATTATTCTAGACTTTCAGTTCTAGGAACTTTCAGGTCTTGAGTCATCAGGACTTGTAGTGTTGATTATTGCATTGACCTCCACCAGCACTATCAGCAAGCCTGAAGAAATTTCGTCCAAATTCCAGCTCACGACTTAGGAGGCAATTTAAAAGCACTTCTGAAACTGTTCACCCAAGGTTTTTCAAATGCCTTGTGCAAATTCAAGAACAAAATCTTGAGAGACTAACTGGTGCCAAGATATACAAAAGCAGAGCAATTCACAAGGATCTCACTTGAAGACTCGTAGCTTTCATTTAAGGTGTTTCAAATTATTCAAATTTAGCAGCTGTTGTTAGTAAATACTAAGTAATTTGACTTAAATTCCTCCTGAAATACATTAACACAAATCCCAGGTATTTTATTTGGCCCATGCCTATGTTGTGGTGAAGATTAGACTTCTAACTAAACATCATCCACCTCTCCAGTTCTGGCAAATGTTTTGGTTGGTGAGTATTTTTCCAGAAGTCAAACATTTTAAGCAAATGTAATGTTACATTTTCACACTGCCAATTCCTTCCATGAGGAAGCTGTTATTCCCCTGAAATAATATGTGCAAAAATAAAATCTAAAATGAGTTTCATATTTTACACTTACATTTGCCTGTTTTGTGTTTGAGTAGAGTTAACACTGGAAGAAGAAACTATATAAAGAAAACAATAGTGACATGTTAATGCCAGCTGTTATGTGGTGTGATATAGCTAACTCCAGTTGGAAAATGCAGCTCTTGCCATATTTTATTGAGTCAAGTGTACAACTCAAAGCTGTATAAATGTCAAAATTTAAAATTCAAAATTGCAATACAGCCTGGTGTCTAGTACTATGTGCACAGGGTGGGAAAGGGAGCAATATATTTGCAAAGAGGGGGTTGGAAACAGAAATCTCAAATTCTGTAAGGAAGACCACTTTCAAATTTAAAACCTGCTTGCCTCCCTCCTCCTGTGATATTGAAATGTGTTCTGTTTTCTGCTCTAAATATAGTAATTTCATTCTTTGAATGAATGAATGAATGAATGAACTGAATTAATATATCCCATCACAGCACTTCACCAGGTTTTCTAGGTTATTTCATCCAGCATCTTTCAGGCTCCTCTTGCAAGAGAAGTTCTCTACTCCAATGATCATCAGTGTGGCTCTTCTCTTCTCCTCTTCCAGTTTGTGCTCCTGCAGCATTTTCCAAACACTGACTGCGGTTAACAGTACTTCAACCAGATCATGTCCATAAATGGAAAAGCAGAGAAGGATTCTGGGAATAACAAATTCAACCTCACGGCTCATATCAGTGCCCACTGACTGAGGACTTCACAGCAGTGGTAAGTAGGCTTGTTAGCAGTGAGCTCAGGTTTAACATTCAGTGGAAATATACCTGACATTCAATACATCTTCCTACAACATGATGGACCTGTATTATATGCAGCATTCTGGGTGATATATTAGGAGTGCCTGCTCCAATGACATTAATACTTCCATATTTCTTTGTGAAATACCTTGCCTGAAAAATCCTAGGATTGCTTTTGACATTTTCATGGCTACTTCACAGAGATGGTTCATAGTAATCTTATAATTGACTAATACACCTAGATCTTGCTCTTCCTCTGACATTTCCAACTAATGACTTTCCATGTGAAGGAGGAAATTCTTGTTATTAATCTTCAAATGCATGACCTTGCACTTTTCTATGAAATCTCATGCCATTTCCTTGTTTCAGTCTTCAAGGTCTTTTTTTCTTCTTAGAGCAGGATTCTATTCTTTTCCTCTGCTGACAGTACCTCTGCTTTACATAATCAACAGAATAATCAGACTAAACGTAGTACCAGGATCCTCAATGAGAATATTTAAGGTAGAACCTAATATCAACCCTTCAGAAAGTTTGTTTGTAACTGCCTGTGAACCTGATATGCCAATTTTTAATGTGAGCTACTGTTGTCTCTCATTTAGTTTGTTCCCTTCCTAAGTTAAATAGATTTTCCTAGTCTGGTAAATCCTTATCAAAGCAATGTCCTTGATTTTTTTTCAAAGAAAGCTATCAGATAAATGTCACAACCTACATGTGCTAAAACCGTGTTTGCTTTTTGTTCTGCTTGTCATTTACTGATTCTTTCTTTCAACATTTGTTCTGTAGTTCTGGATACTCAATAAAGAAGTTTGTAACATCCAAGATCATTTCTCTAACCTTTTGAAAACATTCTCAGAATGTAAAATACCATCCACAGTGTGTTCTATTCTCTGAAAATCATCACTAGTCAGTCTTGCACAACTGGGTGTTGAGAAACATAAGGACTCAAACCATCCTACAGATTGGTTGCACCAAAGCCTACTTTTGTGCAGAAGTCAGGCTGGTAACATCTCTTAAGGTAAACACAAGAATTTTGCTCAGGCATTGTGGCATTTTGTGAGCATTTAGAGGTGAGCTGAGCAGACTGCTTTGCTCCTGACCCCAGGGTGAGTAACTGAACATTCATCTTTGCTTAAGATGTTTAGGACGAAAAAAACCCCACACTTTTTCACATCTCACAACATGAAGGTTTATTAAAATTCAACAAAAAAATGGGGTCCTTTAAGTCTTGGATGTTCTTGATTACTACATTTATTATGCATACAGTTCCTATATATGCCCAAAGGACATATTTTTATGGCAATGAGATTCTTGACCACTTACGTCTTTATCTTACAGTTAAAGGAAAGGGAAATTCTGGTCTTAGTCTTACCACATAGAGGTCAATTTAATTGGTCCCTAGATGATACTTCACTAATCAAGATGAAGTGGAATTTGTTTGCACTGCAGTTCATCTGGAGTCATATTTGTGTGAAGTGAACCTAAAAATCTAGGTGAAATGTACAGGTTGTGAACTCCAGCTAGCAAGTTCTGGATCACTAAAGTAACATCATTGCTTCCAAGGTACCACATTAAGTTATACATACAGGGAACTAATTTATAATTCTGTTTATTAGAAATGCTTGTATGCTATATATCCTTCAGTGGAAAAAAAATCCTCTGTGTTCTTTCACAAACTATTTTGTCAGAAGCAATAAAATAAGCTTACACTAAAATTCTAAAGAGACAGTATTTGTAAAATGCAATTAGAAATATCTATTAAAAACTTTCAATCTGATGAAGATAACATCAGCCAGTTGTGGAAAAAAAAAAAACCCACAAGGAAAAAAACCTATTGATTTCTTCAGAAATCAGGCAGCTATGTGGTATCCCTCTTCAGAGCTTAAATAGTCTCAGGTAGAGGTAGAATTTCTTAGCAGAAAGAGTTGAGCTATCCCTAATTGTGGTTTGTTATGTAAATCATTTAAAACATCTAAACCACTCTTCTTGTGGTTTAATGTGCCTGTTTAAGTAGATAATGTATTCTCTCTAATCACTGCAGTGATATTTCTTAAACATAGGCTTTGTTTAACAAGAAATGCAACCAAAGAGTGGATGTTTCTTTATAGGTTTATTTTAAGATGTTAAGAACAAATAAATCTCTAACTGTATTCATGGAGGGAAGAAAAAAGACGCTTGCTTAACATAAAAGTAAAACATGAGCAGGCTTTCTATTGAGTATATGATTGAAATATTTTGTTATTCATTTATTACTGTTGGCTATGAAGCTTTTATTAAATATCTCAGAAATATAAATGTACAATCCCCCCTCAATCCTCTCCCCACCCACTCCTAGGCATATACAGTTTTCTTCAGGCACCTATTAGGATTATGGAGGATGACTAAGAAAATTAATTAAAAATGAATATACACCAAGGGTTGTAATTTACAGCCCATCGGGTTCAAAATATTTTTCTTAGTTCATAGCATGTTCCATGTGTGTGTTAAAATTCAAGAAAATTAGTCTCAGCCCTATATATTATATTTCACTGTTTCATTAAAAAGTTGCTTAAATGCTTTCATTAAGTGGAACATTTATTTAGATATTAAGGGAAATTATGTTCAATATGTAAATGATCTATTTGACACCAAAAGGGGAAAGAGGCAGTAACAATTTTAATTAAAAATTCAATCCTAACAGGGTTTGCCCTCGTCAGCTTAGAAATATTGCACAGGCTCTTTATTAAATTGCAAAGTATCTGCTTAAAAGCACTGCGCTGTGTTATGGGCTAAATCATTCTTCTCCCCACCAGATCCAGTTTCTACAAAAGTCCATGGCAAAACTCTGACTCTAGAAGGTAACGGATTCAGTGTATAGCTTCAGAACAGTTTCCTCCATGGGATAAAAAGGTGCATTCTGACCTTGTTTTAGATCTGGCTAGATGGATGTACAAGGAAAGAAGAGGAATATGACATATACAGATACACCTCCTGTCCTCTGTGCCCATCTCTGGCTGTCCCTACCAAGAGACAGTATCCACAGGACACACATGCTTTTTTCCCCTCTCCAGTGCTGGTGAACAAAGGTAGAAAATGGAGCAGCCAAGGTACTTGCATTATTTTCCATTTATGCTGCAATGTATTTGTTTTGCCTGTCTTCTTTCATGGGAAGGATGATACTTTCTTACTGGAAAAATCCATCAGCAGCATAATGACTTGGATTTAGTAGTGGAAGTGAGAGCAAGGCGAAGAAGCTGTGAGTATGTTTGGAAGCATTTGAGTTTTCAGGGCCACAATACAACTAATGGTTGAGGCAGTAAGGAATCTCTGTTCCCACTTGTGTTCATGTGTGGCAAAGACATTTGGGCTCAGTGTGAACATCACGTGGCTCAGACTTAAAAAATCTGCTTCTCTTCCTTTTCTGCCATTGATCTTGTAGCATGATCTTGTGTAACTACTTTCATATTTGAGTGGTGGGGTTTTTTTGCCTTTCTCTTTTCTTAGCCTTTATCTCTCTTTGCATTTGAACTGTAAGGCTTAGGAGAAGGAGTGTCTTGTGACAGGTGTAGTTATACTACACAATGAAACTCTCTTATCAGGTAGGACCTATGGAGCTGTAATATCAATAATTAATAATCATGAACAGTGCCTGGTTACTGATTCATTAAAACTAAAATTTATCCTAATTTAACTGGATCCTGAGATCCCTATAGACAAGCCATACAAACCTACGTAACACCCCTACCAGCCTTTTGACTAGTTCGTATTGTCATTGGATTTAATCTTTCCAGAACTAAATGACCTCGTGCCCATCAGCAAAGGAAATAGATTGACATCAGCAAAAACTAGGGCAGTGTGAGCTGTACCCGAGCTGGTAAAACATTGCCTGAGGAATTCTGAATTCCTACAGCAGTTCAGAATGTGGTATAAATCAAATGAAATTGTCACAGGACATGGAAGCAACTCTCATTTTTGTACTTTGAAGGTATGAACCTTTCCTTCTTTACTCAGGCAGCCTAAATACATAGTGTTAATGCTTCTTTTTGTCTAAACCTCTTAGGAGTAAATCCAACAGCTAGGAAACACTGAGACAGAGAAAGAATGTGGATGTCTGAATCAGGCCACCTGACCAATCTGCCAGATCTTCACTTGGGAAAAACTAATTTAATTTTTCGTCAATTAACATAGATATTGAGAAACCTCTCCCCTCCTTCTTTTCTCAAATTCCAAGCTTCCAGGGCTGTTTCCCCTGGCTCAGCCCTGACTGCCGGGCAGCGTTTTGCCCTCCCTTGCCAGGCTTTCCCCGGGGCTCTCAGCCTACCCGCTGCCAATGGCTGAGGGACTCAGCCGTGCCCTGCTCTGGGTGGGCAGCCCCGGCACAGTCCCCAGCACTGCTGACACTGCCGCGGCACCCGCGTCCTGCACAAGACTCAAAAAAAGGTGAAAATTGATCTTGTCTGACAACGTACTTTGGATAAGAACCTCAAATTTCAGATAGTTATATTTAATGACAAAACACATCGAGATTTTGGAGATCTGCATTCTTTTTTTCCCTTTCTTTTGCTGGAGTCTGTTATTAAAATACAACCCTTTTCCTTTTGACACTTTTTCATTTGATCTTACTCTGTGGACACTTTTAACATTGGGAGGGCTTTTTCATCTCAACCCAAGGAAAGGGCAAGATAAAAAAGCATGTGTTTGTTCCTTTGAGCGTGGCCTGTACTATCAGGAGATGTGTCTTTTGGGAGATAACCCTGTCTTTGCTTCTTAAGCTTCATCTGAAGGGACAACATAGAAGCCTATGGTTTTGCGTGAGCTCAGCCTGTGCAGGCAGGGAGTATCCCATCAGGGAGACGCCTGTATGCTGTGTTGGTACTGCTGTAGCAGAGCTAGAGACCTAGTTCCTACCTGGAACAAATGTGTGTAGTTTGTTTTAGCTATTAAACCTGTCCTGTCCTGTCAAAAGTAATCCTGAGGTCACTGGTTTTGTTTTCCTCAGAAATGTATATATAAGTAAAGCATAAAACACAGAGAGAAAATAAAACTAAAGAAAAAAAATTAAAGCGTCAAACATAGCACGATTCCCCACTGTGCCACATTTTTGGGCAATAGTTTGCATTGGTGCACTGTGGATTTAATTTTCAGGATCTCAGAGCAACTGTGTCTGTAAGAAAGCATCTATAGATACTGTATGCCTGAGAATTTTTGAAAATGGAGCCAAAGGAGAACAAACCAACAAACTTAAATTCTGTACATTTACATTGTAATACTTTTCTCTAAGTGCTGTAAGGATTACAAGGTAGAGCTCGTTAAGCTTTGTATTAATTTAGTACTTTGGCATTTAATTTGTGCTGATATAGACTGGGAAAATGGCTAAATGTTACTCACCATTCTTTTTCTTTAAAATTTTGTTAAATTTCATTGTGAAGAAGGATTCTAAGTTTACTAAAAGTTTACTGAGTTTCCTAAAAGCCAGACCAGAAGAAAAAAACAGTAAAACTGGTTTAACTAAAACAGGAAAAACATCTTCCAACAGTTAATAAAAATATGATCATTTTATATCCCAATATCCAAAAAGATATCCTAGTATTTCTACTGCTATAATCTAACTGAACAAACAGAAACAAAACACTTACTCCTTCAGTATTTCTTTGGATAAATTGGATCTCTTGGAAGAAAAAAATAAACTTATGACTCTAGTTCCTCACAAAAACACCACTGAAATTCTGAGCCTTTAGAGATCTTTCTGCCACTGCTTATTAGAATTGGTCAGGCATTTGATAAATGTTCAAGAAGAAAACCAGAAATAGCAAAAATTAACAGTGAAGTACAGCCATTTAGCTTTTGCTGTTTTTCAGTCTTTTCATAGCTTCCAGTTCAGCATTTCAAAATGCATTTCAAAATGCATTTTCGTTATGAAATGGAATGAAAAGTCATGATTTGGAAAACTCTATAAAAAGTTCAGAAATACATTTGCTGAAGGCATAAAGAGTTTTCATTTGTGTCACGCTTAAACCTTCTATGTATTTATACAGCATTTTATATTAATGCATTAGACTTTTATTAGAAGTCAAAATGTAATCTAAACTGTAAAATTAACACAACAAATTTGACAATAATCAAGTAAAAAAAAATCATAATTATTCATTTGGAGTCTTTCCAACAAAATATTTCATCAAGATGATGATCAATAAAAGCACTTCCATGTGATAAATCTTCAGTATTCAACTGTGCCTTCAAGAATATGTCAAGTTGTAGAAGTACACAAACAGCACTTAAGGATGAGAATATCTTGGCCTGTGGGAAGCACCTTCCTTCATGTTATTGAAGCAACAGTGGAAAATTAATGTCTCTCTCAGCAGTAACCCAGTCAGCAATAGATGCTTTAAATGAAGGAGAAGGAAAAGGGACTGTGTGCCGTGTATCACTTCATTCACACTTTTCAGTTATGACCCACTTCAACCTCTGTGCTAAAACCAACATACATGAAATCTACCACAACTGAAATGGACTTTTCTTTCTTTAAAACCGAGCTATAATCACACTAGCTGAGCCTTATATTACAATTACAGCAGTTCAACTCCCTTAGGGAAACACTTTCATTTTAACTTCAAGATGAAATTAAGCAAAGTTAACTTCAGCAATGATCAACAAGTCAACAAGAGAAAACTGAAAGGAAATGTTAATGTCACAGGGGCATGTAGAGGAGTGTAAGGTTGATTCTGCTGTCAGTAATTAACTAAAAGTTTTGTATGTTTAACAGTACTCAACCAGTAAATCTATTATTCAGGAACACTCAGTGAAGTCAGTAAATTAGAATTTTTAAGGTTTTTTTTCCAGCCTCGAAAATGTTGTAGTCATTCTAGTCATGAATGGTTGTTATAAACCACCAAAGACAGAGGAAGAAAGGTATGTCTGTCTGCGCACTCCTTTGTGTGCTGCTACATGATACATGTGCTTTTCAATGCAGATGAATGCAAACCAACTCAAGATCCAAAGTCATAAGCCGTTGTTAGAAAAATGGATACTGGTTAGCCAGACTGTATCTCCCCAGATGTGTTGTGCTTATAGAGTCTATAGACAAATAGGTCCCTCTCTCTTTTCTGGGAATAGGACACTGAGGAGTATTAGGGAATGGGGAGGAGAAATCAGAGCACTTCAACCCTTATTTGCTTTTTCATAATTTTCTTGAGGGTGTGTCTCTTAGAGGAATATCCAAGAAGTGGGAAAATTGTGCACTACTTTGTGTAAATTGTGCACATGCATCCCATGTGCGTGGAGCAGCCTGAAAGCTGTTGCTCCCTAACAGCAGAGGCAAGACAACTGTATCTTGCTGTTAGATAGATTGTAAGTCTAAATCTAGCCCATAGTGGACTGTTTCAGAGATTTTAGCAATAGTGGACTTAGAAAAAAAAAAATACTTCCTGCAGGTGTGAATACCCATAAGCTGTAACAAGTTTAAACTACTTAACTTTAAGGAACAATGTCAATTTTCATCATTTGAGAAAATGTTTAAGATTTGTAGCCACATAATAGCACACATGAAATCAGTGTGATGTTAAGTGGGTGTGAACTGAGGAATGCAATGTTTATTCTCTTCCTAGATGATTGCAACATTAACGGCAGGGGTAGTTTTCTCAACTCCAACGGCTCCTAGTAGTCACATGGAGTCTGCACAGAAGTATTACATTGTGCTGCCATTTACAGCTGTGATGTCAAGCCCCTCCACATATTCGAAGTTATCTATATATTGAACTCATGTCAGCAGAAGAAAAGAGCAGACACAAAGTCAGTTGAAAACCGGGTTTGATTCCACTTCTCCTGGCAGTGCTTCTGTCATACCACAAGGGGTAGAATGAGATTAATGCCATCACCACCACTGTAAGTGATCTTCAGCTGAGCTACCACAATGAAAAAAACAACTGTTCTGTCAAAAAATTGAATTCAAGTTTTCCTCAGTTCTCCTAGTAATAACGAAATTTAATACATGTTAATATTGCTTAATATAATTTAAAAAAAATAAATTTGTATAATCAAGCACACATTTCCATGGCATTAGATTCCCTGGCTATGTTTTTATCACTAGCAACAACATTTCACTCCCATAGAGAATTTAAAAGTTTGAAAGGCTGTGTCATTTTCATGGGTTTTTTTTATTATTTTGAAGCTGGACATAGGAACACATCAGTTTATGGATGATAAACATATTGACTTTCCTTCTGACTATGCCAATTCTGCAATCAGGTGACTCTTTCACATGTCTCTTGCTTTTTGTTAGTCTAACAGAGACAGCATTATTTCTTTTAATACAGTTTTAATATAGTAAATTTCTTTAATACATTACAATACAATATTTCTTTAATATACAATTTTATGCTCATCTATGTCTCAATATTTATTTCTCACTCAAGTTTCTCTCCATAAAGAAATATAGTATCTCTTTGACCTTCACTGTTTTTACTTTGTCTTCTGTACATTTACTTCTGACATTTGTTCTGCTTGGTACCTTTGTAGTTCTTTCAGTTTTCTTTGTTCTCTTTCTGTCCCCTTTATATGTGTATGGTTTCAATGATCTGGAAAAATACTCATCTGCAACATTCTTAAAGCTTATACTGAGTCTGCAATTCATCTTGCTTAGGAGTTTAAAAGTTTCTAGGAAGGATTTGCATATATATTTTTAAAACATTTTTTCAAATCTCTCTTTGCCATATTCCCATTAACAGCTGTCCTTCTGTGTCTTGGATCACCACTCATTTTGTTGGGGTTTTTTTGACTTTGCTACAAAGCTGCTTTTAGTTGCTTCCCGTATCTCACTTAGCTATTCTCATTAATTCTGAACTTTCTTTTCATTATATTGTATTCTAAAAATATCATTCTGTAATTTCACTGCCTTGGATAAAAATGTTAAATGATTTGAAATTATTGTGTATTAAGGGTAAAGGATGATAAACTGCTGTTCTAGATAGAAAGTTAGTACCATAGTAAAATAATGTTTGAAAATAGACAATGTCTTTGTACATACATAATGATCTTCCTATTGCCGTCTTGTAGAGGTTTGGAGGACAAGGTAGGAACATTTGTGGTCTCATGTGTATACCTAGAGGAGGTATACTGAATATATCCAATCCCTAAACCAAAAACTGTGAGGCATGATAAGCAATGCTTCCTAGGGTTTTTCCATTCCTGGGTCCTGATGGTATATCAGTCTGATTATATAAAATAACATGTGCTGGCTTACATTAGATAAGGACCGTATACAGCTGTGTGAATTAAACTGGCTGTGATAGAGAGGAAACTGTGCAGGAGCAAAAGGTCTCCCTGTGCCTTTGACAGTGACTGAGATCACCCTAGAGTGAACCAGTTTCCTTCAGATTCAGGAAGACTTATTCCAGTTTAAGTAATGTTACTACACTACCAAAAGTATTCTTATCGCTTATACAAACTGTTTCACTCCCTAGCATGCTTCTTTTATGCACCCACGGCCTTGCCACACATTTTCCATCATTATTTTAAAGGGGATTTACTCCTTCTTAAAGAACAGAGCAAAATTCTTGGTATTATAAAACCACTGGACATTGAAGTCTTATATTTATCCTTGGGCTTACTAGAGATGGCAGGGAGGTTGAGAACATCTCTATCCTACCCATGATTCAAACCTGATCTATAGGGATTGTCTTTTCTTTTTGAGAGAGAGATAATTCAGTCTGTAGAATTGAGCTTGACAAAAATTTTTTTGTCAATTATGTATGAAGCGTTGAGATATAGTATTCTATCAACTAGGGAGCAGGATAAAGACTGCAAAATTCAATTGCTTTAAGGATCTTTAAGGCCTCAAAATTGGACTTGAATCTTTTCTATTGAAAGCCTTAAAACTTCATCCAACAACACAACTCGACTCACATCTGTATTACAAATTATTTACTATGGTAAAAGTAAATACTTTTATTTTCATGAAAGGCCAAGGATCAAGTGCTCTGCTTACTTTTGGAGTTATAACCACTTTTTCCAACACTATGTCGATTATTTGGGGGAGTTTTTCCAACTACTGATTTTAGTATCAGACGCCTTTCTTAATTCTATAGTCTGTGAATCTTTTCTATTGAAAGCCTTAAAACTTCATCCAACAACACAACTCGACTCACATCTGTATTACAAATTATTTACTATGGTAAAAGTAAATACTTTTATTTTCATGAAAGGCCAAGGATCAAGTGCTCTGCTTACTTTTGGAGTTATAACCACTTTTTCCAACACTATGTCGATTATTTGGGGGAGTTTTTCCAACTACTGATTTTAGTATCAGACGCCTTTCTTAATTCTATAGTCTGTGCAGAAGATATTAGCAATCAGTCAAGTTTTTAGTTCACAGCCTTAGAGGCCTGTATCTCTAGTGTGAATACAAACATATCACAGAATGGTAACGGTTGGAAAGGACCTTAACGATCATCTATTCTCAGCCCCCCTGCCATGTGCAAGGACAGTTCCCACTAGACCAGGTTGCTCAAGGTGTTGTCCAACCTGGCCTTGAACACTGTCTTGAACACTCCTGAGCAACCTGTTACCGGGCAATCTCACAGTAAAGATTTTCTTCCTAATATCTAACCTAAATTTCCTCTCTTTCAATTTATATACATTACTCCTTGTCCTATCACTACAGTTCCTGACAAAGAGTCCCTCTTCAGCTTCCCAGTGTGTCCTATTTAGGAAGGTTGCTCCAGGCTGAACAGCCCCATCTCAACCTTCACAGAGGAAGTGCTCCAGTCTTCTTATCAACTTTGTGTTTCTCCTCTGAATTTGTTCCAACAGTTCCATGTCCTTTTTACTCTGGGTACCTGTGATGCAGCACTCCAGGTGGGGTCTCACCAGAGCAGAGTAGAGGGGGAGAATCCCTCCTTTGATCTGCTGGCCACATTCCTTTGGATTCAGCCCAGGATTCCATTGGCATTCTGGGCTGTGAGCTCACACTGCTGGCTCATGCTGAATTTTTCACCAGCCATTACCCCCAAGTCCTCCTCAGCAGTGCTGCTCCCAATCACTTCTCTGCCAAACTGTTGCTGTTCCTGGGATTGCCATGACCCAAGTGTAGTATCTTGCACTTCATTTTGTTGAACTTCATGAAGTTTACATGGGCCCACCTCTCCAGCCTGTCCAGGTCCCTCTGGATGGAAGTCACAGACGTGGTAGAAATGGAAGCAAGATACAAACTCTTTGATATGACTTTTTCAGAGCCCATGCATTCCCATGTTCCTGCTGTAACAGCTGTGCAGGGACCGCATTTTCTTACATTAACCTTTATTGAAAAGTAGATGGTTCTTCACATTGTTTTCCTCTTCAGTAATATTTTAAGAATAAAAAGGAAACTAAATGGAAACTAAAGGAAACGAAAGGAAACAAAAGGAAACTAAACGATGTCTATTTTGGGTAAGAAATTCTAGAAGAACTGCTCTCTGTCTACAGTCAAAGTGGTGGGAAAAGTACAGCCAAACAAAAGTCATTAAAATCCCTATATATTTTCAGCTTCCTAATCAGTTGTGGAGAGATAGCAGATTGAAGTAAATGACTAACAAAAAGCAAGTTAAACTCTGACCTTTCATACAAAACTTTCCTAACATGCAAGGACTCAGTCTGAGTCAGGAGGTACAGTACAAGGATATGCTTTGTAGTCCTGTCTTCTTTAATTGCTGCAGTGTCAGTTCAATGGTTCTGTGAATAAAGAAAACTTTTTTCTTTTTTCTTTTTTCTCAAGCTAACTAGCATATCATCTTCCTTGGCCTGTTTACCCTCAGCAGAGGAAAAACATGTTGGAGACTTCAGGCATGAAGTGCGTGACATTTTGATGCTTTGATCTGACTGCTGCACACACAAGTGGTTAGGGCAGAAGTGAAACGTCTGGAGTGTTCTAACAAAACAATGTCTGTTGTGCCTGAAAATATGTGTGTTTATGTTTAGATGATCATATTCAGGCATATGTGCATTTTGTCGTCTATATATCTCATTTTTCTTTCATTTTTATTATCTTACATATATTTTGATCACTGTCTATGAAGTCACATCCCCTTATGTGGTCCATTGCCCCTCTCAGTTTTTCACTGGCCTGTTTTAAAATTTATATATGAACTTTTAAAGCTATTCAGGACTAGTTCATGAACTCTAGATTTCACCACTGCCAATTTATTCTTTTTATACAATTTCTGCAGGTTTATCCCCTGACACATTGTTTAAACAGAATCCTGCATGAAAGCTTCTGTGTAGAAAGTTAACAGTAAAAAGAGAAAGGATAAGAAGCTTTCAGTCTGTTGTATACTAACTGAGAGAAAACAATGAGTGATATTCACCCTTCCACGTGCACCCTGTGCCTTAGCCTGCAGCCTGGGTCTACTGAGGAAGTTCACAGTTTAAGGTCTTCCTAAAAACTGTAAAAAAGTGTAACATCTAGGAAGATTACCATTATGCTATATTAGCAGTTTTTCAGCTGTATTACCCAGCATTTGGTATGTGGTTAGTATGAAGCTCACAAATTTACTTCAAACCATATTATACCTGTTTAAACTAAGATTAGAAAGAGGTTAAAGATAAAGCCTTAGATTAAATTCTAGTGTGCAGATCAGGATAATCTATTAAATAGTTAATGATGATTTAAAGCCTTCAGCATTAACAGCTTATTCCTCTTTAGATAAAACTCAGCCCTCATCTCTGAAATAAATAGCAGGTTTTTACAACCTTATGCTTGATCATTAAACAGACACCTTGTGCATTGCATTTAGTATTTATGAAGAATATTGTCAGCACTGTGAGCAATCATTAAATAATGTATGTAGGTGATTATATTTATGAAGAGTTTAACACACAGTTTGCATCTAAGCCCACACAGTTTATCAAAATGTGATACTTTTTATTAGAAAATATTTTGGTTTGAATTGAGACTAATTCTCAAATAACATCAGAGTGGATGCTCTAACCTTTTATATATGTGTTAAATTTAAACATAAAATTTAAGTAAAATTAAAATATTATGGCCCTAGTCAAAGTAAGATAGAATTCAAATTGTATGAATAAAGAATAATAACAATTCTTTATCTCTTTATAGGCATATTCTACAATTCAAAGAGCAAAATGTTGTTTTCCATTTGAAATACTATGATCATATGCAAAACTGAAGAAAAGAGCTTATGCTGGTTCACACAAACTAACACAGAGTTGCCAACTTAAGCAACTAGCCTAATTGTCTCCTTTAAATTTGGCAGAGTCCCATGACAGTTACCTCAGAAGGCCATTTTGTGCTTGTCTGTAGTTTTCCAATTAATAAACATTTACCTGTTGATAATGTTTTCTTTTTCTGCTCCTAAGATGGTAAATCTAATACCCTAAAATTGCCAGGCATGTGTCTCACAGTCGACATTATTATTTAGACGATTTTGTGAAAGTATAAACAATGATGTTCGGTTTCCTTTAGTAACAAGTGATTTATGTTGGGAGATTTTAATAGCTTTGTATTACCTTCTGACATGAGATCCATTAAGATGTCACAGCTGCAGCTCTGTGCTTATCATCTCTTTCACTTCACTTTGTGTTTTGGGGAAGGGGAGGATATTGGATCAGATGCACTCCCAGAGTATGGGATGAGTTTGTTATTATTGGCACATGCATGGAAGACATTCATTCATTGCTTGATCTTCAGCCTTTTGAGGTCACTAGAAGAACTTCTATTGAGTCAAGTGGTGCTGTAGATTAAGCTCTCAGAGAACTGATAAATGTTATCTTGTTCTTGTCAACAGTAAAAAAAAGAAAGTCAGTGTGAGCTGAAAAAACCAACTACTTTTGTCTGCAGAGAAAATACCTACTTCCAACTTGTTTAAAGCAGGAGAAAGTTTAACAATCAACAATAACTGGAGAATGATAATAAAGAAATCCTGTTTCCAAACTGCATTTTTTTCCTAGCTTCTCTTCTTGATGTTTCTTACTGAACATTTTTAGATGCCTCTTTTTGTCACTTTTCAGGCTCTTCAGCTAGTTTTCAGACTCCTAAAAATGCCATTCAGTAATTTTTCATCCTTCAGGAAAGAGTATACTCACCTGCCACTTTGGCTGTTCTTCACAGATATTTTTTTTTGTCTTGTCTGCTTCTACTGCTAATCTTGTATTAAATTGTCTGTCCTTTTTTTGTCAGTGGTCACATCAGGTCTCAGAAATGAAATGTCTTTGGAACGCTGACTTTTTCAAATAATTTTTTAAGTGACTTAAAAATCCTGCAACTTCCACTCACTATTATATCATTTTCCCAAGCAGTTACCAGATAGAATATGCAGCATCCTTTCTTAGTAATCTGATGAAAAGGAGGTGTCCAGAACCTGAGAAACATTGAGAACAAATTCCTTCTTGTCTTACCAAAATAAGTAGAGTTTTGGTTCTCTGGTTATGTATTGGATTTAGCACTGTAAACATTAGCTATGATAGTGGATTAGCATGTCTACTCCTGTTACACTTTATAGTAAAACATTCTTATGTGTTCTGTTTAGTCTAATCTAATTTCTCGTGAAAACTTGAGTTATATCCTTAACCTGATGGATTTTTTCCAGTCTGCAAGGGTTGTTTGTCTTTCAGTATTTACTGAAAAACTTTAATGAATATTAGCGACCTGTAACTTGAAGTTACCATACATAGCAAGTGAATCCACACTGTTTAGGTGTAGTGTCCTAGGAATTAATTTGGTATGCACAGATAACTGGCCCCAAGTTAACCTGGAGGATGGTTAAGAGATAACCCAGTACCATTAACTTTGGGTTCGTGCAGCCATGGGCCATTTGCTCCCAAAGAAAAACAGCAAGACTTAAAAGCAAACAATTACAAGATCAGCATGATAATCCTATTAAATCTCACAGCATGTAAAGATTATATGAAGGTTACCAAGGTGCAAATTATGATTTTCTATGAACATATACATACACAAACACACAGACAGAGGCAGGTACATATGTGCGTTTTGAAGCACTTTTCTTCTACGCTAGCAAGAAAGGGAAGAAAAGGAAAATCTCCTGCATCACTACCTGCAATGTTCTGTGCTACTTGCCATAACTAAATGACAACTGGGCTGCACACTGAGCTACTTTACCTAAATTTGGATACACCATTAGGGAACAGAAGTGTATCACAGTGAGTCCAATTGCTCAAATATTGTGCCTTTGTGGTGCTGGAACACTTCACAGTCATTGATTATTCTGTCTTCAGCAAGTATTACCATCTGCACATCATTGCCTAGCTACTGAAAAATTAAGTTTATGTTAGCATACGAGTACGAGATGTGTACCATGGTCCATGCAAGAACCTTAATTCCTACAGGATCAATAGTGGGAAGCTGTCAGAACACATTGCTGTTCCCTTTCAGTCTTGATGGACAGGATTTCCTTTCCATTTTTAAAACCAATGTACAGGGATACAGAAGTAGAGGGGTGGGAAATTGCATGTCTGGGCTTCCACTTTAGATATAAATTTACGTATAATCTTGGGGATTCAAACCAGATGACACAAGGTGTATTGGCTATGATGGGAATAGGATGGGTCTCAGTTAGCCAGCCTTCCTACTTCACTGAGAGCTGTTCTCTGTAAGGCTCTATAAACAGAAATAATTTCATGTTAAGACACATTTACAAGTGGAGCAGACTTAATTTTTTTCTGCTACATTATAATTTAAAGTGCAGAGAGTTTCCTACAGAAGAAACATCATTCTTGTCAAGTTAGCAGTTTGTTATAAGAACAGCAGTGTAGACCTGCCTGTAGATGCAGCAGCAAGAAATTTTTTTCGTAACTGAGATGTGACATTTTAAGATATTTTTACACTGGATCAGTGTTCATGTAATGGAAAAAATGGCAATGTTCAAAAGTTTTTTTGCACAGTTCTGCATGCATATCTCCATCCTGATCTGCACAAGATGCTCTTGTTAAAGGGAATTGGCCAATAGGATCAATATTTTGTGATTGCTGCAACTAAGAATAAAAGGAAATCATCAAACTGATTTTCACTAGCAGAAACTGGACACAGATATCAAGAATGTAACAGTTAATGTGTTTATCTTCTGTTTAAACTCCTCCAGAGTGTGTGTGTGTGTGTATTCTTGTACTTATACAGCTTTCTTTTTATATATCAGCATTCATAAACTTCTTTGGAAAGTAGATAAGAAGGAAGATCATGATAAGCTCTGCTTTGGGTATTAGTGATAGAAATTGGTCATGCTGCCAATATAAAGATATCTAGAGCCTGTGCACCATAGAGTTACTTATGTTTTCTTCCTCCAAGAAACAGCTGCATGTAGTCTAAGATTAATGGAAATGTGAAAACAACAATCTTTAATTTTATGCAGCTAATATTTCAGAAAATATCAAAGCAATTGATACAGTATTGAATGAACTACAGAGTGCAATTTTACATTTACCGAGTTACTTCTATCTTTCTGTACACAGGAGAAATTACCAAAACTATCTGTCTACTTTAAGATAAGTCTATTTCTAAAATGATTGAACAGTACAATATGTAACCATCTTATGAAACTCATTTAACACTCTTGTCCCTGGACAAGAAATTAATTTCAAGAATGTAGACAGAATGAATTTATTTTTGACTGTCACCGTGATTACAGGTCTAGCTGCACAGCTGTTGTCCTTTTGGTCTTTCTAAGTGCATCCACTGACGTACCAATTTTCAGGCTTTTACCAGACCTAACCTTGAAATTAGCTTAAACACAGCTCATACATATCTACTGTACTTACTCATATGCAGAAACCTGCAAGCATCCATGAATACAGTGATCACTAAGCTCTTTGTAACCAAACAGCATTTGTTTACATGAAGAAAGAATGCAGACAAAAATGATTTTAAAGAAGAAAGCAGCACACAAGAATCTTTAAATTGATGATTCTTTTATATTGACGTGAAGTGGAACAGAATTTTCAAAAAGCCTTTAAAAACCTTTGTGGGTGAGTCCCTGCATTTTTATTTATTTTTAATCTGCTTGAGAAAAAGGGTAATGCCTTTAAATTTCAATAGTACATTTGTGCCCACTGTTCTGCCACAGCAAGTGGGACAAAAGCTAGATAGGTGAAGGAATGGATGGATGGATGGATGGATGGATGGATGGATGGATGGATGGATGGATGGATGGATGGATGGATGGATGGATGGATGGATGGATGGATGGATGGATGGAACTTAAAATTATGAACACCAAGAAATCTGCTTTGTTTGGATAAATCAATTTGCTTGGAGACTGGCTTACCTCATCATCAGTGAAGTGTTATCTTCTGTTAGCTTCTATACATCTCAAATTAAACCATCTCAATAATATATCCAGCATATGGTTTTCGTATATGTTTGAAGTGTATACTTATTTTTTTATCATCTGTAGTCTTGATTATAAGTTATATTCTTTGATATATTTTAACTAGATCCCAAAACAGTGGAGGGTTTGTTCTTTTTCAAGATAGGTGGTAACCATTGAAATTTTCAGAGTATGGTGTATATTATTCCTGTAAAAATCTTTACTACTCTTTGAGACTAATGCCATGTTTTAGAAAATATGGGTAGAAGTTGATGTCAGTGCACTCACTTCAAAGGGATATTGATTTTTATTTAGATTCCCTGATCCTCTAAGGACTTAGGTATGTTCTTAGCTGTCCCCTTTATGACCATGGACTTTCAAGTAAGTGAGACAACAACATAGTTATATTTAAGTGTGGGATTTTTTGTGTCTTTAGTTAGGCCTTGTTTTTAATCTGATCCAGGACAGAAACTTCAGTCTATTACTGTATAACCTTATGAAAGCACTGATCAGGAGCATGCAAACAAAGATTGAAATATTACTTAGTTAAATAAATTTCCACCATCTTTTGATTTTTGTCATACTTGGCAATTAGGTTACCAAAGCTATTAATTGTCAGCAAAGATTTGTTTCTTTGTGACCTGTCTTATCCTGTTCTATGACTTGAAAAGGAATTCATAATACTGAATTACCTTAGACTGTGATGTTCAAAAGAGCAGGATTAGGGCTTGACTACAAGATTGAGCAGGAAGAGAAGTTGAGCTGAGAAATATAGTGTATTACGTGAAAATATCAACAGTGCAAAAGCAAAGAGCAGGGAATCAGAGAATCATAGACTTGTTTAGTTTGGAAAAAACCCTTTAAGATCATCAAGTCCAACCATTAACCCAGCACTGCCAAGTGCACCAGTAAACCACGTTCCTAAAAGCCACATCTACTTGTCTTTCAATTACCTCCAGGGAGGGTGACTCCACTTCTCCCCTTTGGCAGCCTGTTCCAATGCTTGACAACCTTTCTGTGAAGAAATGTTTATTAAGATCTAAACCTCCCATGGCTAAAGTTGACACCTTTTTCTCTCTTCCTGTCACTTGTTACCTGGGAGAAGAGACTGACCTCCACTTTGCTACAATCTCCTTTCAGGCATTTGTAGAGAGCAATAAGATCTCCCCTGAGCCTCCTTTTCTCCAGGCTAAACAACCCAAACTCCCTCAGCCACTCCACATACAACTTGTGCTCTAAACCCTTCACTGGCTCCATTGCCCTTCTCTGGACACACTCCAGTACCTCAATGTCTGTCTTGTAGTGCAGGGCTCAAAACTGGATACAGGATTCAAGACTTAGCCTCACCTGCACTGAGTACAGGGGGAAAATCCCTTCCTATCTTCTGTTGACCACACTACTCCTGATAAAGGCCAGGATGCTATTGGCCTTCTTGGCCATCTGGGCACATCTGGCTCATATTAAGTTGCCTGTTGACCAACACCCCCAGCCAACATTTTCTTTTCCAATAGGCAGCTTTCCAGCTACTCTTCCCCCAGCCTGTAGCATTGCATGGGGTTGTTGTGACCCAAGTGCAGGACTCGGCACTGGGCCTTATTGAATCTCATACCTCTGGCCTCAGCCCAGGGATTCTGCCTGCCCAGAGTTCTCCATAGTTTTCCCACTCTCCAGCAGAACAACACTCCCACCCAAGTTGGTGTTGTCTGTTACTGGGGATGTACTTGATCCCCTCATCCAGGTCGTTAGTAAAGTTATTAAACAGACTTTCCCCAGTACTGAGTCCTGAGGAACCCCACTTATGACCAGCTGCCAGCTGGATTTAACTCCATTTACATTGCTCTCTGGGCACAAGCATCAATTCATTTTTGTTTATCCAGGGGAGAGATGATGTTTCAACCATGTGTGGAGCTGAATATAAGGGAAAATATATTCTGTGTGCTTTGAATTTTCTGAACAAATCCACAGAAATCAGGAGGCAGTTGCACAGTCCATTGGTCACTGTGTTATCTGCTCCCACTGTTCCCATCAGAGAGAGTAATGTTTATTGTAGTTTTACCAAAGACCATGGATTTTCAGCTTCAGTCTCATAGTTTAATCCCTTCAAGTCTTTCACTGCTGGGCATTGGTATCAATCATCAATCACGTTGATAGATATTAAAATCATAGTACTTTAAAGATTGTGACATAATAGATGCTTCTTTCTAAAGCTCACTCTGGATTCTGTTGTTGAGAAGAGACACACACCCCACCACAACAGAGAGAAAGAGAGAGGGAAAGGGAGAGAGACAGAGAGAGAGAGGGCAGTTAAAAAGTGGTAAGTCTCTACCTTTCCTTCATGTATGAGAGAGAAAAGCAGAAGGGGAGACATTAACAGAGCAGTAGTGTGAGGGAAAATCTCACCCCTATTCAGTATTCAGCACTTTGGGGAATGAGTTTGCAGCAGAATTGAATGGACAATTAGATACAAGTTAATGGAAGAAGTTACTGACTCATATTTCTGGTAATTAAATGAGATGAATCTGACAGACAGTGGGTATTGTGGATGGAAAAAGTTTCTTCTGTGATTCTATGATCCATTCTTTTAGCATATTTGTAGATTGGGGGATAACAGATTTGCTCATTCATATCCCCACAGAATTTCTACGCAACATTTTAATAATTAGACTGGGGGTAAAAAGTGAGTGAATGTCATCCTTACTGAAACTAGGCAGACCCAAGGGAGGGAACTAAAGGCAAAGTTTCAACTGTAATGGAAGAATCTTGGACTGAACTTGTCACAAATTTCTAGCTACTTGGGATGAGGCTGCTCTCGATTTCTGTAATTAAAACAAAGTAAAAACACATGAGCTAATAAACACGTTTTGTACAGTTTAGCTGCTATACAGATTTCTATATAGATAAGTGTAGCCATGAATTGACTAAGTTTGCGGAAAAGATTCAAATCAAAATTGATAACAAGAGCAGAGAGGAGACAGCCCATCCTGCTTCGCTTTTCCTCTTACTAGTAAGAGCTAGCCAAGCTCACATCTATTCCCCAGTCATATATAGTTACAGAGACTGCTTTCATCCAATCATCTATTCCAGCAGTGCAGGATCTCTTAATTGTAATAATGAGAAAATTGTCTTCCTGACTGAACCTTTAGGCCATGTTCTCCACAAAAAATAATAAAAGAAAGGGCAGTACTCGTTTGTGAATATGGATAAATCACTGCTTTGCAAATTGCCACTGCTAACTTTATCATTTTATAGAATCTTTTAGAATAGTGTTTCTGAGATGTTTACTGATCAAAAAGCTTCATATATAATATATATCTTTTTCTTGGTAATTGTGACATAATTTGGAAGAAGGTTCTCTACTAGCTGTGCTTGGTTATTTTCTTCAGAATTCTCACAGAGGTCTGATCAAAATATCCAAATGTTTCAGAAATTTTCACATCATGTAATGCCTCACAAATTTTTGGTGGTAGTTAGTCCTTGCACAAATTCTATTTCATAGAATAGGACTGACATCCGTCAGTGTCTGCAGAACCCAAATAAATTTATTTTAAAATCATCAATTTTTTTCTGCAAGAGAAATGTACAGCAGCCATAGAATTTCTAAATTAACCTATAGATTTTAAAGGATTAATAAAATTTCTATGAAGATTTCAACAGATTTGAAGTAGTAACTTCTCAGTAGTTTCTTTAGTAAAAATATCTGTGAAGAAAGTTTTGGCAGGCCCTCCATTTTTACAGGATCAAAGTTATCCTATCTCTTTAAAGTATTAGCATGTGTGTTTTGTGGGGATTTATTGGGGGTGAGTGGGTGGTGGCTGCATTTTGTCCCTTTCTGGACTGGATCCAATCAGTTTTAAACCTGAATTACATGGTGGGGAGGGAGGGGGAGGAGGGTGGAGTGGGTGTTGGTTGTTTTTTCTTTTTTTTTTCTTTCTTAATTAGTGTTACTTTTGGAATTGATGCTGCTTGCTTAGATGACTCTGAAGCTACAGTTAGAAAATACCTAAATATAAAATAGATGCATGAGTGCATCTTGGGAAGGTGGTATTATGGATGGAGAGCTGTCATCACATCCTTCACAATTACATTATCATGTGCTCCTGTGGTGTACACCTGTGGCTTGTTGGCAAGGCATTTAATTCTAAGGACTATTGAGCACCATGAATTTTCATAGGGAATCAGTGCAAAGTTATTTAACACAGGTGTTTCTGTAATTGTGATACATTGGGAGATTCACAGTGCTCAGTAGCCTTCAAAATTACACCCTCCACCTGCGTGGTGAAGTAGTCTAACAATACCTCACTGATGCCGCTAATAAGCTGTGTTGTGTTCAAGTTAGGCATCTGTGTCTGTTTATGCTGAACCATGGTTCAAGCATGCTGCAATGAAATACCTCAGGTATTTTAAAATTAATATTATATCCAACTATTCATTCTCTTAAAGGCCCAGTACCTAGATGAGTCTTTTTCGGTTTCCTAAGTCCAATCCTCCTGGTTGTGGACTTTAGGAAGCCAAGTAAACTTCATTCAAGAAATATTGTATCATGAAACATTGGGGTGACTTTGGTTCTTTAAAAGATTAAACATTTTGACATGTATAAAATATAAGATTATGAAAGTATCAGCAGTGCTGATTTTATTTATGGGGATTTTTTTGGTTCTGTTTGGTTGGGTTTTTTTTTAAATAAAGGTAAGGCTCTTTACACTTCTTTGAATGTTTATATTTGAAAACAGGGATTCTAACCAGAGCCTTAACTTCAGAAAGGGAAAAACATGTGCTTCCCCTGAAATCCATCAGGCACTGCAGAGTGAGCAGTTCAGCTGGAAAGCAGAACCTGTGAGAAATTGGATCCTGATGCATCATTGCTAGATTTGGTATCTCATATCTCACTAACACGGCAATTAGCCAGAGGGAACTATGTTCTTTCACAGGTCCTTGCTTTGCAGAAGGTTGTGCTGGGTAGCTATACCTTGTTTCTGCGTAACGTGCTAGATTCTAGTATCCATATATTTGGAAATATCCAGCTTTTCCGTGTCTTGATTGCTTAACTTTTGTTAGATATTAACAATGGAAGGGACAGCCTGAATTATGAGTTACAGTATATACCACTCAGTCACTGGTAGTTGTTTTTTTGCAGTATCTGAATGGATTTTGGAGGAAGCAGTACATCTGATAAGCCAGTTGTATATATAACCACAGTGGTGCTAAGCTTTTCAAAGGGAAGTTTCAAAGGGATTTCCTTTTTAGGAAAAGTTGGATCTTTGTTGGTGTTTTTTGATTTGGGCATTTGGGTTCTTTCCTTAGCCTTATTCTTAGAAACATCCAAGTGAAGTATACCCAAAACTTTCACCAGAAATTGTAACATGGGAGATTTGGCAAAGTTCAGTTTTACTAAGCAGGAGGCCATGAGAAGTGTCAGGCAATTATAAGAAGTGGTACTAAGATGGTTTGTTCCAGTTTTACTCCTGCTTCACAGTTGTGTAACTATTGATTTCCCTGTAGCTAACACTGTAGCTGAATTAAATGAGCTGAAATTTAAATTTTAGAAAAATTGAACTACGATAAAGAGATAAAATTTTGAAGAATTGCAAAGAATCTGGTCCAATGTGAGAGCTGATGTTTCAAGGACTATCACAGGAAGCATGACAGAAGGCCAGCATGGATTAGCAAGGAACTCCTGATTGAACTTAACTACATAAAAGAAGAACACAGAAGCTGGAAGCAGGGATAGGGTAACTATACAGAAGCATTGCCCAAGCAAGCAGAGATGGAGCTAGGAGAGCCAAAGCTCAGCTGGAACCGGAACTTGTGAGGGATGTGAAAGGCAGCCAGAAAGGCTTCTATAAGCACACTGGCACCAAAGGAAGGTGAAAGAAATGTGAGACTACTTCTCAGTGGAGGTGGAAAGATAGTGACGAATGACATGGAGAGAGCCAAGGTACCCAACCTTGATGTACCTCATTTTTTTCACTTGTTAGGTTTGCCCATATGCCTCCTAGATCCCCAGATCTGTTAACAGAGTGCTTGTGAGAAAACATTACCAACAATCAAGGTAAGATCAAGTGAAGGTGCAGTTAAACCATATGGACAAACGCGAGGTCAAGGGGACAGACAGAATGCACACAAGGATGCTGGGGAAGTTAGCTTCTGCCTTTGTTAGGCTGTTGATAATTTGAAAAAGGGAAACAATACCACCATTTTGAAGATGGGGAAGAAGGAGGATCTACAAAACTACAGGCTTATCAGCCTCATGTCATGTCCTGGGAAATCCTCCGTAGCAAACTGGATGCTTACAGAGTGCACTTCCCATACATTTCTGGGCAACAGTGGCATGAAAAAAGAGTGGAGGATGAGAGTACTGTTCAAGGGACCACACAAACAGAGAAAGGAGACGACAAGATCTGAATGAAGTTCAGCTTTGATAGACAAAGACTTCTGCACCTGGAATGGACTAAACTCATGCAGGACTACAATTTTTGTGTTGACTGGATAGAATGCAGCTTCACAGAATGCAGGACCCGAGTTTCTACGTGGAAAACCAGTTGAACTGGAGTAGTCAGCAGTGCACACTTGCAGCAATGGAGGCCATCCATATGCTTGGCTGGATTAGCAGTAGGACACCCAACAGTATAAGCAGTGGATTTTGTGCCCCATTCAACTCTTGTGAGATCAATTATGAAGTACTGAATTCAGCTTGGAGTTTTTCAATACAAAACAGCAAGTTACCACTGGGACAATATAGAAAGATGAAGCCAGTCTGTTCTTAGCAGTGCACAGTGGAAGCAGGAGAGGCAATGGACACAAGCTGGAACATGGGGAAATTCTAACTAGGTACAAGGGAAACATTTTCGTCTAACAGTGGTCAATCGTAGACCAGGTACCTTGAGAATCTGTGGGATTTCTTGGAGATACTTAAACTCAACTAGACACTCTGCTAAGCAACCTGATGAGAGTGTTTCCACATCACCCTTGGGTGAAAAGAGGCTGGGTGGTCTCTGGTGGTCCCTTCCAACTCATGTTTTACTATGATCCTGTAGAAATGCTTAAGACAAATTTTATGTTCTATGGAAAACAGTGGTAGTGGAAATTGTGCTCATAGCGACAAGGATGTAGATTTGCTTTAAGTCAGTTGTAAAATGGATCTACTCTATCTTTTACAGTTAATAGAAAATATATCATTATTCTCTTGAGCAGAATATATCACTTTAACACCTAGATCCTTAGATAACATTAAATCTTTATGACATTAAGTTCTACTAAGCTCTTCCAGAATGTTGACCATCTAGAAGCTAGTGCCTGTGTAGAATATATTTTTTCAAATACCGTGTCATTTTTTTAATAAGCTGTTATCATTTATTCTGTTTATAAACAAAATACTAAGAAATTAAAAAATTAGAAGAAGAAAAAAAAGAGTCTAGTCTTAAATGATGTTTTACGAAAGAAATATTTACAAACAGAAGCCATAGCAAGGAAGTAGGGTGATAAAAAAACCTAACATACAGAGCCATAGTCAAAAGTGTTAAGCAAAACAATAAAAAAATTAAATTAAACCTACAGCAATGCCAAACATCTCCTAGGCCTTCTGGAGCAGAAAGAGAAAAAGCCAAGGAATGCATTTTTCACGGGAATGAAAATTATTACAGAGCATTATTTTTAGGTATATAAGCATAGTCCTCTGAGATCAGAATTAATCTTGATGTAGTTCAGCTGAAAACCCTACAGTTGCATGAAGGAACAATGAGTACATTCTTAAGTACACCATCCAGTTGTTACTTTTCTAATTTGTTCGTTTTGTTAAAAAAAGAAACAATCCTGACTCCTGAGCCTCCTCTAGTGTTCTAAAAATAAAAGAAAGTCATGTATACTCAAAGTACAGCAGAGTACAGAATCATTGATGAATCTTGTCAAGAAGGTATTCTTTAGCCTATATCTTTTTCTTCTTAATTTCATGGTGCAAAATGAAAATTTCCAGTTGGGTTCATATCCCCATGCTTCCATTTGGTTTTGACTGGTAAAAAATGTAATAGCTCAGCACTGTTTTTTTCACAAATACTAGCACTAATGTTTGAATCTATAAGAAGCAAACAAACAGATCCTCCACTCCCTATTTCTCTCTTGGCAGTTAGCTACTTACATTTATCTTGTTCATGCTCAGTCATCAAAATTAGAGAAACCATTTGTTAAGATAGTTAACACTTTTACCTGAGTCCTGAATAATCTATCTGATTTTGCTAAGTACCTAAAAGCATACCACACTCCAATATTTCTTTCATATTTCATTGTATACCTCATCAGTGTTTTGCATATTTCTTTTCCAGTAAGTTGTGTGTACAGTGACAACAGTATTGAATCAATACATCTTTTTACGACCATACACTTTTACTGCCAATTTTAATTCTGTCTTTTTTCTTTTTTCTTTTTTTTTTTTAACATATGGCTTCAGTAGTAAAGCTGTCAGATTTTTTTAGGTCAAAATTAAGCTACAGATGTGTATATATAGAGAGATATATAGATATGTAGACAGATATATGTAATTCGTAAGGAATTGACATGATAATTATGTTCCTTGGATGCTCACTTTTAGTCTTCAAGGCAAAAGACAGAAAATATGAGGGACTATGTTTGTTGGAAAATAAGGACCATTCATAGACTGCCATATATCCTATGTAGTTCTGACAATGTCATTTGAATGAGGACTTAAAAGCCATCAAAATTATTAAACCCACTTTTTTTTACAGTTTTTAATTTCCATTTTCTACACCACAACAGATATCAGCTTGGACTCTTATATAACATTTAAATATAACATTTTACTCATCTAGGCACAGAGGAAGGAAATATAATTCTGCCTTAATTTGAATTTGGAAGAAATGACTCCCCTCTCCAAATCCCAAATCCAACTAAGAAATAGCATAATTATAGAGCTATTCTCCTTGCTGTACAGTGGGGAAATCAATATGAATACTACTGAAGTCTTTTCAGCCAAACTAAAACAGCAGTAACACTATGTAACATGTGTAATTAAACAATCATAGCTTCATGTTTCTCATGGCAAAGCTACAATTGATCAAAGCAAGAATTTGGAGGAGTTTAAGTTCTTTTGCTTCTCTTATGAAACTAAATGTTTACTTTTAATCTACTTCCATGTAAAAAGTGATTCCTTAAAGTCGCAGTTAGCACGAAATAACAAGTATAATTTTTTTCGTTCCCCAGGGAAAAGCAGGGAGGAAGAAGCATTATCAACTGCTACTTTGATATGAAAAGGCATCTGAACTGAAAATAATTCATGGCTAATGAAATGTGTAGTCAAGGTCAGAGTAAGGCTGTCTTTTTTTAACTATGAAGAATCTGCTCTTCATCTCCTCCAAAAAGTCAAAACCAGTTTTACATTACCTTGAAGTAGCAATGGGGTTAGCTCTAAAATACTGTTCTGTCTGAATCTTAGACCAGGTTGCCAAAAAGATAATATGATAACTTTAGGGAAGAATTTCCTACTCCTTCATGCTTTCTGAGCTGATTCATTATCTCCCCCTTAAAAGCTGACAAGTGAAACAG
>VZTJ01004571.1:2153077-2171630 GCA_013397795.1 Orthonyx spaldingii
GGGGGGGTGGGGGCAGGGAAAGAAAAGAAAAACAGAGATTATGTTTTTATGCAACACAGTGTCATATCAGAAAGAAGGTTCAGGTTCCCAGCCTTAGATCTTGATATATCTGGGGAGGCATGAGGCTTTATACTTCAGGAAAGATTCTCAGACCCATGACAGAGCCATGACACCTTGCACCTTTCCCAGAGAGACGTTGGGGTGACTAAGAAATGTCAAGCAGTTTCAGAGTCATAGTCTGTCTCATTTATAAATTTACAATTGAGTGTTCTCTTTGAATGTTTAATGCTTTCCAAAATCTGCTGGAATCTTTAAGTATACTTTATAAATTTTTAAACATTGTGTAAAACTTTCTGTGGCATATGGAAAATAAAGAACTGACGTTTGTTTAAGATATTAAGAGAGCAATTTTCCATCAGAAGAAATTAGTCAAACTTTATATGAAGCAAGGAAATAAGTCTTCTGTGATAGCTGTCAGCAAATTCAGATGCAAAGTTGATGTTTAGTACAAGTATGGCTTTTGATTAAAATCAGATTTTCACATTTGTGTTTCTCTTTTAGGTCACACATGGCTTGCAAAAATATTACCAGGTTTTCTTTCCAGGATAAAGTTTATTACTTGTTGCATTGTGTAATATGCCATTCATTTCAATGAGTGATATTTGGCTTATTTTTAATGTTTTGTTGCAGAATCAAATCTTTAATAGTAGAATATGAAATAGGAATACTGAGTGGCAAAATGTATATTTGCAGCATCAAATTTCTTAAACTTTGGAGACCTAATAGTAATATTCAGTCTGAGAACACTGACTCAGTCATCATGATCGTGGATCCAAACAGATGCATTGGTCAAGGTATGCAAACCAAGAGAAATGGATCGGAGCATATTATTCTGCCTGTTCTGTTGTTTCCTTGTTATAAAATAAACAGAGTAATGACCTAATGCATGTGGTAGGCACATTTCTTGATGTACCTGAGAACTGAAAATGAAAAAAATACCCTACAGCTCTTATTAAAGTCAACTATATGAAAAAGATTGGTTGACCTATTACATCTTGGTAGATAACGATAAATTCTGTAACCACTGTGAACTCTCTTCTGCAAACTTGTGACCACCCACATTGCTCCTAGTTTGAAACAGTGGAATACAGAGCAAACCCGGTCCATCTGTTTCCACAGCTATTTCCCTTGCCTATTACACTGAACATAAATTATTAAAGTCAAGTTTTTATGAGAACTTTCAATGTCTTCATTCCATTTCCCTGCTCTCTTCCTTGCTTTTCCTTTGTTACTTGCTGGGAAATTGCATATTTTCTGAGGTTGATTTCCTAGAATGTCTGTGTTTAGGAGAGAAAAAACGGGAACAATATGCATTTGGAGCAATGAAGCCCTTCTTTATTGCTGGGAAGGTAAAAGTGAGGAAAGGTATGAGCATGAATTGCTCTGATAATACGTTTATGGCAACTACACTCTATTCTGCAGTGTGGTCATCTGCCCCACTAAAAGAACTCAGAGTAATACAGTCAAAGGGATACAGGACTGGAAGGAAGGGGTAAGGAATAATCTACTCCAGGCAAAATATTTTCATGTAAATATTGACAGAAAAGTTAGAATAGATTGTTTCAATTGAAAAGGACCTACAATGATCATCTAGTGCTTTGCCTATTGCAGCAACTACAATCACTCCACTCAAAATGAGACCAAGACATTTTAAAGAGAGTATGTAGAAAACGAGGGCACATTTTCATTTGTTTAGGTCTCAGCAGAAAATGCATCTGGTTTCCAGTTGCCTAAAATATATCTCATCAGTGCTTGCATTCTGTCTGGACAACCAGTAGTAGACACCTGCTACAACATCTCCTTTGTTTTTCATCCTCCTAATCCTCAGCCAGATGATCTCAACCAAATCATCACTAACTGTAAGGGCAGTGTAACCAAACCTCTCTCTTAAGTATAGTGTGACACCTCCACCTCGCCTGCCCTGCCTATCCCTCCTGAACTGCCCAAAGCCCTCCATCCACACCTCCAGTCTTGGCACCCATTCCACCAAATTTCACTAACGCCTAGGGTATTGTAGCTCTGGGAGCTGACCAACACTGCAGTTCTTCCTGTTTGTTTCTCCTGCTGCCTGCACCAGGGTACAGGCACTTCAGATATATTTCTGAGGCCTCAGTGTTCCTGAGGGCATTGTAAATGTTCCCACTAGCATTGACACCCCCAGGCAATGAGATGGCAATCCTTGGCTTACCTACTGCAATCCTGTTGGTATCCCCTTCTCCCATTGTGTCTAGCTTAAAGCCCACTTTAAGGATCAGTCCTGACAGCTTATGCCCAAAGATTCATTTTCCCCACCAGGACAGGTGGATCCTGTCAAACCCCAGCATAACTTATCCTATGAAGTCTCTTTAATGGTTTAAAGACCCAAAGTTTTGGTGGAGATAAATTTCATATCATCCGCTGTGGTAATGGATGCTGATGGCGTCAGCTTCCTCACACAAAGGTAAAACCTCAGCAGATAAGAATATTATAGCTGGACAAGATAGGTAATGATGCTTTTCATTTCAGGTGATATGCTGCGCTGAGGCAGTGAAGCATATGTTAGCCTTTTGCATTTGACACAGTAAGGATGATACATTACCTAACTACATTTTCTGTAGGTATGAAAGCCTGTCACCTGCAGAGACACATGCTATTTGCACTGTCTTAAAATACTATCCAAACTTCGGACTTTTCATGGTGTAGGTGACAGATTATTAAAAAATTAGATTTTCTTGTATGCGAACTGAAAGAAAGGAGCCATCCTCAGATTGCCCAGTTACAGGAAAGGTCAGCTGAAGTTTGTGTCTGGTGTTTGAGTAGTGCTTGGCATTCTTTTCTTACCCCTTCGCTGCTCCATAAATCATCTCACACAGAAAGGTCAGGAACAGAGAGGAGGTAAGATACCGGCTAAATAAGTAGTAAAAATTCCTCTCCTTCTGGAAATCATCAGAGCAGAAAGGGGAATTTCTAGAATACTTTTGAGATAGGAAAAAAGACCTGAGATAGTTAAAATATTTGGACTACACACTGCACAATTCAATTGCTTGGAATCATCTCATATCCTTGAATAAATAAAGGAATTAGCTTTGTGTAAAGCTGTCCAAACCAAGAGAATAGTTACAGCTGACATTTTTTCTTTTAATCTGCTCTTACTTACAGTGTGTGTTTTTCTCTTCCCTTATCCTTTTCCTTGATCTGACCTAACTTTTGTTTGTGTTCTTGAATATGGGAAAGGACAGAGGAGAATTGAAAAAAGGACAGTTGTTGCCATGTTCTTCACCTGACACAATAATTTTAAATCAGATATTTTTAGACTTGTACCTTCTACAAAAAGATCAAGACAAAAATAACCTCTAAATTTTATATCACATAACAACAGGATGCCTTCAGGGAAAAAAGTGACAAAGAAAAAGAGATTTTCATTTGTTTGTCTCCTTGCTAATTTTGGTTAGCTCTTTCAAATTAGTGAAAAGTTTGCTAAATTACGATGTTGGAGCAGAAGCTGATACCAAACTCAGGATGATTTCATTGAAGCTGTGAGACTGAAACATTTTGCTCATACAAACGGGACAGCTTGCTATAGATATTTTTAGTATTGTGGGGAGTCTGGCTGATTTCCTGACCTTTTGCAGACATTTCTACCGTTCTATGAATAATATGAACGTGGTCAAATAAGAACAGCTTTAAGGAAATTGTTATGTCCGTGCTTATTTGAAAAAAAAGAATGAACTACCTTACATCCACAGCCTTTTCACAGTGACTTTTATGGGCAATCTAACTCATATCCAACAAACACCAGTGTAATCTTCACTAAATATTCATAAGCTTAAGTACAGAGACTTGCAATTCTTGATCATTCCATTCATGGTTTTATACCTTTTTGTCATGAAGTATCCTTACTCCTGCTCAAAGAATTTATGTGGTGAAGGAAGGAAAACATTTTTAATATGGATACGCTGTGTCTGATAGTAAGGTTGGAAGTATTAGAAGATAGTTCTCTGTTCACTATCACACTGCCCTATCCTATTTTTTTGGAAAAAATGTGAAACATTTGTGAGAGGTGTGGACCTGATGAAAATCCCTACAATGACTTCCTTTTATTTGCCAATGTGGCAGAAGATTGTTTTTTCATCAGCACAAGTTATAATAATGATAAAATAATATGAATATTTATTGAACCCCATTTTTATTTAACTTCAATAAAATACCTATTATTACTTTAGAATATAAGTAACCTGTAAGAGTCCAAATTTGGAACTTGTCACACTGAGTGCTGAGCAAATGTGCAATGTGAACAAATGTGTAGAAGGAAACACTTAAAATAGAGAAAACACATTTCCAATGGAAAATTTTAAGACCTTCTTTCCAGAACAAGACCTGTAGAGGTGTTCACACAGAACTTGGCCAATTGTGAATGTTCTTTTAGAGATCATGCATGCAAATTAAGTACTTTGAATGTATACATGTATAGATTGGTAAAATGTGTTAAAACATATTCTAGATAAGTTAAGAATAGGCACTGATGAACAGACATTGTTTCAGAAGATTTAATTGACTTTGTAATTTATCCTCCTGGCTTTTCTTCTCAGAAGAACTTCCTGAAAGAATAGCAAAGAGTTGTAAACAAACCAGATTTCATTAGGACATAAGCTGGAATAAATAAATTCTTGCACTGAAAAAAGTCAAAACCTATAGGTGAGGGAGAACAGAAAATTTGAAAAAGAAACTTGCATGCCACTCTTTTCCTTAGTGGTTTTTTTTTTTTTTTTTCTGAAGTCAGGTTCTTCCTGCCAAGATATACTGCAGAATATAAAGCAGTGCAAAAAATCTGGAGAAGAACAGATGCCAGTGCTGTGGGGCAAGTATAGTGATTATCAGATACTCAGCTAAACGTTTGAGGTTACATTAAACAGCCATTCAGAAACAAAACAAAACAAAACAAAAAAAAAAACCAAAAAAAAAAAAAACCAAAAAAAAAAAAAAAAAAAAAAAAAAAAAAAAAAAAAAAAAAAAAAAAAAAAAACCAAAAAAAAAAACCAGGAAAATTATAGTCCCTGTATTTTGACTGGAAAGATTAGAAGCAGCTAAGCATAAAAGTTAGAAGGAAGACTTGAAGTTCCTATGTTCAATATTATTTTTAATTTTTCTCCTCTTATATTTGTAAAATATGAAAAAATAGTAAACCAAATCCTTGCTATCAGCTAAGTGTGTGGCTGTCTATCCTGGGGGAAAGAGAATGCAACAATTAGGGAACTCATTTTAACCTTCTAAGCTAAGACCATTTATGCAAAACCCTTGCCTGAAATGAATTTTCAAGGCTGACTATTTAAAGATTAGCAGTAGTTTAAAAATGAAAGATCTGGCATAACCTTTGCTGCACAGAGCACATGAATGATTATATGAATAAAGACAAGGAAAAATGAGAGCATTCGAAGATGTTTTAAACCAAAACAGAGGAAGCAACAACTTGAAAGGATGGGAAGTGCACTTTGGTGAGTGTTACTTAAGGTTTCCTCCGGGTTTTTTTGATTTTTTTGGGTTTTTTGTAGAGTGCAGTGTCCTACTCTTTCTGTGCTGTTGATGACAGAACACAAAACCAGCTCAGAGGTATGTCACAGCTCACAGCAGCCTGACTTGAAACTCTAAGCTTCAAAAGGGCTAAGACTGAACCAATCAATAGATCATCCCCCTCTGGTTTCTTTGCATACTCATGTGTCTTACACCAAATAAAGATCTAGTGTGGGAGGAAATGTCATATTTTCTTTTTTATTATCTCATTTGTTGTGGTAGTATAGGTAAATTATTACACACTGACAACCTCCTACACTTTTGCATGTTGAAAGGACACCTGTGTTAATGTACAGGTGCTGTACAGACCAGATTTCATCTCTGTGATTGTATCATTTCAGGGTTCCTTCAAGATCAGTTTTGTAAAACAAATGGATAATTAAGGAAAAACAGTGGCATTGTTTATACAGATCAGTGGTATTTTATTACATATTTTGCATGGGAATTCAATTAACTCTACCTTCAAAACAATTTGAAAATCATTGGGATTCATAATAGGCTCCCTTCAAACACAATGGAATTACAGTTAAAGAAATTTTGAAAGTTGAATTTAATGTGATCTTTTTTATTTACTTACTTTAAAAACATATTCTTGAAACTGTAAGAAATGTTTGGTTTAGGTTTTTTTTTTTATTTTAAAATAGAGAAGATAAATGAATGACTATTCTATTCATGCTGCTTCTGTTTGATGTCCTACTTTAACTCTCTGTAGGGAAAAAAAAAAGAAAAAGGATCCAAAACCTATAGTGTTCCCATGGGGAACAAAAGCTTGAAAAGAAGCAGCAACATGTTGGTAATAAAAAAATTTCAAAGGACCATATTTCACGCTGTGGGAGTGCAAGGAACATCATTTCTTATATAAAATGCACATCATCTGTTGTGAATGGCAGCTCAGGTGTCTGCGTATGCTCCTCTCCTACTTCATAGGAATTATCTAGCAGATATAAATGAAGCCTGTTTTGATAACTTAATAAAATTCCAAAGAGTATGGGTGGGCAGCTCAAGCTGACATTTTAAAAATTCATGAGGGAGGGTGATGGGTGAAAGAAAGAGGAATGTCAGTTTTGCTACAGACAGAAACTTAATTTCTTTAGTTTGGATGAATTCCAAGCAGAGTTACAGCATTTTTACAATCCTTCTATTTCTTACACAAAGCAAACAATTTTCTTCTTTTTACTTAAACACATTAAGATGAAAAAAATCCAGAGGCTTACAAGACCACAGCTGTCTACTCTTCAAATACTAATTCAACACTTTGATGAAGGGTGGTGTTGTCTGCTTTCTGTGCATTGCAGGTTAAAATGAAGCAAGTTGTTAGCAGGACATAATTTCTCTAGGGGTGGTGCTTCCTGGTTGAATTAAAGGATAAATAAAAATTCATAGTTCATTTAATTTATTTTTCCCATATCCCAAATACCTTGATATTTAGTCTAAATTTGGACTTGAGTCCAGAGACCTTCAAATCAGGCAATATGATTCTTCAAAATTATAACTAAGAGCAAATTTATGGCAGATTAAGGTCTCTTTTAATTTCCCTTCTTCATATATTTTAAAGGCCTGGTGTTCTGAATCATTTCTTTCACCACTTTTCATCACCCAAGTATGCAACCCTGACATAAATGGTCTTGAATCATGCCACCCTTTCCAGTGTCTTCATTAAGATTACTTGACCAATTAAGAGCTGATTACATGAATAGGGCTTGTAATACCATCTTGTGTCACTCACCTTCCTGTTCCTTCTACACTCTTTATTTCCCCTACCCACAGGAAATTCTGTCTCAATCAGCATAGGAAGGCTCTCAAGCAGAGTTCTTTGCAGCACTGTTTATTCACCTCTACAGCCTAGGCTATGATGAGGTGAATTGAAGAGCTCTTTTACTAAGAGGGTTATGAGACACTGGCACCGGTTGCCCAGCAATGTGATGAATGCGCTATTTTTGGAAGCGTTCAAGGATAGGTTGGATGGGACTCTGAGAAACCTTTTCTAATGAATGGTGTCCCTGCTCATGAGGATGGGAAGTTTAAAACCAGATGATCTTCAAGGTCCCTTCCAACAAAACCCATTTTGATTCGATGTTTCTATTTGATTTGTGCAGCTCAGGACCTGAGCAAGAGTAATATTAAATGAGACTGGCTTGTTATTTGCATAGGATATAGTACTTAATCCCTGAAAAAATTAGGTGAAGAGAGACCCTCCTTTCCAAACTGGACCATACCTGTGATCTTACATAAAATCTTATCTATGCCCAAGTGAACAAGTGATAGTTTGAGGTATGGATGTACCTATGTTTCTCCAACAAACCTTACTGACTTAGCATCCAACAAACAGACTTAATTTTTCATGGTCCTCTGGGGTTCTCTGTAAAAGCATTAATGTCAACAGGACTGTGCATAACCCATACTTATCTTCTCCTCAGCTGAGCTGCTTTGGACACTTTGAATCTCAAAGCTTTGTGTTTATACATATTTTTGGTGTAAGAAGAGTAGAGGTGATAGATGGGGTAAAGTTTGTAATAGTGGAGTTTTGAAGCACTACCATTATTTAGTGGTTTGTATAACACATGCACCTGACATCTTTAACTTTTAAGAAACCCCAGTATCAAAGATATGTACCTAAATATATACTAACCTACATAGATATTGGCATATATATTAGTCATATAAATTTAAGAAATGCACTTGTGATACACAAAATCCCATAAATAAGAGGTTATGTAACAAATACTGCATTCAGTTATTTGTATGATTCATCAACAATTATTTTTTTGTTACGGAATGTTGATTGTGAGCCAGTCATCTGTGCATTTAGGGAGACTATATAAATTTGTGCTAATTGTAGGAATTGTACTTTCAGAGAATATGGACATTCAAGTTCAGCAACTATGCTTTTCTTCACACTAAAGGAAGAGAAAAAGTAAAACAAAGTATAGATTCAGGAGTCTCCTCAGGAAGTCTGTTACTGATGTCCCCAGAACACAAGTTACTGACATCCCTTTTTTGTAGACTGGCATGTGTGAAGGACATGTTGTGGAGCTTACTTGTAGAACAGTATTTACACCTAAAACTGCTGGCTAGACTGGATTGATGTGAAGAGGAAGACTTTCTGTGCTCTTCTAATATCATTATCTCTTCTGATTAGGTTATAATGCAAATATTATCGAAGATTCACAGCTTATCTATAGTATTGACATTCCCAACACTGACATTCTCAGGTCAATATAGTAAAATTATAATACACTTCCTGTGAGTTAAGAATAAAATTACCATGCTTTCTATACATAAAACTTTAAAAAAGAAAAAAGAAAAAAGAGTATGAAAAATAACTCAAAAAAAGCAGTACTTGAAAGTAAGTCCTTGGATAACAGGTATCCTCATACATTTGCAAAAAACTGGAGATTTTAAATCATGCAATATGATCTTCAAAATCAAAAAGGTTTCTTGTATTAGAGGAAGAATTCTATGGATAGCTATAAGACCTTTGGAAGGGAGGAGGAATGCAAGGGGAAAGAAAAATTTATTTGATGTGGGGAAGTTTGGGCTATTTTTTCTATAGGTGCTTTCAAACACATATAAGGCATACTGCTTCTGAATTAGTTCTTTCTCAGTATAAGAGATGGCTAACTGTGTAGATGAGGAAAGCACTGGCTGTTGTTTACCTTGTGTTAGGGATATCTGGTCTGTCTCTTTTGGCACTAGGCCCCATGGCCAGGAAGCAAATTGCACTCATGAGTACAGTCAGTACAGGGTTATTGCCCTACTGCCACCACATCAATCAGGTGCAAGGCTCTTCAATGGTTCAGCAGGACCTCAGGTGCACCAATAGGGTCTGCAACCTCTTTCTTCATCCCTCCTTCCCAGGGTTTTGGCTTCCAGTGCTTGAGGCCAACTCTGATTTAATGCAGCTCTGGAACTTTGGATCAGATTGATGGGAAAGATGTGGATGTCAGAGTTTTGAAAGACGCAAGGTTCTGGCCTCCCTTTGTTTTGAGCAGCATTGAAAGTTTCTCATACAAGGTACATTGTTGATGTATCTGTGACTGATCATGTACGCTGTTCATTCTGAGTCTGACCCATTGACTTGAATTTCCAACTTGACCTCAGATTTTCCCTGTCACCATGGACATATCTGGTGTTCTGGACATTTGATAGATTACTATCCCTAGTTCTGCTTTGCTATTCTCATTCAGTTACTGTGTGACTGCCTTTGTTAGTGAGGGCACAGCCCTGCCAATTTTGTTGTCTCAACTCCCTGTTCTGCTTCCCATCTGCACAAGAACCATCCTTTCTCCTCCCTAACAGCACTCTCAGACAGCCCAGTCAAATTCTTTGCCTTTTCAATATCTCCTTTTTTCTCCTGTCTCTCAACAAAGAAGCTGTCCTTTTTACACTTTCTTTGCTCAACTGGTTATGCAGGTTTTTCACTCTTATATGGTCTTAGACTCTTGGTCTTTGGTTTTGGACATTGAGCCTGGTGAACCTGTGTTTTCCTGTCCTTTGGCATTTTCCACTCAGAGGCAGTCATAGAATCAGAGAATGGTTTGGGTTGGAAGGGACCTTAGAGATCATATAGTTCCAACTGTGCTGCCACAGTCAGGGCTACCTTTGACTACATCGGGTTTCTCAGACTCCCATCCAGTCTGGCCTTGAACACTTTCAGGGATGAGATATCCACAGCTTCTCTGAGCAACCTGTGTCTGTGCCTCACCACCCTCATAGCAAAGAATTTCTTCCTAATACCTAATATATACCTGATATTCCTTTTCATCATTCATAAGATGTTGAAGTTCCCCTCACATTCATTCTTATTTGTTTAGCCTCGAGTTGGGTTACATGAACTCCTTTCCCATTTTCTGGGTTTGCAGTGCCCAGCAGTTCCTCACATTTCTATCACACTCATTGGATTTGGGACTGGAGTTGGCCCTCTGCCTCTATACTTCAACAACTTGCTTAAGAAATGTTTTCAACATAGCTTCCAACGTGTATTTAGAGTAAAGTTTGTGAAATATAAGGTGGGTTGAAAATTTGCTCTATCTCTGTACTCCAGCTGTGGTGATCAACTATAGAAAGTTCTACTGCCATCTGGTTAGTTAGTGGTGCCCTTTCCAGTAGATACTGTGGCCACCTCTGTGTAATATTTTTTTAGCATTTTTTTAGTTAATTAATAGATGATGTGATACATTACACTCCACACATTTCTAGACAATACCAAATTGGTTAATCATCAAAGGGCAAAGCTGAATTGAGGATGTAAGCAAGGTGGAAGAATGGGCTGACGGGAACTTAATGAATTTCAAATGGAATTGTCAAGATCTCTACTTGGGGAGAAACAACCCCATGGACCAGCAGAAATTATGCTTCATTCTGATTATTGTAGTAGTATGCAATTTTTGGCAAAATATTGATTATAATAATATGTGCATGGATAAGTATCTGTGATATTCCCTTGCAACATAGAAATTATATATAAATCATTATGTATTAAAACTTGAGCTGACAAATATTTATGCACTTTTGTAATTTGTAGTCATCCAGTTTACAACCTTAATAATAACCTTACAAAAACTGTGGTTCTTTTTTTTTTCAATCTGAAGTTAGTAGCTTCTTAATTGTTGAGTACTTTCAGCAGCATAGTACTTAAGCAGAATTATGGCAGTGCAATATATTGGCTTATGTGTAGCTCAATACCATTGCTTAACAGATATCTGATTTAATTATAGGCACCTCATACACATCTTCACTGGTGTCATGAACCTAGCTCTATGGTCTCATCATTTCTAAGCAACATTGCAGTCAACTAATGCAGTAGAACTACATAAAAGACCAGTTTTCTTCTGCACTCTTCTTTCTTTTCCCCTTCCAGCTCCAAAAAGCAGTAGCACAGTAACATTCCTTTCCCTGTCAGCTAGTTGCATGCCCATCCTTGTAATCACACTCCAAAATATTTCTGTTGTATGATTAAAGGAAGGTCATGTTTCATTGCAGCTCTGGTTGCATTTCACTACTGGATGTGTTATTGCTAATATATTCAATTTCAGCTAAGCTACTACATAGATGAGGCTCTCAGTGCGAACACAATATTTTTTTATTTTTTAAGTCTTCAAGATGCTGTACATACAGAAGAAGTGAACTGAGTTGTCAGTGTAGTTCTGTGATCAGGGCACTAACGCATGAATGGAGAAACTGAGGAACTGTGCTTTCTGTTCTACCTTGAAAAAGGAAGTCAGTGTCTGAGGTTCTCCATTTGTGACATGAACACAGTATACTTGCCTTTCTCCAAAACAGGCTAGGATATTAATGGAGAAATGTAATATGTTCTTTAAAAAAATTCAAGTTAACTGGTAACTTAGAATACATCAGTATCCATTATTCTGAATTATACTTCAGTAGTTTTTCTCTGACTTCAGACCAGACAATATTCGATATTCTAAAACACTTCAGGAAAAGGAGAACAGAGGGATGTGTTTCTGTAGGCATCAAGTTTAAGCATGAGAGAACTACTAAGAGAGTTATCAGTACCAGAGAAATAGCACCTACTCATTACTCAGGAAAAAACCTACAATGATACTGCAAAGATGGTGGAGGCTGAGAGGGAGAAAGCAAATCCTTTAAAGTCCATTTTATTCAATTCTGCTGTATAAGCAGATTGAGAGCCTCATCAGTATGTAAATCAGATTTACTGAAAGAGTAGAAAGAAAAAAATAAACCAGAATGAATATCAGGAAGCTTAGTATTTGTTAACTATTATTTATTACATTTATATTATTTGGAACCAAGAATTGTGAAACCCAGAATCCGGGTGGCATGAGAATATGGTTGGTTCTTTTTCCTCCCTTCCTGTATCCTCTTATCTAATCCTGTTTGTACCCGTAGAACCATAGAATCATAGAATATTCTGAGTTGGAAGGGACCCACAAGGATCATCAAGTAGCCTGCACAGAGGAGGTGTGTTAATTGGATAAAGTGACTGCAGCATGAGATAATAAAAGGCTAAAGTGCAGTATGTTGCCTTGTGTGAGGATTTCAAAGGGGTTGTTACTATCTAGAGTAGATATGGACTGTGGCTCACAGGTATTGGAAAATAAAATGCTGATGCTGCAGTCTGAAGTTCTACACTGTCAGTCTGATTTTTGGTGGTGTTGGATTCTCAGAAGGCATCACCACTTCAACTCACTTTCAGCTAGAGTGAACGGAAACTACATGTAGCTGAAAAACCAAATGACACAAAAATATGTAATTTAAAAATGAAATGACAGAGAGTCAAGTAAAGGTGTTTACTGTGTCACAACTGCCACAAACTCTCTGAGTCAGGCAAGTTAACACAGATTCCTTGTTAAAAAAAAAAAACTTAAAAAACAAGACCACCCAAATACTTTGCCCGCTGTTTCTCTTCCACTATTTGTCCACATGACCGTGAGCTCTTCCAGTCCAAGACTATCTTATGTCATCATCCAAGGTGCTATAAATGAGATCTTTCATTGACTTTAAAGCACCTTTTCACGTCAACCAAGAAAACCCACAACTCATTATTCACTTTACCAGTACTTATAACACAGCAGTGATGATAAGTGATGTATATTTTGTAATTCTGAGGGAAGTTGCACCAAAATGAAGTATTTATTAGAAGTCGGACAAAGACATACATTTAGCCAGAAGTATCAGGTAAAAGAGAGAGAAAATTTGGAGAGAAGTGAAATTTCACTTATACCTTATCACTAAATTACCAATGGGCATATAGAATTATTCCTCTTTTACTTTAGTGCTCAAAGGCTCCAGAAATGTGTTGACATGTTCACTGAGACCACTGGGTTAAAATAAAAATAATATAAAAATGGTATCTTGTGCCTGATACCAAGCAACCAAGAATTTGCTTAATTGAATTTGTAGGTCAGACCCTTCTTCCACTCAAGTCAATTCCCCATTGATCACACCGAAGTGGGGAAGGGAGCTGTGGGAAACTCACATTTAGAGTTATGTGGAGATGTTTCCACTCAGATTAAACTGAGACTCAAAAGTGGCTATTTATATGCATGAGAACAACACAAAGTGCATATTCTGCCTCAGGATTAAAGCATTTAGTTTTTCAAGAGGGAACAGTTCATTGATCAATGCTTTATGCCCACATTTCTCATTTTGATAGAGCTTTGCCCATGAACTCTCATTAGATGTCCTGATTCCAACTTAAGACTTAAATTTGATTTCAACACCAGCAGTAAGATGTCGTGAAGGAAACAGATTGCTCAATATATTCATCTAAATACAGGTCAAAATTAGGTATATATCAACAACATTTCATCATCAATAACATGGTCCACCAAGATGAATTGATGCTGAAGGCTGCAATTTCTAATCACTAATAAAAACGTTTGCAATTAATTGCTTGTACAGCTAAGTGTATCTCAGTTTATTTGCTAAGGCGAATTTTCTAAACAAAGTAATTTTTACTGCTAAATACAAACACCGGAAAAGTTGTGCCTATTAATATGACTAGTTTCACTTGTCTAATATATGGTCTCACAGTTAACCAGTCTGATAATTTAATTTCATGCTACAACTGCTTTTAGCTGAATACTTGATATAAAGCAGATTAAAAGTTTGACATTATAAGATTTCCCCCAAATATATTTCACTATCCCAATAGTCTTCAGCCATAGCAGTAAAAACTGGCATTTTCCAGTAATTAAAAAAAAAAACAAACTCAAACTAAAAAACAAAACAAACAAACAAAAAACAGAAACAAAAAAAATAACCAAAACAACAACAACAACAACAACAACAAAAAAAAAAACCAAAAAACCAAACAAACAGAAGGCAACATGGAACTCATTTGTTGCAAAGTTTTAAAACAGCTAAAAGGTTTTTCATCAGACAACACTCAGTGATTTAATGGAAATTGTGTGGCTAAATTCTTACATTGGTCTGAATGCACTCTTTTCATTATATGCCCTTTTAAAAAGTTCTTGTCAAATATGATGTGAATAAGTTGTAGAGCTATGGTTCAGGAACTAATTCATACTTATTATTTTCATGAGTTACAGTATATGCCATTTTACCATTCAGAAGGTGTGCATTTAGGTTAGTTTCAGAGTACATTCTAGTCTAAATCTCAAATCTCTCAGTAATAAACACTAAAATATGCTTAATGCACTCAATATGTATCTTTCTGCAGCTGGAGGCTCCCTGACATATTCTAAAAGTATGGGATCTGATACCAGAGTTATACTTTCAATTCTGCTGTGAGTCTCTACTGTGCGCTGCAACTGACCCATGAGCTGCTTCCGAATTCTGTACCTGAGAGCCACGACACTTCACAGACACCAGCTCTGAAATCATTCTGACTTAAGTTATTAATCTTGATTTCTTTTAATGTAAAGCACAATGTTAGAAGCAAGCTACCTTTGAACAATTTTGTAGAAGGTTAAATAGTGTAAATAGATCTGTACTTTTTTAGGACAACAACACTACATCATCAGAAACAATTCTGACAAATAAAAAGCTATTAGTCTACCAAAATTGTAATGAGATCATGATTAATAAACAACTCTGAAAGGTCTGCATCAAAGTCAAGGCTTTTCTGTGATAAATGTCAACATGCAGACCTTATTTTGCCAAAAGCTGTGTGTTCCAGTTATCCAGCTCTACTGATTGATTTGTTCATTAGACTAATAAATAATTTATCACCTTGAAGAGGACAATTCGTTATACAGATGGCATGAACAAGTAATTTTAAACAGCCAAATCTTTAGAAGGAGAATTAGCAGTGATAACACTGCCATGATGTTTGTTTCTGATGCAAAATTCAGACCAGCATAAAAACAATGAAATTGTTATAAAAACAGTTCATTTCAGATAGCTTCTAAGCAATTGCCCACGGGAATTCACAGTGCAGCTCTATCAGAAATCTCACATGTCGTGTTATCTTTAGGTCCTTTTAACTATCTTGCCCTAGGAATTATGAAAAGCTATGAGCAGCTTTCATAACAGTAGGCACAGAAATAAATTACAGTTTGTAATATAACCCATTTTCTAAATTAGAGAGAAAACCTGTAAGATTTACAGTATTGACTGTTTTATTCTATGATTTTCTTTCATAAGTGCCTATATGATTTTGCCTAGCAAGTGATAGATAAAAATCATATAGAAATTGGGCAGAGTAGGTCATTTCTCCAAGTGTAGGAAATACCATTGCAAAAACTAAATTGCAACTCATTCCATAGAATTTCTTATTCATTGAAAGTTAAAAAAAAGGTGAAGATATGGACAGCTGTATCATGGCAACACAATAGGGGATAAATTAGACACAGTTATTCATCACACTTTCCCTTAATAGGAACACAAGGGATTACTATTATTATTATTATTATTATTATTATTATTATTATTATTATTATTATTATTATTATTATTATTATTATTACTATTATATCAGTTTTATAACTTTTTTTAAACCTTTAAATGGATGCAATAGTCCCTTTTCTGAAGATAGAAAAAAGCCTACAAATAAGTATCTTTGTAATTAAATGTGCAACATGTCTAAGAAAAAGGGTTGTTCAGCTTCATTCATAAAATTTATAGCACCACAGTCTAAAGTCATTTAGCAAGTTTTCTCCCTCAAAGATGCACAAGAACAGAGATATTTTATTTTCCTTTTTTTTACACTATTTTATTTTATTTTATTTTCCCCAGCAATAAAAATACACTGAAGCTTATGCACTCCACTGCAAGAGAGGAAACTGGGAACATTTAGGGAATGACCTGCTGTGTTTCATCCACAGTGAAAGTCCTTGTTTTCTTGGGAATTAGTATCTACAACAGCAAGCATTACCAATCTTGGAATACCAGCCTTGTCGCTGAAGTCTGGTTCAAAATAAAAAACCAAACATGTTTTCTGTCATCACTTATACACTACTTTCCTGAAACTAACAGATATTTTCTCAAAGCAATGTCTCTATACAGGATGATATTGTGTTCCACATTGTAACACCTGTGAGTATAAGACTGTGATGATCAAAGATTTTATTCTTTAAGCCCCCTGATTTTTTTCTTCTTCTTCCCCTCCCCGCCGAATCACGGGTCTGGCTTGGGGAAGCAAGGAGTGGTGAATACTGCTTTTTCTACTTTTTCTGTCATTATCCTAGAATTTGATTTGCAGGTTCAAGTGCAGTGTATTCCTTTCCTTTGTTGTATTTGAAGCTGATGAGACTGTTGTTGCATACTCAAAACAGTGCAGGATGACTCAAAACTGGGATGCTTCATACAGAGTTGATACTGCCATTTATATTGCTTCATTCAGGGAGAGGCAATACCTCAAAGGAAGATGCTGTAGCAGTATGATTTGCACAGGATCTGGAATAATAATGTCAGGAGAAAGCTAGAGAAGCCAGGTGGCAGTGTAGAAGTTGATAGTCTCCTTCAGATCCAATGGAAACTTCAGGGAACTAAATCCCTGCCTTTTAGTGCGGGATTAGGCGGCTTATACCTGGTGGAATTATTCCAGAATCTTTATAACACAGTGAAATATTTTTATCCACAAGTGTAGCTAAGACAATTCCTCCTCTCATGTATCATTGTGAAAAATGTGACCTCCTGGGGTGATGAATCCTATTTGCTTGTATGGGCCTTCATTGACTCTATGAATGTCACGAGGCAGATATGGTGCACTAGGGAGGATAAGAGAAAGGAAAATATGTTTGGTATCAATATTGAAAAAGATCACAAATAACTATTTTGTGACATTAAGTTGAATTTCCTCTGATGTGCTTTAATTAACTAAATATAAAAGTTAACATTTTTCCCATTATGAAAAAACATTTAATGAAACTGTGTTTTCCAGGTGGATGTCTTCCATAAAGTTTTATTTCCGTATACTACCCTTTAGTTATGAGAGAGAAAGAGAGAGCAAGCATTCTATCCAAGGGATGTGACCATGGAATGAGCAGAACAAATTAAACTCTGAACAAAGTTTTCCTCCAAATAAGTCACAGTGCAAGCAATAACCAACAAGAAATGGGATACGAACTGATAACAAGAAAGCTTGCTTTATTGATTTTTTTCCTTTGCCCCAATTAGGTTAGGTAGATTCTATTTATCTGCTCACTTAAATAGATATGAATGTGAACTCTCTAAGGTATTCCTAAGAAGTTTTCAGTAAAAATATTTCCATATCACTGCACTAAGAGGGTTTGGAGGTAGCTGACAGCTGTGGGTATATAAATTAAACGGAATATTATTGATGTATTTGAAAAAAACCAAAAACCAAGCCAACATATTTTTTCCTCAAACTTTAGCTTTCCAAAATAGTTCAAAGGTGTAAAACCAACATTGTTTAGTATTTTATATCTCCAGATTTACAACAACATGGCTTTGTAACTCTACAAAGTAAAATTATTTGCCTTTAGAGTGATCTACATATTGTGTTCTCAATATTTTATCTGCACAACAAGTGTCTTAAAACTTGTCTCTCCATGAGCGATTAGGGTTTTTTTCATGAACATGTGAACTTGTCCCTGAACCCAAGTGGGCAGCTATCCATGACAAAATTATTATGGCCATTTCTGGGAATACAAAAACCTGATCAATGAGGACCTGATCCTAAAAGGGATGGTTGAAAAGCATGAAGCATTTGGGTTTTTTGGAAAATTTCTACAGAATGAGGTTTTAATTTTCTCCTGTGGTAAGGAAGGTCAGTCAGTGTAGCGGTCACCCAGCCGGTGGTGGAGCTGCCAGCTGGGTCACCCGTGGCGTTCGAGGCTGCAGCTCAGCCTGCCTTTTTAGTGGGGGTTTCAGATTGGGTAGATGACACCTCTTGGGACAGTGAGCTCTGAGAGGTAGGCAAGTTGAGGCAGTCTCCTGCCGTGGGCTGCTGTACAGCTAGGTACCGCCCCCTCCCCTCTCTCCTCGTAGATGGTTTAGATGTTCATATAGTTGGTTTATTATTCATACCAAACTG
>VZTJ01004571.1:2171686-2261158 GCA_013397795.1 Orthonyx spaldingii
TCATGTACCCCATTTGTCCTGTCCCTTGTTCCTCCCCTTCCCCCCCCCTTAAAAACCTGGTGCAACGGTTATTTTGTTACTCGTCGCTCCCGTCCCTGCGGTGAGCCCCTGCCCACCCCGGGGCAGGGAATAAACTCTTGGATTTACACCACGGGCGAGTCCTCCTAATCCTTTTGTTGTCTCTGCGTCGCAACCTCACCATCTGCTGCTGCTAGCCCCAGCCTGGGCTTTGAACAGCCTCGGAGCTGCCGCGCGAAATATAAAGGCACAGCCTTGTCGCTGCACACGCTCTTGCGACACGCGAGATCCGGGCACACGAGGACATTGCAGGCCTTTGGCCAGCCGGGCGGCCAAGCGGCCAGCGACAAGTCAGAGCTAGGCTTCTTGGTGAAAATAGCAGAACTTAGTGCCTGGAGAAATGTCTCAATATCAAATATCTTTGCAGTGAGAAAGGATGAGTCACTGTTTCTGCATGTAAGACAGCAGGTGCCTCAGATGCCTCTGAGCAGCAGAAAGAAGCAAAATGTTTCTCTCAGCCATGCCAAGGTGTGTGCGAAGGCAGCTCTGAGAGTTAACTCAGGCTGGCTTTGCTATCACTGAGAGAAGATGGTGAGTTGGGGAAGGGAGATCCCATCATGGTCTGGTAGATAGAGGTTACCTGGTCAGATGTGATTGCTTTGTGCATTAAAGCAGACAGTGGAGGTGGGAGGTGTTTCTCCTGAACTCGTTAGGTCATCGTATTCAAAATATAACTAAATTAAGGAGGAAGAGAATGGTCTGAACACTGTCCTTGGTTGGGACTGAAATGAAAATCCCACAGTGAAAAGCAGTATGAGCCCTTTAAAAAATAAAGGGCAGCACTTCAGAAGAGTGATCATGGGAACTTTGACACCAGGGCATAAGAGAAACGCCACTGGATTAAATTAACCCCTTGTGTTCCACATGGGAGAGGGCACACTGGGTTGGAACAACTCCTTATCTGCTGAATTTCTCAGGGGAAAAGGGAGGATAAGAAGAATCAGTTTAGGGAACACCTGCCCTGACCTCCTAATCTACCAACTTCCTCTGTTTTACATAACTCCATTGCCTCCTCCGAGGGGCCCTTCGTCTCTGTTCTGTTCAGGCTGTAGGGGTGGCTGAAATGCCATCTGTAACATGCACTGTCACTTGCTTTTCTATGTGATGAGGATTGAACCAAAAGAATGCCTCTTCAGTTCTTCTCTCAAATATCTTGTAAAAACCTACTAATAACAACAGTGTCATAGCAATAGATGCAGCATTTACTACTTTTACAGACAGAACAGCTAACTACAGCAACCTGATGGTCTTTACAAACCATTCCAGTTTGCAACAGACAGCTCTCATGTTGTCATTTCACTGACACTGGTTGTGTAACTAACATTACTTAAAATACTTGCATGCTTACTTCACATCCACTTACACAGGCCAATGAGTGCTCTGTTTATTTATTTTGCAGGAATTTTTAGCCTCAAGGATAAAGGGGATTTTTTCCTTTAGTTTGGGTCAGGCTTTGGGTCTCAAAAAAGACTGTGCGCTAATTCTGCATGCTTGCTAAATTAATTTTGAAAGAGAGGATATAGTATTATTACAGCAAGTTTGCTGGTAAAATGTGATAAGGAGAATGCCACTCTTCCAGCTATCTGCCAAGGACTCTGGACAGTAAGAACATGCCTGATCTGCTGTTCCAGAGGCTTAGCAAAAAAAAAAAAAAAAAAAAGTTTTTTTTTTTTNAAGAATAAAAAAAAAAAAAAAAAAAAAAAAGTTTTGTTTTTTAGAAATATTTGTTTTAACTCAGTGGTTTACACAGCTTGTGGGAATGAAAGCACAAAGGTTACATTTCTTGATGCTCGTCCATCTCTCAAACATGCTCAGAGCTCCTTCCCGGTTCTCTTCTTAGGAGGCAGTAATAATAGACACTCAGAGAGTATCTGTTATAACGAGAAAACAATACATTTCATTTAACATTTTTAGTTTTGTAAGTGCTTTTTTTCCCCCTGTATTGCAGTCATGCCTATTAGAAATGGATTGCAATGTAATTATGTTTAGGTTTACCAACCAATTCCATTGAATGGGAGACCATGGAGGTCAGTGCACTGCAACCTCTGGGTATTGCAGACATTTTAAACATCTGGCACTGCATTGTTAGAACTGTCACATGGAAGTAGAGAGCTTTGAGTACCTATTATCATTCATACAGGTTACAACTGATGAGATGAGAAGTGAGTGGGTTTAGAGTGATGTTTCTCTTTTCTTTTTTTTTCCTGAAAGAATACAGCACATAAACATTGTGCACTTTTCCTGTCAATAAAAATTTGAAATTAAACAGGCTTAGAACATAAGATGCTTGATCTCTTACTATAAATTGTACATCATGAGTTATTTTGTAGGCTTTTCTAAGCTGATTCAATAAATACCAAAAATGCATAAAGCATTTGGATTAAAACCAGCTTTTCTTTCCTTTCTTGATTGCACAGATTTTCATACCCCTGAAAGACTCCTTTCCTATAGGGAGTATAGAAGCTTTTCTATGTGTGTATACATTTTTTTTTTCCTTCTTTGTGTGGTTTCTTCTTCATTTAATATACAGTTTTGTCTTTTTGTATTATATATGTTATTTTTTTAAACAAACTTTCATGGACTCCACAGTGTTTAATTACTGTGGACTTAAAAATAGTTGCCAGTTTCAGGATTTTTGACTCTCTTTCAGGGAAGTTCTTAAATATGTGTTTAATTTTATACCAGATTGTAGATATGAAGCCTACTAATATAGCTCAGAGGACCTGTAAATAGTCTCTTGATTTGGGACTTTCAAGAACAGCTAGAGAAAACTAAATTTTGAAAAGTGTTTATGGCAAATGTGAAGATCACACATCTTTATTCCTTAAGGGTAATAAATGGATGACAACTGATTAGTCAATATTAGCACAATTTAATTAACACAGTTGTCATTTAGTTTAGTCATGTTCTTCCATTAGAGATATATTAGGCCTAATTGTAATTCTGAAATGAATTGTACTTACTTTACTTCTGGGAAAACCTCAACTTATCTTTGGCCACAGGTTCCAGTCTTTATTTCAGGGTCTGGTTTTTTGTGGAAAGATGTGTACAATTTGGAGGTAATGAACATTTTATGACATTCTGCATAGGACAGTTTACCTCAGAGTTTCTGGGGGGATTACCTCCCCCAGCAACAAGGGGAAGCAGGGTACACATGGACGATCAAAGAAAACAAAAGAAATTGAGAAGTAAGAGATTAAAATGATTGAAAAAATCATGTAATAGAACCATAAAATGGTTTGAGTTTAAAGGGACTTTAAAGATAATCTAGTTTCAACCCCACTGCCATGGACGGAGACACCTTCCATTAGACCAGGTTGCTCAAAGCCCTATCCAACCTGGTCTTGTGTATACATATTAGCACATCCATCTATTTCTCTCTGTTTTGAGGTTTACTTAATTTTTTTGTTTGTTTCTTTGAGGTTTTTATTTTTTTTAAACTTGTTGCTGACACTTCGTTAATCTGAACTCTTACTGTGGGTCTGAATGGTTTAGATACACACCACAGAAGAAACAGAGTTCAGTATAAGTCATTTTTAAGCCATAAGAATTTTTATGTCCTATCTTCACATTTTGAAATCTTTCTATATATTTATTGTAATCAACATGAAATATGTGATAAAATGTCTGTAAAGGGTTTTTTACAAGGGTAAGAAAACGTTAAGGAAAAGAAAACAAATGAAACCCCTTGTCTAGCCCATGCCATTTTCTCCTATTCATTAGAGAAAACAATACAAAAATGTCCAACCTTTTTTACAGTGGAAAAAAACCAAACTAAAACAAAACAAAAAATAACCCAGGCTAGGCTATCTACAAGTTACAGATATTACAGAGCTACCTACCAGACCATAGTGTGGCTTTATGGATACTGTGTATAGCTGGCACAGGCTTGTGACAGATAAAGGACCACAAGATCAAGGGCCAGCAATTTATTGCCAAATCCAGAAGAGAAAATCAGAGAACAGGGATATTTGAAAAATAGTTCTTTGGGTTCTATCTGCAACAAATTATCTGCTATTGGGTCTTATTCACAGCTCAGTAAAATCACTGGCACAGGGCTTGAAGTCAACGCTGGTCTCACCACATAGTTTTCAGATTATACTGTATCAAGAGGCAGAAGACCGTTCACTGAATGCAGTACCAGACTGCTAGGTAAGGAAAAGATTTTTTGTTTTATTTATGTAAGATTTAAAATGTATATTTTCTGTTAAAATACCTCTAATGAGATTTCAAAATCCAGCAATCACAGGCTCACTTATTTCTTATAGACCAAATGGGATCATGAAAAGAATAAACATGGTAAGAAACGAGCAGTCCACCCCCTGCACAGATGTGCAAGGTGATCAAAGAGTACAGGGTCAGGCAGGGCAAGACAGATGGGTAAAGCATCTTGGTAAAGAAACTCATCATTAGGCATAGGCCATGCTGCAGACTTCTTGATTCACACAGTAGAGAGAAATTGTCAGATAGAATGTGCCTCTTGAGTGCTGTTAGCAAACAAAGTCTGTTATGTTGCAATATTAAGCCCATGTGAGGTGGTGTGTGGGTGCTCCTGGGGTTTTAAACTGTAAATTACAGGGGCATACTAAACTGGTGTGTGTCTACACAGGTAGTTTCACTTAATTCAACTGTCAATCTAAATCATTTTAACATCATCCCTTAAGTTAAACCATTCATTCTTGGCAGCCTGCCTTTAAGACCTAGTTTTGCAATGAGTCCCTGATGGATCCTGGTTGAAGCTAATGGGGCTGTATGTAGTTGTAGAATAGCAATTGCATAAAATTCATTAAAGGGCTGGGACTTATTGGGTGAGACTAACTCTGACACCTATGCTTTTTGGAAGTTCTTTACACAATATTTTTTCCTCTGGACTTTAGTGGGCTTATTTATGGCTTAAAGAACAGCTCAGCTAGAATCTGGTTTCATGCAGCTGAAGATGGTTTTTACCTCGCTAAAGTTTCTCATCCCGTTGAAATCAAGGTGACTACTAATGACTGTGAGTTCCTTGAATGATGAAGACTTTGCAGTAGAGGGATATTCTTTTGCTGTGGGAATAGCAGACGTTTGCTTTTAGAGCCCCAGAAAGTCAACCATAGAAAAAAGAATACTTAGAGAGAAAATATTTTTTTAAAAATACTCTATCATATACTTTGGCAATACTCCTAGGAAAACTGAGAATAACTCCTTATGATCTTTATTTCTGGGTTAGAGAAAACAATTATTTCTCTACAGATGAAAAAGTGGAAAAAACAGATTCTGTCCAAGTCATCTACACTTGCATTTTGGAGAGGAAGGTGCCACTGCTCAGAAATACACACATTTTATGACATAAATGCTATACAAATTTCATAAAATTTGGATCTGGGCACAAAGGTGTATGATTTCCTGTCCAGGTGCAAAGCAATACAGTTGAGCTGATTAATGCCAATACCCAAGCTACCCATTTTAAGAGGTTAACAGATTATGCACAACAGCACAATGAAAAAATGGAAATACTAATGTAAGTGCTCTCCCACATAAAGCCTGCAAAACTCAATCTTGCCATGATTTCTTCACTATCCCTGCTGTGCAGTGTTACCTGGTGAGTCAGGTCTGTCTCTAACATGTACTAAAATATTCCTGTGTAAAGAGAGGACTACTGTCCATGGAGCAAAAGAGTGCTCTGCTTCAAATTATTTTGTTGTCACCTGGATTTCAGCTCAGCTGCTTGTTCAGGTGGCTAAATCATATCAGTGATAGAAATTTTTAAAAAATGTATAAGATGAATACAAACAGCTGTGAGAACATGCACTCATAGTACATTTGTATTATAGACCATTAGACATTAATACATTGAAGCCTCACCTTTAAATTTTGCATTTCAGCTCTTCTTAGAAGGCAGGGATGTCAGAATTTACTTAACTGAGACATATTCTACTCTCAATCCTATTGGAAAGAAAAATCAGAGAAATCACATTGACTTCAGTGGAATTATTCTAGATTTGCCCTAAATAAGATAATTCTTTCCACACTCTGAAAAGCAACCTGGATATAAGTGGACCGCCTTCATGATAGATGATCTAATCCTGGTGTCTGTGGAGGGTGTACAAAGAAAGTTGATCCAGGGGATGAATAGCTCCAGAACTACAGATTTTCTGCCTTTGGGAAAGAGGAAGTAAATCCATGTACTTTAATCTCATTGAACTTTATTCTTTGATTTTCCACCAGTTCATAAAAGGTAGTGGAGAGCATCAGAATGTCTGTTCTTCATAAAGCTGAAAAACTCTGTCTCTCACAAATACTTTTACTTATCATCACACAAAGCCTGCTTAATAACATGTATGGCTATAAGAATTCAAATCTTCAGGATTCTATAAGCTTTTATGTATATTAAACAAATCTTTCTGTCAAAGGAGGATATGTTTTCATAACACAGTGAAAGATTTAAAGTATCTGGGCCCCAGGAAGAAGTCATTTAACACTTTACAAAACTTACCCCTTCATCATGCCATGAAAATTAATCACAGCATCCATATTCAAATTGTGTCCTGAAGTCAGTTGATAACACAAAGGCAAAGGAAAGACAAAGGGGTGATCTTTGAAACCTGAATGCATTTACACAAGAAAATAAGATGATATTTCACAAACACTTTCAGCTAATAAAACACACATAGAGGAGAAATGATTAAACTGAAGCTGTATCAGACCTGAAGTAGGAGTATCAACACAGAAATTCATCATGAGAATTAATTTTGTTGTATGAAGAAACAGAAAGATGAAACATCAAATTGAATCGCCTACTCCTTTTCCTGTAAGAGCAGGGGAAGATGGCAATGCATTGTGTTCTGGGATTCAAGCTATCTCTGTTGTTTGCCTTACCTCTGCTGCAGACTTTCAGAAAAATCAATGATTTTGTCACTGGACTTCAGTTCTGCATCTGCAAAATGAGAATAATTGCCTATTTCTTGTCTAATTGGGCTACACAGGTATAAAAGGAAGCACAGTACAATTATCTCCCTCAGAACCTTTTAATAGTTCTGTAATAAAAATATGAAGAAATATATTCATGTCCCCATTTTATCTGTAGAGAGGAAAATAATTTCCAAACAGCTGAGCTGACACTGTTTGTCCCATTCTGATTACCTATCTTTGCTAGACCATGCACTTAGTATTGGCTCTGCACAAACCTTCTGGTGTCTTTTTTGCCCATTTGGACACATAACCACCTCATCTGTGTTTGATGTTAGTATTTTAACTTGATTCCATGTTAAGCTTGTTTATTCATCTTACATATCCAATGACAAAAAGCCAAAAACTTTAGCAGATGGAAGGTTTTCTGGTGTATTTTCTGACTTTTCAGGATGCTGATTTCTGAAAGCCAGGAAATACAGGATTTCTCTCTTTCCGTGGGCAGTCCATGGCCAATGAGAATTATCTGCAAATGCTTCAGAGGTAAACACCTTGTTAGATACAGCTGTACTGAACTGATCCAGGGATTAGTTGGAACAGATTGACATAGCTGTGCTTATGATAAAAGAAAAAAGTAAAATCTGGGAGGACTGCAGGAGGGAAGGTGAAGGGAAATGTGAAAGAAAGGAGCATGTACACTCTCTGAAAAACCTGATAGCCCTTATTTCAAGTTCTGTTGAGTAGGTTGTGGCAGTAAAGAGGTAAAAATGGTTTCCTGTGTGGGGAACTGTCTGAACTTGTTTCCCCATAATTCACAGCATGACAAACACCTTAAGTTTGCATTTCCTCTTTTCAGAGATATTAATTTAAGTTACCTTCTGGAAATTCTTGAGTCTGATCATACATAAAGTGAGGAGATTTCTGCATAACTTTCCCTGTAAAATGCACAACACATGCCCTCTAAATCTTATCACGTATCCGGGGGTTTGAAAGGACACTCAGATCCCAGTAATGGAACAGTTACCTTGCCTTTGCCATACAGTGGATTACAAATTTGAAAGAGCTTATAGCCTTTCTTAGATGTACTCCATCACATGGATCCTGGCATTCACAAGGAGCATGCATAACTCCATATACACACAGGAGAAATGCAAATGCAAGGTACTTGCTGCTTTTCTACATTTAATCTGTGTCCTCACTCCAGTCTGAGTCCTCCCAATACTTTTTTTTCCCCATGCTGCTCACTCCCTTCTCAGCCTTCATGCACAGGTAATTTATTTTCTTTATAAAATTTGTTGGTCCTTTTCATTTCTGAATTTTACCCAACTTTCATCAGAGGATTTTTTTCCTTCCTGTACGCAGTAGCACAATGCACTTTTCTCCTCAAAGAATGCAGGGAAGCCATGACTTCCATGTGTCACTAACTAGACATAAATACAGGTTCCCCTGAACTACCCTGGTGAGGTAAAACACAGCAAAGTCCCTTTGATCTGCATATGCACAGTACAATTAGTCTGACAGGTAAGGTTAAAGGCTTGTGGTGTATCAACAGTAGCAGTCTTGTCAGCATTCAGTAAATTTGGTTTTCAACTGCAGGGAAGAGTCCTTCATATATATATCTCCTGAAGTTAGACTAAAAAAGAAATCTGCTTAAATTATAATAGAATATGTGCAGGCTATAACTGTCTAGAGTATATAGGACCTATATATTATTTCAGGTTATAGGGTTTCTGACTGTATTAACTGGTGCATATAGAAATTGGTTTTTAGTATTTACATTTTGGGATTTTTTTTTTATTCAGTATGTGCAGATTAACTCTCTTGTCTGTGCAATCAAAAGCCTTCTCATATTGTAAGTCAGTTAAAGTAAGTGTTGGATATTTTGTGTCTATTTTCCTCATTCTGATTTTCTCCTCTGATGAGACCTGGTGAGAGATCTCAAGAAAGAATAGGAGGAGTAGGTGTATAAAAGAGAGAGAGAGAATTCTGATCCCTAACAGTATAATTACAAATGTCTTCTTGTAGGAGGAACCTGTCTTCCCTTTGATTTCACGGATGGTTGGGAATTTCCATTTGAGGTTATGGGAACAAATGTGCTGGCTTGTCCAAAAATGTCTATTCCTCTTGACAAGGGTTTTGTCCTAGAATGTGCTAAAAGGACTTTAAAAAAAATTCCAAGATTCTATTTTTGGCTGCCGTTTTAAGCCATTAAAGATGATCGATCTTGCACCTTTTATGCAGTATGGCTATTATTTATACATGAAAGAAAATTATACAGGGCTTGCATGGGGGGGGAGGTGAATCTTTAACTTTCTCTCCTCTTGTGCTTTAGGTCAGCTCTCTCAGCCTTTCTATAAAGTTCTTTGTTCATGTTGTGAAATCTTATGTCCTGGCCTAGAGTCCACTGAAGTAGAAAAATTCATGCTACCAATACTTTGTTTTGTACCTAAGGATGTATGTTAGGTTAGGACCATTCTGTCCTTTTTCTGAATCCTTAGTGCTGTACACTACAGCGTAGAAATGTACCAACACTTTCTCTGATGGGGCAACTGTGTGTTCATTAAAAACTTTTCTTCTCTTTCCTGTACATAATTAATTGCTTTTACTTAGAGTGTAGGTGGCTTAAATTGATATTTGAGAGCAAGTTTATTAGAACTCCCAGAGCTGCTTAAATAACGGCCAGATTATTTCTAGAGGGAAGTTGCTTGGTAAAAATTTAGAACTAGGAAACTGCCAAAATAATCCTTTTTTTCTTCCTCTTTTAGACTTGTTTTTCATAAATTTACAAATTGCAATCAAGCCAAACAAAATGGAACCGAGAGTCCTTCTAGAAATGACTAGAGACTCTAATTAGAATTGACATTAGATGGTTTCTTATATGCAAAAAATTTCAACTCTAATTTTTGAGCAGTTAGATATTGGCATTTACAAACTCGCCTTGCTTGTAGATGAAAGGAGGCTGGAAATTGATTGCAGAGTGTAAAACACGTCCTATTTTGTTCAAACCTCCTGGCTAGTGTCACACTGGGATATTTTCATAGAATACACAAATATCACTGTACAGAGATTCCCATTTTGTGGTTGTCTTCCTAGTTTTTGTTTCCTTTGTTTCCAAAGGGTCCCTTTGGCTTAACTTCCATTATGATTTTCATTACTGTCTGTAAGAAAAATGTTCAGCACTGAGAAGCTACTGGCTCTGCTGTTGAACATCTTTACACAAAACTACCTATAGTGATCCTCTGCTGAGTCACGCAGAGCAATGATTCAGTCCATCAAGGGCTTACAGATTCCTCTTCCTCCATACAAACAGCAACATTTGCTTTAGGCAGCACTGTTAATGCCTTATTGCAGTCACTGTCACTTCTTCAGTTTCATATAAAAATCAAAACATTTGTTACAACACTGCAAGTAATGACTCCAGGAGCTTCCAAGAGCCCAGCCTCTTTCTAGACATCAAAATGTTTGCAGGCAGTATAATTTCAAACCAAAAAGTCCTTGTATTAAATAACCAAAAGCCACAGCTATTTCTTGAGGTAGGTTATTACCTGTTCTTGTATGGTCAAAACCAGGCAAGAATTGATTATAAAGTAACGTGAGAGAATCAGAAGTTCAGAGAAAAAAAATGCAGAGAAATTTAAGGACTTGTCCAAAATCATACAGCAGACTAGTAGCAGAATCGGCAATAGCATCTAGCTTCATGCCTTTAACCAGTCTGACTTCTAGACCAGCAGAGACAACTATAGTTTGAGAGCTAAGAAATGTGTAATAAACCAGGGCATCATAAATTCCCTAAGTAAAAAGATCAGCAATAGGTCCAATGTTCTGCTATTCTCTTCCTTATTAATTCTTCCATGACAACATGACTGGAAGTTGTCCATGTGAAAATGCTGGGAGTACAGTTTTTCTCTTTTGTGGTTTTTGTGGTTTTGGGGTTTTTTTTGAGGTTTTTTTTGTTTTTGTTTTTGTTTTTTTTAATATCAGAACAACTGTACAAAAAGCCATAGCAAATTTGAGACTGAATCAGGAAAACAGTGTCACACACCTCTGCCTTAACAATGTTTATTGTTTTAATCAATAATTACTTACACAGATTAACTGGATGTGTAGTCTCCTGACAACTTCATCTGCATTTTTTTCAGTAATTCCACAGAAGCAAGATTTTCAATATCATCAGGTTACAGTATTTTAATTGTGACCAGAAAGGACTAGGGCTATTTCCTTTCAGTTTGATCTTCAGTTGGGCTTTAACCTGAATCTATCACAACACTGTCAGATGTGGTAACAGATTCTGCTGTGCAAATAGTGGAAGGAACAGGGTTTAAGCAAAGTACATATTTCCCAGCAATCTCACTCTTTGCAAAATGGTGATGGATATATAGCCATAGTAATGTCCACTGAAGAGTCAATTATTTTATTAGTACTTTTTCCCCAGTTTCTTGTTATGATTTAAGCAATTTCATGTTTCTTTTAGCCATAGATTCCATTGTGGTGTTCATGTATAGGTAGCATACATGGCTTTATGGATATTTCTTTAAAATGACAATTACTTCTATCCCAGATATCTAATGTGTAATTCAGAGTCATCAAGCTGTTTTAATTTGATCTTTAAAAAGAAAAATACAAAACGAACAAGAAAGATGCTTCTGCTTATGATACTTCACACTGTCTGAAATGTTGCCCTGAATTTTTACCATTACTCCCCTTGCTATGTCTTCCTGCTGCTATGTTATCTCAATAGTTCTGAGTGAAGGGGGAAGAGTATCCACTATTTTGTAGAGAAAGAACTGATCTGCCTGTATCTCCTATGTGTGTGTCAGGCACAAGCTATAGGTTCTATCTATTCCCAGCTCAGTCCATAGCCAACATTCATGTAATTAGACTTAACACTTTTCAACCACTCTGAACTGAATGAAGTTGCCAGGGTGCAGAATGAAATTACACAGTCTTCTTTGGCTTTGAGCAGGAAGAATAGGGCACATAGAATTTAACATGTATAAATCAGCAAGAATGATGCACCTGAAATGTGGTTTGAAAAGGGCAGCAGGCTCTTAAAAAGCTTTGGAAGCTAACTTTTACCTGTGAAGAGAGGTTTGGAAGTTGAAATTCGTCTTGTGGTATTATTAGGATGATTATTGTACCCATTATCTCTCCTTTTTTTCCCTCCTGTCTATATAAAAGGCTCAATAACTTACCAGCAATGTGGCCAATATTAAGAATATTCCCCAGGGCTGAAGGAATGTACACATTCTTAACTATTAGGAGGTTTTGTTTATTCTTGAAGAGCCATTTGTTCGTATTAGATGTCCACAGATTTTACTTGAATTGACATCTACCTTGAAAAATGATCCTGTTTATAAAGTTGTACAATAAACCTGTAGTACTATTTAAATTGCAACTGCAACACTGCACTGAACTGAATTTTTCCTCGTGTGAAAGCAGGTGGCTCCCACAAAACTAATAGGAATCATTTCTATGCAGTATCATAGCAGTCATTTAATGAAAATATAATCACAAACTATACTACAAGGTAATTATTTAATGAGTTGGATATGAAAAAGCATGTATTATTTTGCAATATAAAAACCTAGAGGTGTTGGCAGCCAGAAGCCACTTGGCTTGTTAAATCCATGTAAAATGCATAATAGAACTGAAATCAGCATTATGCATTTATTTTTAAAGGAATTTATTTTCATTTTTAAAAAAACCAAAAACCTACTCATATGAAGTTCTTTGACATCTACTTATTGATCTCAAACTGTACTAAATTTTTTCATTTAATTTAAAAAATACAAGTACAGACCCTAAAAGCCAGCCAAATGTGGTGACTCTTAGGGAGGAACTGGTGTTTTTTTAAAATTCAGGCCACACACTTCAGATACTTTTTCCTCCTATTTCTTATTTCAGCTACCGTCATGTCAATTTTAAATGGTCTACCTACCTAATCTTACTGCTAGAAAGAACTTATTTTGATTTCTAGATAGCCCATAAGGTCTCAGTAACTCTGATGGACTCTGAACTATGTTCCTTTTACACTGGAAATTAACTAATATGTAAGAATGGACTGTGAAGCTTGAATATTTTTCCCTGAATATAGAATTGTAATTAAAAAAGGAAGACAGTGCAACTAAAGAGAATTAGTTAATTTATTAACATGAAAAGAATGTGTCATTGGACTAATTCACATCTTGAAGGCAATCAAGTTACTGAGTTTATTTTAGCTATTATTAATTATATTATTTCCTTACCGCTTTTCCCAGAAGACTATAGATAAAGAAGTTTTAAATCAATAAAGGCATGTGTAAGGTATGTGTATGTGCTGCACACACAAATTTTCTAGGCATCATCTGATTGTAATTATTTACATCCCTATATAAACACCACTCACTGACTGCCTGTACTAGTACACAGCAAATTAATACAGAAACAGGACGCTGCATTATTTGCTACCTAAAGCTACAAGACAAGAATTTTGAAGACAAAAAAGAGTATCAGAATTGTTGTTAACCTTTCTTCAAACCCTGGCCTAGGCCTGCATTAAGCAAAGGACTTCATGATGAGTTCAACTTTTAAACATTAACTTAAGCCCCTTCCTTATGAAAAAGCAGTTCATTAGGGCTCTCAGGTCCTCAGAAATCTGTCCTATTTAGTCATACAAAGAGGGTTAAGCATTTACTTGAATGGTCCTACTAGCCTGGGATCTTAGGAAAGACTGTACAATAAACCTGTAGATAGTCTGTCCTGCCTGTTCAAATATGGCTCTGTCCATATTTTACTATGATGCAAAGGACTTCTAATGTTTCTTTATCATCTTTTACATCTTCCATACTTCATTAATAAGTCTAGAGCTTTCCTATAATTCTTTAAATGAGATTTTGCTATAAATAATGATGCAACCTACAACATATCCCCAACTTTTAGCCTGACTCCTTAGCAAAAGCATCCGATCAGTTAATCCTAGAAGATTAATTTTACTTTCCTCTTAGAATGCAAGATTCATTAATGACTTAGAAACTTTCGGTTAATTAGTTGAATGATGGTCATCCATATCTATCGCCAGTGGCAGACAGCTGGAGTAGTTAAGTCCAGGAAAATAAATTCACTCTCAACACCAAAGTATTAATCAGCTCAGAAAGGCTTGTTGAGGTCACACCACACAGGCGTGAAATAAAAACGTCCTAGATTTGGTCTAATTGATGGTTTGATTTACAGAATGGAATTCATAGCTTTAATGATAGGCAGTAATCTCACATGACAATATTACTTCTGGTTTTCTGCAGCATTTGCTTTCTTACTTTAGAGTAAAGGAAACAAGGTCGTGCATGCTGATACTTTCACACTGTCAGCTGCCTAAACAGAGTCATGTTTCAGAAGAATGCACACTGCCTTTGGATGAATGGTCCCCATAGCAGTACATACACAAGTAGAGAAAGGGGATTTATGCACAGAAATGTGACTAAAAACAGCAGGGAAATTGAATGCAGAAACTCTGAAAAATGTACCTTTTTGAAAAATTTCCTGCTTATATGCCAATTTCTTATTTATTCCTTTTGTTTATTCCAAAGGCTTTTAAGAGCTGCAGAATCCTCAGTCCAGTATTTGGTAGACCTGACATCAAACATTGTTAATTAAAAATTTTGCTGAGATATCAAATCTTGTTAGATTTAAGGATGATCAGAATGACTTAGATTTAATAACTTTTCAATTTTAAACAAATTTATTGAGTCTTTTCACAGCTCTCCATAATAGCTTTATTCTTGCAAGCTGAAACTTACAAATGCGGCAATGAAATTACATTTCTTGATGTGTATATGATGATACAGATATTTCCACAAATACCTCAGTGACCACAAACTTAACATAATCTATAAATTTAGTTTAGTCTTCAGCCACAAACTATGCTTACCTGAGAAAGAAGATGTGGGTAAATTACTTCACAAAATTAGTGACTTATTCTTGTGAGGCAAAAAAGAAACTGATGTCTGTGGAGAATAATTATACCTAGGAATATACCGTAGGTAAGTCTACTCATTTGAACAAATTAAAATGATTGAAACATGAAATCTGTTTTTCTTCCAGCATGCTTACTACAGTAAGGAAAATACAATTCCTAAACAAACTCTAGTTCTTCATGTATCTTACCATGTTCCATTGTGATCCCTATTTGCTACTTTTATTGGAAATTGAAAAAGTAGCATATTAACAAGACAAAAAAATACAATCAGATGTATTTTTGATTTTTATCATTCACTATTTAACAATCCACCTAAATATTTAAATGATCTGGCTATCAAGCACATTGTATCAGACAGCGTGAATACTCTTTATTAAAATCAAGCTTCCCAGTTTGCCAGCTGAAATAAACTTTGTTTTTACACAACAATAATTCATAAGAACACAAGACTAAGAAAAATTTTACCTCTTCAGAATAGGAAGAAGAAATATTACAAATATTTCTTAGCATCCCCTCAGGAAATTAATATTTATTATTGAATTTTATGAGCAATTTTTGTAATTAAACTTATTTGAGTCTAAATCCATAAAAATAATACAAAATTGACTCTTAATTCTCTGCTTTACTAATGATGGATAATCATATATCTTCATGGATCTGGAATTTACAAGCCCAGTAAAACCAGTGTTTACTGACTCTAAACCAGAGGCACTTCCAAAAAATTTCCCAATGCATGCATTTCATTTTACTCTAATACATGAAAATGCATGATGCTAGAATTGTAAGTGAATTAGCACAATGCTAAATGTTTTTCTCCACTGTGGCATGTAGAAATTATATTTAGACACTTTTTAGTGTCTATGGTTAATAAAGTTCTTGCATTACTTCTATCACACTTATTATTTGCATGATAGTTGTAGAAATAGTTCTGAGTGACATAGATCTGAGATGATTTTAGGACAATTTTCTCCATATTTTTACATTTCCACCTTTGAATAGAGCTGGAAGATATGTTTAGGGAAGTATTTTTAATCCAAACTTTGTCCACTTGCAAAGGAGTATTCACCGTGATCATTCTTCATGCAACAATTCAAGGCAAATATTTTTTCGTTCAGAAAAGTTTACAGAATTGCTCTGTGCCCTCTGTGAAGACTATAATGAGTGCTGGCTGCAAATACACAGTCAGGAAAGCGAGCCCCATGGCAAGTACAGGAGCTTGCTGATGACTAGCTAAGCAACAATAACAGCTATAAATTCTATCTTGCACATCCCAGTCAAATCTGTCATTATCTCAAACCCTTTATGTCCCACATTGGGCACCAAAAAGGGCTGTCCTGGTTAAACCACAGTCAGCAGCCAATCCCACACAGCGCTGTCTCACTCCTCCACCAGTGAGATCAGAGAGAGAATTGGAAGGGTAAAAGTAGAAAACTCATGGGTTGAGATAAAGACAGTTTAATAGGGAAAGCAAAAGCCACTCAGGCAAGCAAGCAAAATAAGGAATTAATTCAATTCTTCCCATGGCTGTATAAGTGTTCAGCCATTACCAGTAGAGCAGGGCTCCATCACATGTAACGCTGACTTGTAAAGACAAACCTCATCACTCCAAATGTGCCCCCCTCCTCCTTCTTCCCCACATTATATATACAGAGCATGATGTCATATGGTCTGGAATATCCCTTTGGTCAGTTTGGGTCATCTGTCCTGGCTGTGTCTTCTGACAACCTCCCTAGCACTCTCAGTTTCCACACCAGCATGGCAGCACAAAAACCAGGAAAAGCCTTGTCTTTGTGTAAGCCTTGCTCAACAGTAACCAAAAAAATCTTATCTTTTCAAAACAATTCCAAAGTATAGAACCACATCAGTGACTTTGAAGAAAATTATTCTACCCAGTCAAAACCAGCACAAAAATATTCTTTAAAGTCTGTTCCAAAACCAAGAAAGCTCTATTAGCTTCAGTGGGCTTTGATCAAGTTTGGTTTTGAAAGTAAAAAGTTATTCCAAGAAAGAAAAAAACCCTACAGTTTTTACCACTGAATTCTAAATCTGTACTTGTTCAACTGTACCTCAGCTGTGTGCAGCTGTTTGTTTTTTTTAATTGCTTGTGGAGAACACAGTCTTCATTCTGTTATCATGTATTAACTCTGGACTGGCAAAATTGGCCTTACAAATTTATATCTTATTAAAATCTGTATTTGTCATAGGTAATCTTTTTGGCATATAATTCATCATTTAGAAAATCTGAAATGTTCATCTTTTAATGATCATAATTACTTTAACCATCTTGCCAGAATTAAAGCCTATATATATATGTTGTTGCAATTGATAAATTCCATAAAGAGAATAGATTTATTCAGTTACTAATGGGTTTCCACTAGGCATCTTAGCAATATAATTAGTCTGTCTCATAATCAAATAACTGATTAATCATTACATCTTTTTTGCAAAGTTAATAAGTTGTTATAAATTCATTTTTTATATATCTTTCAAAAGAATTGCTATTTCTATGCTATTTCACCAAGAAGCTCCATAAAGATGATGATATTTCTATGTATTGTTTGCTAAGTTTATTGAAAACAGAGTTTGCAATAGATACTTAAATCAGGCAAATAATTTGTTGATTTTCTTCTTATTCCATGTATTTTGCAAGATCATTGAAGAGATTATTTTTAAAATAATAATTCAATGCACAGCCAGTGGGAGTATTTGACTCCTGTAAAGGTTCTAAAGGAATAGTATAATTGCTTCCACTTGTATCATAAGAAACGAAGTAGTGTGTGTAAGCCTTTTATTCTTTTTCTAATTTATCAGAGCAATTAACCATATGCTTCAACCATTTACTTGGGTGGTTTGTTTTTAAAGAATAGATATGTCAATATTTTGATGTTTTAAAATGAATGTCTTAGTATGCAACTGTGTTTGTTGCATTCCTGGCCTAGGTAAATATCATGTATAAGAGGTAGAATGCGTGTAATATATATGCACATACACAGCTACATATTCAGTCCATATAAAATCTACATACCATTTTCATCTCTGTTCTGAAAGAAATTAGAGTCAAGACATAATTCAGTTCATTTAGACATATTCAATGGTTGAAATGGCCTGGGATACTGTTGAGTGCAATAATACTTAACCCAAACGTTTTGTTATTTCTTGCAGAAAAGGATAAATGTGAGTGGAATACACCCTGGGAATTCTCCGGGGGTTTTTTTGTTTGGTTTTTTTTTGTTGTTTTTTTTTATGGGTATGTAAACATGGGGTTTTTTTCCCAGTGGTAACTTATTTTTATGTAAGTAAAATATTCTTGTACATAATTATACACAATTATATTTTATCTCTAATTGTGCATTTGTGTATTCAAATGATGCATAAAATGAAAAGACGAATGGAGGGATAAAGCAATAGATTACTTTAAGAGTTATTTCAGTATATAGACTCTTTGAGTGTTCTTTGGAGAAAGAAAAAGCTTTATAATCAATTTGCTCTTTTCTTACTGCAAAAAGGAGTAGATTTTGCTAGGATCTGAACTTAATGCTTTAAATCTATGTCTTAAAGTAGCACAATCCGTGCCCCTATATAATTCCTGCCTTCCTTTCTGACTCCCGTCTTTGCTATCTGGTTGTCTGTGCCCTCCTAAAATGAAGTAAATGGAATCCCAAAATGAATTAAATGGAATCCTAAAATTAGGTAAATGAAGGAAATAATGGTTCTTTTGATGTTCCCTTCCCTGTGATGTTTGGGGGAGGGACATGAGAAGACAATCCTTACCCTAGGAGTCTGTTTCAGCGAGTGTAAAATCAAATTCCAGTTTCTAGACAAGCTGAAATGACTTGCTAAAAATAGAAATTAATTATAAATTAGAAAGACTCCCAAGGCTGATTTCAGACATACTGAATTAACAAAAGAAAAAGGGAAAAGGGGAAAATGAAACAAGACCTTGAAAATTATAATCTACATCTCTCTGTGTAACTTTAAATACTCAGTTGAGGGTTTGCACTCGTGGCTTCTTTCTGGGTATCTGATAAAATCTTGCTCTAACAAAGCACTTATGATTTCTTTTCCCTTAAATTAAAATATGACTTTTAGAGGAATTACTTGTAGTTAAGGGTAAGCATTTCTTCTGGTTCCTTGAGTTAATGTGTAATCATACAAACTGTGGGTTCTATTCCTTTTAGCAATTGTGCTGGACATATTTTAAATTTCGTGGCTGATGGAAAAGAACTCCATAACTTATGTTTTGGGTTTTTTTTTGTCTTACCAAAACAAAGTTATTTATGAAATACCATGAACATAGAACACATTATTAATACTTTGCTATATCATGGCTTGAAAATTACATTTTTATTCATCACAGAACACAAGCAACATCAGTCCAATTCTTATTAAACAGATGTGTCTTACAAAACAGTGACAGAGAATATAATGTTTTGATGTCTAAAAAGAGCAATATTTTTTAACTTTTATCTGACAAACACATTGTGATGCCATATATTTTAGCATATTTACATTAAATACTATAGGAGAGGAAACTTGAATTTAGAATTCCCATTTGGTCATCATTAGACAAGAGATTCTTTCTAGAGAAGACTCCACTCAGAGACATTTTAAGCTGAAAGAGACCTAGAACCAACAGCTTCACATAAAAAATCCCAAACAACCAAGCCAAACCTAAGCACAAAACCCAAGGCAATCTGTATGCAGGTATATATTAATATTTTTGTTAAGAGAAAAGTAAAAAGAACTCAGCAAGTTTTCATTGCTTTGCTTATATGCCTTTTCACCCTTTTGAGTCATTGTTTTTCCAACAGGGATAATGGAGATGAAACAAATAAATTTAATCTACCTTAATCTACTACTAATCTAATATTATCAATCTTAAGAGTTATTTATAGTAATAATGAAACATCTCCAAACAAAAAGAGTTTTTCATTATTAATTTTCATTAATTATTTTAATATTTCATGGCATAAGATTATTACAGAATTCTAAATACGTGTAATCTAGACTTAATACACTTTACTTATTAGTGGTAATGTCATAGTAGAAAATCAGATTTTAAAATTGAAATTTTCTGTGGAAAACATTGAAATTTTTTCCTTAAAAAAACAGATGAAATGTATTGAGCATAAAATACAATGTTGGGCTTAAAAATATGGGTTCATGGCCTTTCTTTTTTCTTTATTTGGGCAATTGACTTGACCACACTTATTTTAAATGGAGTTCATTACCCTCTTTGACTCTGTAAAATGCTTTGCAGTCTACTAAAATTTTTTTGGGCTCTAAGATTTTCTGTGCAGCTGCAACATTTCTCTTGAGCTGTAATCCAGGTTCTTCTCATCTGCTCCATTCTGTTGATGAAATTTCTTTATAGAATTCAGTATCATGGTGTGCACAGGAGTTACTATGTTCTACTGTTTTAATTCAAAATAAATCTTATGAAATATTTCCTTCCACAGTGTTTTATAGTCTAGAGTTTGTTTCTGGTTTGGACACCAGAAACATCTAACATCATTTTACCATATAAAATTCCAATCACTTGTATTTGAGAAGTAGAATGAATGTGGAATATAAGAAGTATAGAGAAGGGATATCATACACATAGGGAAATAACCAATTAGATAAAAGATGAATCTTCCAGATGAAATGAGGAGAGTATATTTCTTTTTTACTTAATCCTAACAAAATTAATTCTGAAAGAAAAATTACTGCTGTTTGCAAATGCATCCAGTTTGTGTTCATCAAACAATAAGAAGAGCTATTTGAGAAAATACTGAATTGACAGAAGAGAAACATTTGTATATTGAACCTGTGGGAAAACAAGAATAAGGAGACAGTACTAAGGAAAGTAATGTAACTGGTGTTTAAGAAGGCACAATTTTAGTTATTAAAGAGATAATATGGTAACCCTCAATGTGAGTGAAAACACTGAAAGACCTAGGAGGCTCCTTCCACTTGTGTACTGCTTGAATTTCAAACTATAAGACTTTACTGCTAGGTGGAAGTTATGCTTTTCAAGTATTTCTAGTGAAAAATGTTTTAAGATAGAGAGGATTTGAACTGTTTCCTCTTTAACTGAAGAAAGAATTTTTCAAACAGGTGGCTTTGTAAAGAGAAAAGCCTCAAATTTCAAAGCCTCAGTATCTTTTTTCAAATACCTACTGTAAAATTTCAGTGAGGCAATGTTTAAACAATTAGTATCATTCCAATACCAATTTTGAAATATTTTGCACAAAGTTGCAAACAGACCACAGATGAATGAAGTAATAAATGAGTAACTTAATGCATAAGAAAAAATGGAATAACTGATTGTGTTTTGTCACATAAAAATAGGTTAAATTCATCAGGCAAGTTATTGCTTGTGAATTATTCACTATGTTCTACTGGCTGTAATTCTTTTTGCATTTAATTACAAGGGGCTACAGATTACTTAGAGGTCTTGTAATGCATGTGCATGACTGCCAAGACCACTAATGGAAATTGCATACCATTGCTGAGAGAAAAGTATACACTTCAGTAATTACATGTGGTACTCTAAATGCAGATGCAAAAGTAATTATCATAAACTGGTGCTCTGCATATTGGAATGCTGTATTGGCTCAATACATTAGCTTTCACTTCCGAAGATCATCAGGACTCAATATGTAGTTAGTTCTCTCATGAAATATAATTGAAGGTCTCCAAGCAGCTTCCTTTTGTTCTTGTCCCCTATGAGTAGTTCCATAGGGAGTGCTACAGGCCTTATTGCAGTACAGAAAATAGTGATATTGGCTAGCACTTAAGTATTTTGATAAAATTTTAAAGAAAAATAATATAACACTTGGCTTTAGCTACTCTTATTTGTCACATTTTCACAACCACTAAAGTTTATACAGCTGAGCAAGGAAACTCAAATTCTCAAGAGATTTATTCTCATTCTTCTCCTGAAATTTCAGTAACAGTGAAGCCTTGAAACTCTGACCTTGTGAAGAGATGAGCAAATGAAAACTACAAAAAGGGGAAAATTATGTGTCAGAGATAGGACTGGATAACCAGCAGGGCTATGGATTTCAGAACTCGATGATTCCTTGCTGTAAAATAGTTTTAATTTATGTCCTTTGTTGGTGGGAATGCTCCAAACACGACTGCAACTCAGACATTTCAGCATTTCTCCAAAATATATTGTGAAACTGAATATGTTCAGAGGTATTTGGTCCTTCTGTCTAGTTACACATGGTTAGTGTGTTTCCTTGTTATACACTGGCTAGCACTTTTAGACCTTTATTGCTGCATGGACCCAGCCTGCCTTTTTTCCCCTTCAGTTTGGTCTTTCTACACAGTCTTGAATCTCAGATTAACCCTTGACTTTTCTCAACTCATCACATCCAAAAAAAAAAACAAAAAAAAAAACATTCAGAGAGATATTTCAAACTCATGAAGTATAGTTGACACTCATGTCTCACATCATTCTTTTAAATTCAGGAGGTAAGGAGTATGTTTTGTGAGTGTGGATGTTTCCAGTCTCTGGGCTTTGCCTGGGTCTGTGTAAGTTTATGCAGTTTCTTTTCTCCTCATCTTCTTGCAGTTTTTCCTGAAGGCTCACCTAAGTATTAACTATTTGCCAGTATCTTCTCTCACTGATCTGCAGCTTGCATATAGCTACCTCTGATCTGCCTTCCTGCTTTCTGTCCTGATTATTTTTATAATTTGATACATCCTGATAGTACTAAGTTCAAGACCCTATGTTTCATCAGGCTCCTCTGTTGCCATGGATTCTTGAATCACTATCTGATGTCTGGTGTCAAAATACTACAGCTATATTTCTGACTTCTGAATTTCAAGTCAGTGACAAAAAAAAAAGTTTAAAGGTTTCTAATTTGTTGCAGTCCCATGTAAGACTTCTAGAAGCTCCACTCTTCATGAGGTTACAGCTTTTCTCAAACTCTTTCCCTTCTTCTACAAAGGTCATCTTCTGATCTTTACTTATTTGCATGTTGTTAAAAAGTGATAACAAGACACATTGCAATAACTGAGAAAAGAACATTTTTGTCCCTAACGTTTAACTTTATTAAATTGAGTTAGTTTCTCTCTTTATGTATCTCATATTTTATCTTAGATGTCTTAGGTTTCCTGTTAATAAAGGTTGAAAAGGGTATTCTGTAGGCTGCAAGTTGCTAAGAAGCTACTTGTATGCCTGAAATTAGATGGAAGTTTTACTAAACTGCAGTCAACTGCAGCATATTTAAGCTGACCAAAATGCATAGGAGTGTTTATAGAAAGGTCTACACAGAACTTCAGAGTCTCACACGAGAGAAAAGAATTAATGAGAATGCCCAGAAAGAGGAATCCTGGCATTGAACAATAGGAAAATGCAAGCAAGTACTTGCCCTCATGCATCAGCAGAGTGGTTGGTATGTATATGTCTAATTGGATAAAGCAACACTTACCAGCATCAGGAACTGTTTAAGTATCCTATTCATTTCAAATATTAAAATGGTGTTTTCTGTAATGGTTATTTATGATTATTTACCATCTACTCAGAAATAAATTCATTACCATGAAGATTTAACCAAATAAAATAAGTTAACCTGTTACAAGTGATGAAATACTGTAATTAGTTGTGTCTGAAATACAAAATTAGAACATTTTGTTTACCTAATAGCTGTTTAACTGGCTGCAAGAAGTGATTCTTTTGCATGGTGCATGTGACCAAGAGAAACTGCATCAAACTGATTCACAGATTAAGCATGTTGAGGGAATGGATGTGCACTGTGTATATGTTGTGTCAGGCATCTTCATATAGCTAATGCAAAATCACAGAGCCCACAGATACATTTATATAAATGCAATACGTATTTTCCACTCCTATCAATATGCATTTTGAATAACCATTAAAAATATATTTAGTTATAAAATATATTTACAGAAGTGGGAGAATGAAAGAATTTATTAAAACAAGGTCTTGCTGAAAATTGACAGGCTGTGAATGTAAAAAAGAAAGGTAAATTTGTGTATGCAGCAAGTTAACAATGAAAATTCACTGCTGTTAGCACTCTTAATTAAATATTTTGTATGATCATTAATAACATCTGTTTTTATCTTAGAAAATAGAAACAGTAAGCATTAGTTTCTGGTTTCAACCTCATAAGCAGACTGACATCTACATAGTTAATAATTCTGGGCTGAAGAATTTCTTCACAATTATTTCATTAGCTTGCTTAGTTTTCAATGACAGAATTGATTCTTAACAAAATTATTTTTAAAAGAGTAAAATGTGTTGTCAGTGAAGAAGACACAAAATGAAAACGATATATTCTCTTCAGAGCTATGTGTATGGAAAATAATAAATGCATTAGCAATGTAGACATATAAGTAAAAAGTCTTAAGAGTAGGAACGGGTAGACAGAATTAAGGTGACAGCAAACATATACTCTTACGTAAGCATCTTTTGAAGTGACAGACCTATACTCTAGTTGGAACACCAGACTGCAATTCATAAGCCCTTCTGCTTTAGAAAAATCTTTGAGTATCTGAAGTTGAACAGAGAAGGAAATAACACCATTAAAACTCGAGAAGTTGAAGATGAGGACCCATTTTCACATCTTTTACATATCTATAAACCAAATATGCTTTGCAAGAATGTCAAATGTTTGGTTCTTAAATAAAAATTATATAAAAAAGAAGAAAGTATTATATATTCCAGAACATATCCATTAAAATGGAGAGTTTTCTCTAATTAATGCTAGAAGCTTTGGTGACTATTTCTCCCTTTTCTCCTTCCAAGAAATATCTGATGAAGGGAGGTTAATTGTGCCATATTGATTTCCTCTGGAAGTTCAGTGATGCCCATATAAACACTAAAGATCTTAGTGTTGTCCTAGGACTTTTGTTTCTTAGTGTTGTCTTTAGGACAACTGTCCATGCTTTGAGACTACTTCAAATCAATGTTATTGGAACAGGATGAAATGTGAAGTGATTTGCAAAGGAGAATAGCAACATCTTTGCTGTTATGTCAAATCTTGCACTAAGTTGTTTATGGTTTGTTTCTTTCTTTTTCCCCTTTAACCTTTTGGCATAAATGACAATGTCACTTGCAGTTAAAGCAGAGCACTTTGACATAGCTGACATCAAATTTCCTTAATGCTTGATCAGCCTGGAAAGTGTACAAAAAGTGGCATGTCTGGGAAAGAAAGTGTATGTATGTCTGCTGAGGAATCCTATTCCCAGGATACTTGTTACAGAGTGCTAATATCAGAATGTCAACAAGGAAGCTTTTAAATATTAGAATTACACAAAAATAAAATGTGAATTATTTCTAAGGACAGATAATTTGGATAGGTTATCCTTCATTGTATCTTTTCCCTTTTCCTTAGGCATATTAGTCACCTCAAAATTATCTAGGGTTTAGAATTCAGATAAATTAAGTCCATTTGCTGTACAAAACTTTATTAGAATAATAATTAAAATTCTTCCTTTTTTTTTAACACAGCAAGATATTATTTATTTAAGATTTTTCCACTATGTAACTTAATTTGGCTAATATAACTGAGAGTTCAGTCAATATATTCCAGGTAAGAATTCTGGTTCCATTAACAGACATTGTTAATAAATGGTAATATAAAGAGAAGAATGTGAAATTATGTAGTTGAGGCAATCTCTATACAGCAACATTTTAAATATTGTTTGAAAAACAGCAATGCATAGATTATGTGTGATAAAATATTCTTTTTAAGTATGATTAAATAAATTTTTGAATGCATTCAAATATCCTCTCATGTACAGATTAATAAGTCAGAATGTGCCTAAGTATGCATGCAAACAACAGTCAATGAGTTTTCAGATCTGTCAAACACTTTTTTCTTGTATCTTGAGGCTTCTTTTTGTATGTTACCCTTTGTATCTTGAGTTAAGGTAGCAGGGTGTGCCTTCTTTTGTAGGGGTGTTCAGGAAGTAGAATATTTATCACAATAAAATACCAATTTTTCTGAAATTTCCCTTGAAGTGGAAATTATCACCAATAAATTATTTGAAACAATAATTTTCTTTCTTAATAATAGCGTCTTCTTTTAGAGTGTTGTGAGAAATCAACTTAGCCTTTAGCTTACAAAATTATTATCTGAATGAAATATGCTACCAAAAAAATTAAATCAAAATTAAACCACTTTAGTTTTTTTCTTGAAACATAGATCAGCTTCTAGTAAAAAATTTATTTTCTGTTACAAATAATGTTTATAAGAATTATCAGCCCCCAGGTATGTGGTTTGGGTTGATTTTCATCTTTTAGAATGTTTGTATGAAGATGTTCATTTTGTTCTACTCGATGGCATTCTTTTCACCTAGTTTCAGGCAACCTCTATGTGAAAATTTACATCTGATCAAATGTCTTAGTCTCTCTGTAAAGGCAGAGAAGAGAAATACTTTCATCTTCAGTGCAGTTCATCTCACCTAAATACAGATGTTTTAATGAACATGTTAAATGAAATTCACCTAAAAACCTATCTGTTTATCTCCACTGACTTGGATATAGGTGTCCAGGTGTTGACGAGGGAACAGTGGTGGGGCTTGGGGACAGGATGTGATGTGCCTGTAGGGGTGGCCTCTGTGACAAGGGAGACCAGGGCAGTCAGCCAACTCCAAAAGGATCCCACCACAGAGAACAGCTGAGTCCATCAGCCATTTTCCCATACCTGGCAGGATGAAAATTTTATTTTATTTGGACTCCTGAGTATTTTTTCTGAAGTTCAATAATCACTTACTACCAGTAGTATTTGTACTTTTATACTAGCATTTATACTATGTTGGTATATCTATTTTATGAGTATGTTTTATATTTCTAATATATAAATATATATAATATATATATTTCTAAATTTTTACTATATACTAGAGGAAACGTCAACTTAAAAAAATGCAGCGTTCTCTTACTTGTGAGTTTGTATGCCTCATGAACTAGTTTAGGTAAAAGATTATCTTTATAATCTGAATTGGAATGATCTTTTGCTTTCCTCATGTTCCTCTACAATATAAATGCAGAGTGATGAAGCTTACACTCCAATTATGTTTTACAATGTTGACCATGAAAACTTCATTGTAATTGTAATGTCAGATAATTTTCAAGAACATGGTTCTGACTCGGAACAATGTGACCAGCTGCAGAAAGGCAGGACTCTGCCAAAACTTGTCACTTTTCATTTGGTCACTACTTCCAGCAGAGCTGTTCCTCATTTTATCTCTGTTTAGGGTTTTCCTTCATGAAATTTGGCTTCTTGCAGTGTCATAGCTCCATGCGGTATCTGCACATGTCAGCAGGCCCAGTACAGGATTGTGCCTTTCCACATTATCTGTTATCAAAGCTGCGTGAGTGAGGACATAATCAAATGTCTTATTCTGGAGATGTTAACACAACACTGCATAAGAATGAGAGGTTATGCCCCACAACTGGAGGTTAAGACAACTTCATTTCAGCTGGTTCACATGGCAATTTATAGGTGGCTACAGATCAAATTGGCTGGTGGTGCACTGTCCAGGAAAGGACACGCTGCTGTGTTCCAGGTCTATGGCTCTCTACTGCCATAAGAGCAGCAATTTCCAGTAGAAAGTAGTAACTGAGAGTATTAAAAAACAGCATCAGAATTAATTTTAGCCATTTGCTAAATGAACACATATCTGAACTTTTGGTAATTTTATTAAATTCAGAAATGAAACATCTAGCTCACTTTTCTTTTGACAATCTTTTTCTCTTTTGAATTTCTCTTTGCTCTTGCAGGAGTAAAACCCCAAAGCAGGTTAGTCTGAATTTCTTCAGTTTCATTACAAAAGTTTTGTGCAGATATAGCTAAAATCTTTGGTTTAGAGCTATAATGATTAATGTCCTGAGCCACAGAGAGAGGAGATCTGAGCCAGAAAGAGAAGAATAGAAAACTCAGAAACAAATGGGACACACAAAATTGAATACAATTCCTGACCCCAAACATGCTGAAAGAGTCTTTTCACAGTTTGATATTTCATATTCCTTCTCCCTTTCTTTAAACTTTAGAAACTGATAATACTTCATTTTCCTGTCAATGGCAAACTCTTCCTTCATCTCATATAAACTCAGATATTAATGAGAGAAGGAAAGTTGGTTTGGGGTTTTTTTATTTCTCTGCATTGTTTTTTTCACACTCTCTCTTACACTTATAATAGATTACCAGCTTTAATAGAACTCTTAAGTGTGCTATATTAGAGTTAGGCTTGGAGCATCTTATTTTTGAATTAAATGTCTGATTTCAGAATGCATACTGTCATCATATCTTTTCACATATTAGTGCTGGAAAGTAAATGGATTTAGAATTGTATTGGCTGTATTGTTAGAGAAATGCAAATAAGCTCATCTTGGCTGATATCTTGCTTGTTTTACAATGAATATATTTACTGACTTATAAATGATCTCAAGAAACAAGCAAAACTCCAGGATACCAGTTATGTTAGATCTAATATAAGCCAAGAAAACTCTCTGGTCTGAAAATCTCAGTCATTAGTGAGATTAGACTACATGCCAAAGAAAAAGATATAATGGCTGTAGGTTGTTTTCAGTCTTGAGAACAAAATTATCTGCATCACATTTGAAATGAAATCAAAAGGAAGAATTATTGATATCACCATCTGGTCCAGTATAAGTCATGCACAGATCTGCAATGAGTTCATAGGTACATACTGAAGCTGCTCATGAAAAGGTTGTATTTGTCTGTAGGTACTTTCAGTTTTGGATTCTGTGAGCATTTGCTTTATGGGTGTAGTAAATACATCAGGAAGAACTGATTCATATTTTTATTCAATAGCCATTACATTAATAAAAATCAATTTAAGTAAAATTTAGATATATTCTTTTATTTCAATGACATTTGAAAAAACACGAGCCTGTTTTAGGCAAATAACATTTTTAAGTGCTGGAACAGGAAGGTTGGACACTTGTAATAAAAGCAGATGAAAGAAAATGCAATATTTCAGGAAGAGAAGGAAACTTTCTATGAACTGATCAAAGCCATTATTCAGGATGCAGCAGAACCAGTGATGGTTTTCTCTTCTGCAAGAGAGGACAGAAATTCCCCACACTCCTCTTTAACCTTTCCACTCCTGCTGTCTGAATTGCCAGACCGTTCGCTCAGTTGAGCAAAGGTTGGTCTCAGTTCTGCCAATGCACCTCTATTTGATTAGGAGTGTTCAAAAGCTGAATGGCTTCTTTAAGAGAGACTGGATTCGGCACTTGGATGCAGACAGTACCTTTGTGGAAGGTCAGAGATTTAGTTTCCTGTGACTGCTCCAAATCAAGCTGAAAGTGTGTCTGCTCGGTCTTCTACCTCTGAAGAGACTGTCCACCCATCAGGCAACACAGTAAGCAAACAGCCAAGGAATAACTTTAAACATTGCATGGGAAAGGATTTAACAAAACATGCCTCTGTGAAAATAACCTAATGATATTAAAGTTAATAGGATTAAAGAAATACTAATCCTCCTATCTGGCATGACGTATGACCCATGGAAGCAAGAAGGGATTGCAGGAGAACACTGGTCAGAATGAGGAACAAGGCTGCAATCCATGCAAGCATTACTGCAGAGGAAAACGAAAATCTGCCCAGAATGAATGGAAAAGGTTACAGAAAATAGAAATCTTCCTGTCCACAGCCAGAAAGGTGTACTGCAGCAACTTCTATTGTGCAGTTTTACTTTTAATTACATTTGCTAAGTAGACCTAAATAAGTTTTGATAGGCCATGTGACGGGAGCTCAGACTAGCCATACTAATAAAGTTACATGCTTCACATGTGAACTATTGCATAAAGAAAAGGAGTCTGAAGAAGGAGAATAAAAATAAATTCTGCCTAATCTTTGAAAATAGAACCTTACTTTTTTATCATCTGTTGTTAATGAAAATTGTAAATATACTTGCCAATGCATGCACAATAGTTTCGGTGGCCTCCAGACTGGAGAAAAAAAAGACTACAGACAGCAAAATAGAATGAATCTATTCTTTAAATTACCTATGCGATCAATTACAGTGTAACCCGTTCAGTTAGCTTTTCAATTATCAAGAGGGCTGTTTTCCCATGTTGCTTGAAGGATTTATTTCCAATATACCACATTGATTTCCAATACATTTGTCATTTGAATTAATTGGAAACATTAAATAATGACAATAGTTTCTGCTTTCTTAGGTGTTTTGTTGCTTTATTTGTATACATCTATGTTGCATTTATGTATTAAGAAAGGGAAATATCAGAAAGAGGAAGGTGATTGTGAAAGAAATTTAAGTAGAGAGATGAAGAAATGAAGGAAGAAGGTCAAAGTCTTGTTGATGGTAAGACAGAAAGAAAAGGAAATGTATTGGTGCTGTGACATGGTGATAGCATGCACAAGGCAGGGTCTACCAGAGCTGTGTGTACATGACTCTGGAATAGCAGTCTCCAGAGCATGAGCCCAGCTGGCCTCTGCCTCCTGTCTGCACATTTTTCTGCCCGAGTGCCTGGTGCTCACAGCAGGAGTGCCCACACACTACACACAGACAGGCACAGCCCTCACCATGGCAAGTAATCCACCTGTACCCATAGATACTGAGTCCTGCATGCTCTGGAGAGGAAGCCAGCCAAAACTGAGCACCTTCTGCAACCTTGTGCTATGCACAGTGAATAAAGCCATCTTCAGCAGCGCTGGGAGCACCAGGGAGTTCCTTCCTGCATCCAAGTTTGTGGTAAAATTACAGACCTGCATCATCCTTGGACTGATGCTTATATAAGTTCACATCTGATGTGCAGAAGGTAGCTTCTTCCCTAGAATTATTATCAGAAAGAGCATGTGTGGGTTACATTTCTGCCTTTTTTCCCTGTTATCCTAACATCTACAGTAGCATACCTTGGTGGTTGTGTCTCAGCAACAGCACACTAACAGGACTTTATTTGCCACTTACAGTTTACTCCCTCTTCAGGAAGTAGAGTTCCTTCTTAGTGGACTGTGATAGCAATGTTCCTTCTTCTGCTTTACATTTTTTTCTTGCAAGCAAACTAAACACTGGTAAGTGGTCACTGAAAAGCTGAGATAGGCAGGAAGATTCCAGTTAGCTAATTTTTTTCATACACAAAAATGCAACATACATATTTCTCTTGACTGAGTTGGTATGATGTTTAGAGAGTTGTATTTTGTAGAACATTTGGAAGTAGATAAATTGGTTGCACATTTATTACTCCCACAAATTAAATCATAAAGGGAGGGATATTGGACTTACCATTTCTGCAGTATAGAAAATATGCAAAGATAATTATATATTGCAGCTCAGAAAGATGAATGCAGTTTTTAATGGTGCCTCCCCTCCCCTCCCCTCGCCTCGCCTCGCCACTACCTATCTACGGTACCCAGGACCCCAATATAACTGGATTTTGCTTGTATGTATTTTTACTCTGTTGCTGATCTATTCTTATATAAGTATCTTGCCATTTATGTAAACACCAGTTCTGTTCTCAACAGCTGCAGAATGTGCTCTCTTTTGAGAAAGGATTACATGTAAAGATCAAATCTACTGCACATGTGCTCTCCACAAGGGAGATTTCTGAAACTGCCTTGTCTCTAATTCTATAGTTTCTTTACATTGATAATGATACATAGATCTTGTTTTTCAAAATTTATTTGAAATTCAGGATTCTGTAATTATGCAGTTTGTCAATGTGTCTCCATTTTTACCCAATAAAAAGGAAAAGACATCAAAAAAACTCTCAAATGCATTAGGAAAATTGATTTAGTAGAAGCCCTAGAATATCTGTCTCAAGCCAGACATGGATTATCTTCATTCATGTCTTAAAGGCCAATTGAAAAAGAAAATGCTCTATCATGAGTCTGCATGCCTGAATACTGGTTTTGAGCAAAAAAAGGCCATTGAAGCTGTCCTTATTTTGGTAAATTAATCTATTTTCCATTTTTTAATAGAAAAAGCATTGTAAATGTTTTGGTAAAAGCTGAACATAGTTTGGATACACTACTGCAGCAGGACATAGAATCATAGAATCATAGCATGATTTGGGTTGAAAGGCACCTTAAAGATCATCGAGTTCTGCCACTCACTAATCCAGATACTTCACACCCTGTAGCACACATTAGTAGCACAGAATCCCAAACTGGACTTCATCTGTTAAGTGGTAACATCCTAGACACTCACACCAGAGAAAGAGTCCCCTATCCCTGTAATAAGGGCTAGGGTGAAAAGTTGGTCCAACAAAGTCACCACATTCTGGATCAAAAACTACTTTTGTGGCCATCTCCTGAGAGGCAATATGCCTGTTTCTTATTGCAAATTAACCTTTATAAAACGTTACTTTCCCTGACATGGATGCCTCCAACACAAACACAAATTCGTAAAGAATATGCTATGTAGCCCTAGCATGAAAATAAGGATCTCTTATCTCTATCACTGTATTAGCTGGAAAAAGACATCTGCTTCTAAGCTCTCATTAACTGTGTTTACACTTATGTTGTATATTTTTGTGTATAGAAAAATGATAGGTGACCTGTAATTATAACCTGCTCGGAACAAACAAGTCAAATGGTAAGGTCAAAGCCCTCATTTTTCTTTTGCTCTGCAGACACCCTCAAGGTAAATGGCAGAGAAGATTCCCATCACTTTGTCAGCTTTCTTGCTGCCAGCCAGTCTAACAACTGCTGCAGCAATAGAGACTGGTTAATACTTCATAGGAAACAAGCAGCAAGCGAAACTATTTCACAGCTCATTCACTGCTCACTTCTTACTAGAAAATACATTGATGATGGTGATTCTGAAAGCTGTGATATTCAGTGTATTGCATATTTATTCTTTTATGTAAGTAAGGTCTTCTCTCCTGGTGAGCCAGCAGACAAGAGGTTAGTACAAAAAATAAAATGCAAATAGCTGTATTTAAAGTGGTTTCTATTAACCATTGCTCAGCCAGGACTGAACTTGTCGCTTGACCGCTTGACCGTCTGGCAGGCCAGCAGGCGACACGATATCGGAGCACCTGGTCAGCAAGGCTTCCACCTTGACACCCCTGCAGGGTAGCTCTGAGAAGAGCTGTTTGCTTCGTAGCCCAGGTTGGGGCCGGTAGCAGTCGGTGATATCAAAGTAGCAAATGCGGCGGAGGCGAAGAAGGAAAGAGGGACTCACTTGTAGCAGCAACCTTGAGTTTATTCCCTGCCTCGAGGAACAGGAGAACTAGCAGCGAGGGCGGGAGCTACAGAATGAGCGATGGGGGGATGGTTACACAGGGTTTTAAGGGAACCAAGAAAGGAGAGGAGAACAGGAATAAACCAATGGTGAACGTGATGGGTAGTGACAGGTATCCAATAACTGGGGAGCGAAGGAGGGGTAAATTCAAACAATCCAATGGGGATAACAGAACTTCCGAACTTTCCAGTCTGATATGAATATTAAATCAACTCTATGAATATTAAAATAACTCTGAGGGAACAGGGGAGGAGATAGAACTTTGATAGGCAAGGATGAGTGGCGGGAAGTTACCCCAGCACGCCTTCCCCATCCCCTTCAGGCTCACTGCCCTGAGAGGTATAGTCTGCCCATTCCACGTTGTTGTTGATCCACATGGAGAAGGCAGGAGGGGCCGCTGGCTGGGTGACTGCCACATGAACTGATGTTTCTTTCTGATGTTCTGGTCTTGGTTTGATTCAACCTTCAAACACTGTTTTGGGGAGCCACTGTAGAAGGAATTTTTAAGGTTTTGGTTTTATGTTAAGCCATTTCCCACCACCCCTTTTTTTTTCAGACGTTACTCTTTCCTTTCATTGTCTCATGTGTCACCAGAAACCTATAGCAGGAGGCTCTGTGGAGATGAGAATGGAGTTCTGTAACTACAGTGTTGTCAGCAGATACTAGTTCCTCATGGAACCCTGATGTCAATACTGAGCAGGCTGTACTGAGTGACAGAAGAAGGTACCACATGAAAAAAGATGCTACTTCATTTACAGATAAAGGCTGTTTTTCTCTGACCACTTTCGGTATAGAATTGTTCTTTCAGGCGTCTGGTTTTTTTATGATCATATGCAAGATATTGTTTATTAACTGTCTCTTCTGCACAGATTTTCATATGCAATATAATGAGCTTTTGCCCAAGGACATTGATCCATGGTTGACTATGCACTTTATTACTAAATACTTTCTTACAATCAAATATAGGTAAAGACACTAAAAAAAAAAATAAATACCCAAGCCTCAAATATGACAGGCAGATAAATGATGGAGACAGACTCAACATATTAAATTCCAAAGTGTCACACTCTTTCAAACATAAAAGTGACCTCCTCAGAATTTAGGATGAAAGCTTTAATCTCTTATTTCTCTTCCTGTAGAGAGTTAAGTGTGCAGAAAGCTAGAATAGGAGACAGAGCAGAAGAGCTCTGGGTGTCTGTGGGGAAGGCCATGCTGTGGTCAGGATATAACACAAAGGCATCTTTTAATATGTAGTTCAAAGGCAGTTTCTGTCAGAGGAAGTGAAGCACAAATGTTTTTTAAGCTTCCTAGACTGCCAGCTTTTCACTGAGTTAAATTTGAATATGAGAATTATTTCTTTTTATATTTTTTTTCCAGGGGAGATTTTCAGAAATCTTGCAGTCCCAGGTGGATAGGTGGTTCACCATCACATTTCCTCAAAGTGCTTATGGTTGACTTCTGCATTGGTTGAAGGAGGGACCTCTGGACTCAAAAGCCAGAGCTTCCAGTTAAAAGTTAGACTCCTGTACTGTGTTTTCTGATGCCACATTGAAATCATGTTTGTAGTGTATATAAGTATTAAAAAGTCTGCATAATTTCACAGGAAAAATATTTTGGCACTACTGTACACATTCGCAGAAACAGACATTTGTAGTTGGCATTTTGAAATTTTTTTGTGCCCACTGATATCGCTATATGGGCTTTTAAATACCATGGCTAGAGAGATGTTTTGAAATTTCACAATAAAATGTCAGTCATTAAATTCCAGGCACTATATTTTAACCCTACATTTAAATGGATTTTAAAATTACTCATAATTATAAGCCTTCATAATAAAATGCTGACAGCTGACATAGACAAACGACATTTTAAGTGAAATCATGAAAATTCTGTACTAAGCACATCTAGATTTAGTGTGGAAGGAGAAAGATCTTGGTGCTTGGCCCTATAGTATCAATGAACTTCCTGTAAAAAGTACATGACACCACAAAATTAATCAGTGCTTAGTATTCCATAAGAAGTAGAAAGTAGTCTTAAGTCTGTCTAAATTAGCACTGGAATTGTCCACTCAGCCCCAACACTTATATTTGACATTGTCACCATAATTAATGTGTTTATATTTTCTCGCCTGCCTTTTGTTGTCTTTCTAAACTCCCATACGAACCCTTAAATTTTAATTAAGAAAAGAGGTCAAAGTTCAAATACCAAGTTGAATTACAGATAAAACTTCAAAATATAAACTTCAATATTGAATTGAATAATAAGTCTGGCAGTACTGGACTTCAAATAATTATATTATTTTATTTTTTCTATTTAGTTCTTATTAAATATTTTCCTAAATGGCTTTGAGGTGTCAGAAATCAGTTTAAAAAGGGTTAGGTATCTCAAATTTAGGACAAATATCAGTGAAAGGTGAAGTGCTAACACTTGCAAAAAGTTCCTGTCATATTTATCTCTCAGTAACAACACCAAAATTCTTGTATGAAGCTGTGTGTGTGCTTGTATATCCTAAAATTAAGGTATGCATTGATTTTCATGGGTTTGGATCAAGCCTTACACAGGATTACCGTAAACTGCAAGTTTAATGAAGTCATGGTATCTAAAATTAGAAGATTGCTCAAGGAAACGTATTGTAAGAAATTTTGGCTACAATTTTCAACATCACTGGAAAATTAACATATAAATTAATAACAAAGCTACTGCCAGAAGCGCTTATGAGGGCAGCTTGTTGGATTAGGCAGTAACACATAATTAGACATAGCTATTACCAAGGATATCTAGATTCAGCAGCACCTGAGAGAAATGGGAACTTGTTTGCCCTCCTCATCTAGTATTCTTTAAAAACAAACATAATTTGTACGTGTAAGGCATTGTTGCATTTAGCTTAGAGCTGCAGGCTTAGCTAAGAATTGATATGTACTGAAGGGAGAAATGATGGCTTTACAGTTAAAAACATTTGTTCAGAACCAAATCCTGAAACTTAAAATCAGCAATGTTTGTAAACCACTGAGCAAAATAAAGATCTAAAGTCAGATTCTGTATATTGAAAATATCAGAGTAAGTCAGTTTATGAGTTTATGAGACCCATCTCCAAATGACTATGAAAAGTATATATTTCTTCCATGGGTCGTTTATGCTGTCTTGATATGAGAAAGGTAGCACACACTACCACATCAGCATTATAAATACACACTGAGACTGACAGCCTCTCTTTAGTACAGCTACTGTGAGGTACTATAGCTGTCCTCACTACTCAAGAGTCCTGAGATTTAATTTTCTCCATATATATGTCCATGGGGACTGCTCATATATAACACCAGAGAGGTCAAAGCTCTGAAGCAAAGAAGGGATGTAGCTGGACATGAGGAAGACAAAACTGTTCATAAGAGCCACTAATTACTTCTGTCTCTGCTCCAAAGATTGATTGCTTTTAAACAGTGAAATGGCTCTCACAGAAAGATGAAGTAGAAGACTCAGTAGCTCAGGCAATCACCAGGGATTTTGTTCTTTCGGTAGAGTGAGATTTCAGTACTCATTTTGCTTTCTTTAAAGTGGAGACTTAATTTGAATTTTCCCAGTAAAAATGTTAACCAGGTAGGCCAGGATTTTCTGAACTTGAATGAAACAAAATCTCGTTATGTGAACAAGCTACCCAGCCTTCTGATCAGAGATGACAATAGGCTATAACCTCGTGAGTTACTGCAGTTTACCATTGCCATTTAGTTCACATCTTGATTCATTGGCAATATGCATGTGGATAAAAAGCGAGGAGCATATATTCAAAATGAAAAATCATTTACATCGAATCAAATATAAATGCTAATGCAGTAGTCAAAATTGCAAAACAGACTCAGCCTTGTGTTCCATTTAGTGCTTGCAATTAACTGTAATGATGCTTAATGTAGAAGAAACATATCCAATGTAAAATTAGATTCCTGTTTTTTAGTTTTTCCCTAGTAGATTACTGTAGATTTACAGTGGTGTAGTAGAAATAAGAAGAGAAATAAAAACTAAAGTAAAACAACAACAACAACACTTACTAATGATAGTAATAATAATAATAATAATAATAGCTGTTGGTTTATTTAAAAATGTTCTCTTCAGGACATGGAGATCACTTTCCCCTGCTTTTTATAGTTGTATTTTTATAAATGAGATTCTGGGATCTTCATGTAACACTGACATATTACTGCTTTTTATAGTTGTATTTTTATAAATGAGATTCTGGGATCTTCATGTAACACTGACATATTACTCAGACTACAGTTTTCAATGTCTTGCAATTTAATTTAATATTTTTTCCCTTACACAGCAAAGGTAGATTACATGAGTTTTAGGACTGTTTTTTCAGACTTCTCCCCTAAATCTTCTTACTCTTACTTCTAACTCTACAAATAGACAATTCATGTTTTAAGTACAAATAATAAAGTTTGTTCAAGAATAATTCATATGACTTGGGATGTGAATGTCACATTTATCAGTGTTATAGGGTATGAGGAATGTCATAAATTCTTGGCAGCTGTAGATTTTCTGAAAGTGTTAACAATGGCTGTTCCTAACACTAACACATGTGGTATTTAAGTACTTCAGGACATTTGAAGGCTTCAGCTGTTTTTAAGTCAGGTATGTACCTGAAGTTTTAGTTGTACTAATAAGAACCAGTGTTGTCTAGAAATCAAGCAAGAATTCTCACAGATTTAATGGATACTGGAGTCACTGAAGCATTCAAATGTCCTTGAGGGTAAAGGAGATGAAGGATTGACTTGCAATGAAAGTATCAGGAACTGCTCAGTAAGGCAAGCTCCTGAAGACTGGCAATTTGTGAACAGAAACAATGTTTCATCTTTTCTACTACCATTACATGAGATTAATCTCATACCCGGACTACCTGAAATAGTTGTATTGAAATAGGTACTTCCCCTTTTCTTTCATTCAGCCATTGTCAAGTCCTGTCTGACTGTGACCTGTCAAAGTCCTCTGCTGGATAAATTATTAATGGGGGAAGGGAGGGAAAGTAAGGACTGCTGTAAGCTTTATCTATTTAATGAGCATGTTAATCTAAGCCAGCACTACTCTGAACAGGGTCAGTTGTCCAAATGTCATAAATACATTTTTGATGGGTTATCATTTCATAATTCTTGGCTATTCATATAGCATATTGCAGTGAATACATAGCCATACTCTGCCTGAAGCCAGATAGCTCTGCAGGCTAAGAAGAGGACAACCTCACACTCAAACTGTGCCCCACAAGCTTTGTAGATACAAATTGCTGGAACAGTTGGTTCTGGAAACTCAAGTGTGAAGCCCAGTAAAGCTGCCGAGGATGATACAATCACAGTTGCAGCAGAGCAAGTAATCACATGGTTTCCTCCTCAGAACAACCATGCACATAAAATAACCTCATATTTTGTTTAGGAAAATGATCAATTGTCAGCTACAGATCTAAACCCAATTTTAAACAGAGAGTAGAAAATAGCTAGATACATATATGTGCAAGTGCAGGTCTGAAACAATGTATCTACTGAAAGATTTGCTGGTAGAGAGAGAAAAACAGATGCCCTGGTCTAATGATCTATCTATAATATCTCACATAAACTACTGAATCTTAAGCAGCTGAAAGTACCGATAATTTGTAATAAGCATTTGAGCAAACCATAACAAAGCAGAGTTCTTGAATTTGTTTCCAATCTCTTTGCATTAATTAATATGTGCATTGTCTATTAATAATCATTTTATGGCTATTGCTCTGAATGAACACAATGCAGATGTGGAAGAACTGCATGGACAAATTAGACATGTCACAAACCTGGAAAAAACAAAGCAGTGAGCTCTTGGGGAAATGGACAAAGAAGAGGTCAACACAGTAATCCTCAGTGTTCAAGGAATGGTACAAAGATGGATGCAGTATCTCTCCTGCCTTGTCACCAAAAATAGAGAAAAGAAAAGCCTTGGAGCACTGAAATACATCAATATTTGGACATTTTCATCAGTGGGCATTTTTAAGAATAGTCAAGAATTACTGGAAATTGTTCAGGACACATAGGAACAAACATGTGAGATACTCATTTCACAAATTTCCATCCCACCATGTGTTCTATGTAAATCTTGGCTGATGGTTAAAACTTTTCCTCCATTAAACTTTTCTAGCACACAAAGTCAATGTGAAGTAATTGCTGGGAGGTACTTTGTGTGCTAGGAATGCTTCTACAAAGATTCTTCTCTCACTACCCTTTTTCTGGTCCTGGCTTCTGCTTCTTTTCGGACTCGAGAATAGATGGGAAGCAATGAGTGCTCACAGCAGTATTTTCTGTCAGGAGGAACATCTTTCTTCTGCTACCTTGCATCAGACTTTTATTTATCTTTTAACATCAGAGACCTAAACAGTGTACAGGAACATGGCTCTAAAAATCATCTAATTTTGAAGTGTAGCTTCTTGGCCAAATGCTTTTACTCCATTGGCATGCACCTGCCAGACACTATCTGCAGCAGAATTGGAATCATATTAGTAGTGGATACAGCTCCAAGCTCCTTCTGAAAGATGAAGGTGCAGGGCTTTGGTAATTTTTGATTTATTTGCTCTTGGTACTGTGACAGCATAACAAGAACTGAGAATATAGTAAAACATCAAGGCTTAAAAAAGTAAACCTTATCCATTCCCCCACCATGTTGTAACAGATTTAAAGTAATGTATGTGGAGTAAAGATGATGGAACCATAGAAAAAATCTTCTCATAAAAAAAAGTAGTCTGTGTGAAAAATATTACAATGGTGTTTCATTGTTTTTTGAAAGAAATTGTTTGAGTGGTGTTTTCCATACAGAAAAATGGGGAGATTAAAGATTTAACTTAATCCTTTCAAACGACAATTCACTTGTCATTTCCTATTAAAAATCACTAGATTCTGTTTTCCTGCTTAAGTTTGTAGGAGGTTTTAATATTCACAGCTATGATTGTTCTTGAGACTTAAGGTTTTCTGTCTGACAGGGTTTAGGATTTTAAGATGCATTCTATTGAATAACACTTTCTTTTCATATTACAAATAAAATAGCAGTGAAAAATTTGTATTAAGTGAATAGCTTATGTCTCCTGTACTTATAAATCTGTGAGGATATTAGGTTTATTTCCACACTTTTTTTTAAAGGTTTTTCCCCAAAATACTTGCTGTTTTCACCATCAGTGACAGAAATATTTTGTATACCTTTGGTAAATCTTCAACTGTACATATTGGTAAGGAATATGACCCACAGTTCCCTACAGGTATCACCAACACATATCGCTTTATCCAGAAAGAGAAGCCTACGCACCCTCAAAGACTTGGTTGACAACACCACAGTATAAAAGCCAACTTTTTCCTTGCCTTTACTTCCCCACTACCCCTTACAGAGAAGTGATGTTGATTAGGAATGGAAAGTTCCTACTAGAACTAAGTTTTTTCCTGACATAAACTAATTTATTTACAAAATTTATTTTGCTATTGTATTTTCACCACTGGAATTGCTCAAAAAAAACCCATGAAAAGCTGGGGGAGGAGAGAAGCCAATAAATGTGGGAAAACATAACCTTAGCATAGATGGGTTTTAGCTGTGCAACCTCTACCTGAATGAACTTCAGATGTACTCCTGGGTAAGACAGCTAAGCTAACCAATCATGGTGAGGAGAGCAGCATGTGTGGAATGGTATAAAAGATGCTTTTCTTGTGGTTTTGGTTTTTGTTATTGTTGCTACTGTTGTTGTTTTGACAACATTTATGTACCTATATGTACATGGATACAGACAAACTCACAGTGCACAAGAAAATGTCATTCCTCTTAGTCAATAAAGTAACGAGAGGAGGGGCATAAACTATGCTCACTTCCAACTGTGAGTCTTGTAAGCTAGAAGACACATTTCTAGTGCTTTAAGATGAAAATACATCATGCAAACATATAAGTGTCTCTTGGCATTTAAGTTTGGATATTTTTGTAGGTAGACAGCATGAGTCAAGTCTGACAGATTTTCAGCATAGCTGTATCAATTCATAGTTGTATCAATAGTTTTCTGCCAATAATCTACAAAACTATCCTTCAGGGGACCTAAGATTCATCTCAGCATGTTGTCTTTTTTACATTATTATCATAAATATCAGCATGGTCAGGGTTCAAACACAATCTCTCATTCAATGGATAAAAGTTAATATATTTCTCACAAATGGTGTGCTAAAAAATTACAGTGGAAAAAACAACAAATATTCAACCTACAATTTACACTTAAAGCAATAGATTTTAAGTGTAGCTAGTTACCATATTGCAAACACATAATCAACCATTAAGATGAACTTAGCTGGAGAAATATTTCCTTGAACCACAGATTATTGCAATAGGGAAGAGAGATTCTTAACTAATGTACACTGCATGCATTAAAAGCCACAAAACCATGATGCTTTCCTTCATCGGAGTATCTAATCTCTCCTAGCTCCATGAAGAGATTGAAATCAAGACCCTCATGAAATAAAAGCTTATTTATCTAGGAAGCATTGCTGTTTGAGCCAGCGACAACTGCATTATGCTACTCTATGGATGCATATTTTCTGCTTATATTTGCTGAATAGAGCTAAACCCCTATTATCCAGCTGACTCAAGGGTCCTTTGAAAAATTCAGACAATTAAAGTTCATTGTAAGCAAAATGTGTTTCTATTTGAGTTTTGAAATGGGAGAGGAACAATTTGTTCAATTTTCAACAAGTTGACATCTGGATAATCAAAGCTAAAACAATTGAGATTAGCATTTATCTCCAAGTTGTGTTGAGCCTGTTTACTTGCTTGTTTGTTTGTTTTAAAAAGCACTGAGCTTCATTATTTCTCACATCTTTTGGATTGGGATTTCCTGGTTCTCTGTTCTCTTGAGACAGGACAACAGAGTATTGCATACTGCACACTATATTTCCTTCTATGACAATCTGCTTTGAACAGTCAAAAAAATCACAGACCAGTCTGGTATGATTTGCACGTAAAAGGGAATGAATGATAAAATTTGATTAATTTTTCTGCTGGCATTTTTAATAGCAATGATGCAGAATCTCTCCATGTTGTTTCATATTATTCTCTGGTAGTATTTTTCCAAGGTAACTGCTGACCTCAACAGTTACTTGTGAAAGAGTTAGAACTTAACAAATGGTGTAACTGCAATTTTTAATGTGATTTTCTGCTAAATTTAAATGTTGTGATGGCTTTTAATTTGCTTAATTTGATCAACTTTCATCTAAAAACCTGAGTACTTTCAATGAACTGCAGTTTCAATTATCTCTTCTTCTACTAGGAAGTTACAATATAAGAGTATATTTTGCTGAAATCTAGTTAGCGTTGTTTAAGATTATGACTGGGTGAAGCTTCCTTGCAGGTAAAAATAAATTATTTTTGCTAGTCTGAGAAATGCAAAATATGCTGCATAAACATACATACATATATACACCTTTATGTACCTGCAGAGAACAACTTTACCCAGTCACAAGCTTTCTTGTTCTTATGTCTGAGTCTGGACCTTCCAAACTCATGAGGAACCTATCTCCTCTATATGGATCTTGCCCTCACCCTTCCTGCCTTCCCCAGTAGCTGCGACAGTGAGGAAATAGGGTAATTATTTTCAGAGCAGGTCCGGGGAAAACAAGGCAGGTTGGTCAGCAGCCAAAGACTTGTCAGAGGTCCCTATATTGCAGGCAACAACCATGACTTTCTGGGTTGCACCATCTGCTCTCTGATGTTGCCTTCTGCTGTAAATTCCCCAAGAAAGCATCCAAAAGCCCCCCCGACCTTGCCAAGGGCAGCATCCTCCTGGTTCCTTTATGCAGAAATCCATTTTTATTGAATTGTCCACAGTCACTACCAGGTCCTGCCTCCAGAATTACCTTCTTTCTTCTCACCTCAACCCTCCCACTGGAAATATTTCAACATAACTGTTTTCATAAAATGTACTAAGGCTGATCTTGAGCTGATCTTCTAAAGTGATGTTTTACAGAGTAATCACAGATGACAATTAGTAGAATTAAATGCTGTAAAACACACAAAAATGTAGAAGATAGATGTCAAGCAGGATTGGAGTAGCCACTTCTGGTCTTGCACCTTAAAAGTCTTTGTTGTTGTTTAATCACTAATTTCCTTTGTTTTTTCTCACAGGATGAAAAAGCCTTCTAGCACATTTTTGAGATATTTTAAAGGTCCAAAGCATGATTCTGTCTCGATGACATTATCAGTTACTGAGGACCAGTACTTTGATTATAATAGTGACATTTGGGGACAGGCGACAACTGGAATGGGAAAAAGGCAATGTCTGAAATAGTCATATATTTGTCAGCCCTAACAGATTTAAAGACGCCTCCCTCACAATCTCTAGTCAGTGGAAACTGTGTGGTTACATCTGAAAACAAAATGTAGGCATTAATGAGAAAAATGCTTCATAAAATTCTTTTTTTTCTTTCTTATACCTACCATTTCACTTACTGCACTGGAGCCAGCACATGGAAAACTTTGTCTTTTATTTCGATTAATAAACCTATCAGAAGGACATAAAAGATCGTTGGTCAGGAAAAGGCCACATGCCTCGGTAAGATTGCATCCTTTAGATTTATTTTAACCTCACCTCTCTGCTTTGTAACTATATCACTTAACCCCTTTGTCTATAAAAATGTCATTGCTGGCTCTTAAATACATTTATTCTGTTTGCCATCTTATTTCATATGTTGCCAAGTAACAAAGACCACTGAAGCTAAGTAGGTCACCTCAAAGTCTTCTCTTTTACAAAGAGAATAAATTTAACCTTTTCTTTTTTTTTTCCCCCTGATAAGAACAAATACTATGAAAGTCCAAACCTTTCTTTGACTGCTCTCTGCTATATATTCGCTGGAGCAGGGATATTTTGGGAGTGGAAATAGAATCAGATTTGCTAAAGTACATTAACTAACATTTCTTTTACATGGAATATCTGTCTGTCTACATGCCAGTTTTTCCTTTTTTTTTTCTTTTTTTTTTTCCCTAACTATATGCTTATTACATGTGATGTTTTGATTTGTGATCTTTTTCAGAAATGTTTTCTTCTTTAGTTTTGATGGCTTTAGGGATTTTTTCCCAATAAAATATGTCACATGGTCATGAACTTCATGATGATAAAATATATAGTCTCTTTTTATAGTCATTGCTAATTTCAGAGAAAAAATTAGAGAATTCTGTTTTTTAAATTTAATTATTGACATTGAGAAAAAACGTATAGGCAAGGCTACCAAGCTCTTGCTTTGGCATTAGCCTGAAGAAAAACATTTGACAATTCTCTAAAATTTGGTTAAGGCAGGAGAAGAGAATATTTGACAGTAAACAATTCTTGTGATTTGTCCCTGGCAAAGGTTCCTGGGATCATTAGTGTCACTCCTTTCAGTGACTGTGGCTGTTTGTGGGACCCCGTTTGCCCTGAGGAAAGAAGCCAGCTAGGGATTGTACAGACAGTAGGCAGCAAGTTGAATTAATTGTTCTGGAGGTGGTTATTGTTCCATAGGAAGGAGTTAAAGAATGCATGAGGAGGAAGTGGCAGTAAGAAGTCAGATATAAGAATTATTCTGGTGGTGTTAGTCCAGTCACAACTGCCCACTCATCTAGGGGTGCTGATGGGTAGGTACTGGGTGGCAGAGGGAGAAAGTCCAGCACGGCTACAGCAATCCTGGCCTGCCCCATGTGCTCAGCTTGATGTTCCGTGGAGCCCATGCCACGGTAATGAAGAGGTCCTGTATCCTGCAACTGTCCCCTGACGTGGACAGATCTCAAGGGACCACTTAACTCATCATTGCTTTGAGGCCAACTTGTGACACCCATGTTTTGCCATCTCCTGCTTGTACAGTTCAACCATCCTGGACTCTAGTCTGGATTGCATAATCATTCTACCTTTAAGAAAATTATAAATTTAAAAGTAATTCTTCACTTGGCACTATTGAGCTCCATCTCCAAAAGCCTTTAGCAACATAGGACAGCTTACTGCATTCAAATGAACATCCCAAATTACCTGACCTCCTTTGCTACTTAATGCTCTTTAACATTTTTCCAGTCATTCTAATGAGAGTGGGCAGTTTTGTGTATGGAAATTTTAAGCTCAGGGTTTTAAAGGTGTCTTTTGGTAATATTAGTTGAACTCAGAGTTATTTAAAACCAGAATACAAGGGAAAATACAGTGGCTGTTAGACAAGATCCTCTTTACTACCTCTATTTCTTGTCATATTTGTGGATGTCTTTTTGTGTTCTAATAGAATTAAAGCTATCATTAATAATTTAAATTATAAATTTGACTTAGTGAGTAAATAAATGTTAATCCTCGAAGTAGTTTCTTTGACTAATTTCTTCGACAAACTCCTCTCTACAACTACCTGAAAGAAGGCTGTAGTGCAGTGGCTGTCGATCTCTTCTCCCATGTAGTAAGCAACAGAACAAGAAGAAACAGCCTCAGGTTTCACCAGGGAAGCTTTAGACTGGATATTAGGGAGAAAATCTTCACCCAAAGGGTTGTCAAGCACTGGAATAGGCTGCCCAGTGCTTGAGTCACCATCCCTGGAGGCATTAAAAAGACTGTAGATGTGGCACTTAGGGACGTGGTTAAGTGGTGGACTTGGCAGTGTTAGGTCTCTGGTTCGACTTGGTGACTTCTTTCATACTAAATGATTCTGTGACTCTATGAATGTAAAGAGGACTTCAAACATGGTGCTTATCAAATGAAAATGTGTTCTTACCATTCTGTTCTTGGGGTTGGTTATGGGTTTTAGATTATTTTGAGGGATTCACACTTATGGGGGGGAAATAGGGAAAAGGCAAATGTCTCTAGTTTTTCATAGCTTTTTCAAGTAAGTAAACAGGACAATCCTATGTTGGTGATGTGTGCTGATTAGAAAGACTAAATGAAAGGACTAATACGAGATCCAATAAATTGAAGGATAGGTAATTTTTTTACTTACTGAATTTAATATATCTTTAATAAATTCTTTTTCTTCTTCCCTCCCTTGTCTCTCAAACTGATCAGAAACCACAGAATATTATCAGCTAAATAAGGGAAGCAGTTAATTGCATCTCCTTTGTGTCCTGTGTTTTGTGCTGTTCCTTCTGTTATTCCTAGTCTCTGCTGGCCAAAGAATAAGTGACGTGGTGACTAGCATGTAACAAAATCACTGGAGGACCCAGGGGATTACCTGAAATGACATTTATCTCACTATTTTTAACTGACTAGATTTCAACTAGAGAGAATCCCTTTAAATATATTTAGTTCTCTCGATATTTGAAGCCCAAGGTCTCATTTGCTGAAAACTTTTTGATGCAACACTATAACATCTTTTTGTTATGCTAATTATTTCCTTCCAGCTGCTACAAGAGCAGCTGTTGTACATTGTACACACAAAGAAGCAGCAAAGGTGCAGCCTTTCTCGTTATCTTCTGCTGATGTTTCTACTACCTCCAGGCCTAAGTTCCACTTCTGACGTCCCGGTGGGACCTGCTAAAAATGGATACAACAAGGAGAAGAATTCCGGTAAGCACAAAAGCTACCCTTCACCAGCTTTTCTGCAGCACTTGCCAAAACAGTTTGACAGTGTGATACAACTTGCCTTTGGTACAAAAAGGGAGGAACAAATTAATCATTTTAGATTTATATTGTGCCAAGAATCCTTCTCTGGCTCTGCATAGAGGGTATCATAGAGGTGTGATAGCTACAGGCTGCTTTTGAGAGTAGTCTTCATGACAGCAGTCCTAGGCTGCCTGACCCACATATTGCCATGCACAGTCCTGTATTTCACCTATAAGATCTGTTGCATTCACACTGCGCATCAACCAAGATAATGCTACCGACGACCAGGATCCCAGCTTGTTCTGCCATGGACCAAAGCAGTTCCCGGGCCATCTGTGCCAGCATTATCACTCAGCTCTTCAGCCTCCTCACCTCTTTTGGTGCTTCAATCATAGCTCATATTTTTTGACACAAGGTGAGGGAAAGGAAGGCCCATGAGGCTGGACCAATTATTTGACAGATTCCCCAGTGTGGAAGTCACAGTCTTTGGGACCACTCTTGTGATCATATGCACAAGGCATCTATGAGTTCACCACTAAATCCATGTCACTGTGACTGACTGACACAAGTCAGCTCATTCTCCTGGTCATTATTACACAAAGAGTAGGACAAAGTTGCTACTGTTTGATACAAATTAAAACAGCCTCTGCCTAAAGTAAGACAGCTTCCTGGCTATTAAGGGCAAGAATTCACAACTCTTAATTGTGGGATTGTGTGGATTTTTAGAAGAAATATATAAGTGGGCAGATAACGTGACAAAAAAAGAATGAACATGCATGACAATTTATGTCTCTGCAGTGTATCTGCATCATGTATCTAACAGAGTATCCATCCCAGTACAGAAAAAAAAAGGAGGTTGTCAAATGGTCATATTTGGCTATTATAACTGAGCGATCCAATCTTTTGACAAGGGCTGTTAAACTATTAATGGTATTGTGGATCAATCTTTGCCCAGAAGGCAGTGTTGACAGGCCTGAAAGCATCTGTCACACTGTGTTGGGGTCCATCCCAATCTTTTGGTAGAAGAGCTGATTTAGTTGTTATGCAGGGAGGGAATATGTGATTATTCTGGGAGCAGTTGTCTGGAAAGGCATCGCAGTGCTTTTAATGCAGGTCAGCACTGGTATAAGAGCCAGCCATGTGGCACGGCTCAGATGTCCGCTCAGGCAAACCAACCTTTGCATCATATCTCCCTGATGAATTTTCAAACCATTTGTAAAAGTTCTTGGAAAATACTGGTCTTAGGTCTTCTTTGCAGATAAGGAGAGTAAAAAGTTTTGGAAAATTTATCTCATAGCCTTCAGGGTGCACCCACAAATACTGCATGCACATGAATTCAGCAAGTACTCAAACATCAAAGAATGGACCATGTAAGGATGATGGTAATTTGGACTTTTTTGGTTTTTAATATCCTTTCGTCTCCCTCCAGAACTCCCCTTGCTTTCCAACACCAGGGAAATTTAATAGATGGATTTGTCTATATTCAGGCTTGGCCATACTCTTGAACATATAGCCTATTTTAGATAAAGGGTATTTTATGAGGCTATGTTAGATAAAGGTGATGAGAAATTGAATTCCACAGTACACGTTATAACATGAGTTCTTTCATGTTTTCACCTTGTGTCACAAGACATCTCAAGTTATCACGAGAACAGATCATATAACAGTTTTAGCAGGCATACAATGATACAATGGAACACAGAGTGATACTCCACTTTGCTTAAATTAAACTCTTAAATTGATAGCCGTAATTTACCACTGCTTTTTGACTACATAAAGTCTTTCATTCCCAGATCTGAAAGCCTTTCAACAGCATGGGAGATGATGATATCCTTTTTCTATAGAATATAGCAATAATATGTAGAGAGGTTAAGCAACTTATCTGATAGGCTTAGAGGTAATGCTAGCAATAGAACTCACACCTTCAAGCAGCCCAGCCTAATTGGGTTGTGAGTGTCTATGCAAGCATCAGTTAGAGAATGGTTTTACTTGAGGCTTGTCTCCTAATCCCACGTGAATCTAGAAAGCTTCAGTACTTTATATGGATCAAGCCTATGGTCGTACTAATCTACCAGCTTTAAAAATTTAATTTGTAAGCAAGATCAACTTTATCACTTCAGCATGCTCAAGCAGCTCAAATCAGAGTGAGCATGAGTTTTACCACGAAGTCCCTGGCAATGCAAGTTTAAGGCTTGTAATGTTAAATAATTCATGTTTAAATTAAGCCCTCAGAATTCTTATGTCACCTCAGTGTTTGCGGTAAGTATTCTGCCTGTGGTATTGCAACAAACCCTATTTCATACTGATATTTTCCTTTCACTTCTATGAGATAGAATCAGAACTACTGAACTGTAGCTATAATCTCTGTATCAATAGTTAGAAGAAATCTGTTTTACTTTAACAATTTGGGAGATCCAACAAGGTTGTTGCATGAGATTCTGGCCTTTATAATGCTCTGAATCTTTAAGAAAGCACAATACACAGTGTTATGAAAAGTAAAACTAGTGCTGTACCCTGAAATATATTGATTTGCTGTGACAACAGATCTACATTATTAGTAGGTTAAGTACCTGTCTCAACAGCAAGGATAAGTATTTAAAAATCATCCTAAATTTGTGCAAATTTCTGTCTTGGAGGGTTTTTTTTCCTAATAGGCTGAAATGGATATTTTCAGTTTGTGGCTCATTTGCAGAACACGTTTGTCTGTTGTGCATGAAAAGTAATCAAAGTGCAAAGCATTACCTCTGATTCCAGATGGATATTCCAGCACAATTCAGAGAATAACTTTAAATCATGCAAGCCCTGTCTATTCTTCATAGGAGAGTTTTCAGCAATATCCTGTCACAGACTTTTCAAGTTATTGAAAATAGATATATTCTACTATTTCTGTATAAATTTTCTTATAGTATCAGGTTTCATGGTTGTCATAGGATGAATCATGTGTCTGTGAAATACCCATTAACACTTGCATTAATTCTCATTTTTGACCAATTGACATGCATTATTTTCCTTTGTATTTGATACACAGCATACTCTGTATTTAGTAAATTTAACTGATAAGTAACCACATGAACACACAGTACAGATATTGTATTCCTGTCTGCAGAAGAGTCTTTTGCATTTCACTCTTGGATATTTTTGACTGCTATCAAAAAGATGAAGGCTGAGTGACAGAGGTGACTTATCTTGACAAGAGATACTGCTGCTTTGCAGAGGACCACAAGGAGAAAAACAAGAAAATCAAGACAGAAGACTTGATTTACGTCTTGCTGTACATACAGTGCATCTGAAATGATATTTTTCCTTTGAAGACTGCTTCAAGCACAGAACTGACAATGAGGTATAATTTATCCACAAGAGAAATGGTAGGGTCAGCATTTCAAAGTAAAATTTAATGCAAGAGTTGAGTGTAGTAACAATAACTGTGCTAGTCAGTCATCTGTCTTACCATTCATTACAGAATACACAATATAACAAGATTTATATATTCTATATTTAGTATCTAGTCATCATATATTATATTCAGCCTCTTTGCCTTTTATACTTACTTACTTTTTTTCAAATCCCAGGCAGTCTTGGATGTTTTGGTTGTCTGTATGTGGAGTGAGACTGCGCAATAAGGCACAATAAAATCCCCATGGCATTATTTCCTTAGTACATAGATGATCACACCGAAGTCAATAGGTAAATTTAATAAAGTAAGATCCAATCCATGGGGAAAAAAAAGGATTATTTCTCTATATAATGGTAGCTTATTTCCATTGTCTTAATTTCCAGGAAGATTCTGTATCCATACTTTGCAATCGAACTTGCTTTATATAAAACTTCTGAATGAGGCCTTTCTTTCAATAGTCAGGACAATATCCTACAGATCAGTATTAAGAAAGAAAGACAAAACAACATTTTTCCTAGCCTGTGGGTTCCTTTTTTTCATTGGCTGAACAAAAGGGCAAAAATATTTCTATTATTAAAAAGAAGGTTTAAGTTAAATTGCATTAGAATTGAACATTTTAAAGCAATATGTAGCTCATGGACAAAACTAAATAATTCAGTAAATGAATTTTGAGCTCAGGACTCTAAAGTAACAATTTGAATTTTTTAACAAAAAATAATATTCATTTGAGCTACTCCTTTAAAATATTTCTTTCACAGTGTAAAAGGTAATCTTAGGTCCACTTAACACCTAAAAGACAAGTAGTTTTAATTATGCATATGATGCAGAAGAATCAATTAAGCAAGAGCGTAATTGTAATATGACTAAGGTCAAATAAGCAAGACAGAGGCAGAATAAGGAATACAACTCTTTTTCTTTCTGTAGCGACTATACATAAATGAGATGGAAATTAAAAAGTAATTAGGAGAAATATATTGAATTTTTATTCCTAATAGACTACAGGGTTTTGGCTTTCTTTTTATGCTCTGGCAGGGCCCGGGGGACTGATACACATTTGCTGGTAGGTGCAGGAAGTAGCTCAGCTGCAATGCATTGATCTGTGTACCACAGGTTGCAATTGCTCTGTAATTATGCATTTTATTCTGAAAGTATGGCTCATCATACTTTGGCATATTGAGATACACATTTGAGATTTGCTGGAAGCAACTGTTTTCTACAGTATACAATATGTATTCAAATAAGCAACAATTTCATGTGTGGAAAAACATCACACAGCTTTAAAACTAAACTATGGTTTGCCTTGCTTTATTCTTAACCCACATCTTATACCCTTAACAAATAAAATTTTGCACCTAATATCACTTTTTTTCCCTAATTGTGAGGTGAAAGTAGGGCTTAAGTTTAAGCTTTTTCATTTAATGGACCAAATTCTCATAAAACACCATTATATTTTTGTATTTAAAAAAAAATGTCCAGCACTAATCTACCTGGAGCTACCTGTGTATTCATAACAATGGCTTTTCTATATATAGTTTAGTACACATAAATAGAATTTAGCAGAATATCACAGTCATATGCTTGATTAGAGATGATGCGTGGTAATTTCTACTAGGTATTTTTCACCACACATACTTTAGCTTTCAGGCAGATAATATGCTTTCAGGCAGGAATGGCAATGAATACTGAGCATTATCAGGTTTCCTGTTCTTTTCTGGTTTAAAATGCTGTAGTAAGGAATTCCAGGCCATGTTATGACTATCCATACTATGGATATCGCCTTCCCCTATCCCCCACCACTTTAATTCTTTTGAAAAAATCAGTTACTATCAATTAAATGTTTTGAAGAAAGCAAGGCAAAGCAGAAAATGTGAAAAGAACTGCTTTCTATATTTTTGGCTTCCAGCTAGGATAACCCAGAAAGCAGGGTTTTTTAAAGAAATATAAAAAGGTCATATTAGAAAATTTTTTTCACACTCTGTTATTTTTTTTTTTCTCAGTTAAATGAAGAAAAAGAAGATAAAGTGCAAAACTGAACTCTAAATATAAGCATTTTTTCATTTGCGAGTGAAAAGAATTGTGTAATGTTCTAAAAATATTATTCAAAATTAAATGCTCATTTCAAACAATCTAAATAGAAATGTATACAATTTCATAAATTACTTTTCCACTGGGAAAACTTCAGTATATATTAGGGATTAGCATTTAAACCTCTAGTCTGGATGTGGCTGAGTGTCTGGATCTGCTAGAGACTCCATTAAAGAATTACTTTTCTTGGGTGGGAGCAGCTGCATTTTGTGTGGAACATCATGGGCATCTGCATGCTTGCAGGAGAGCTGAAAACTCCTTCTATCCCTTTGCAACTATTTTGTAAGTAGAGCTTTGCAGTTCCAAATGCAATGTAGTTATGAAAAAGTACTAAATTACACAATTTAACCATGTTTGCCTCAGAGGAAAAAGCTAGAAAGTAATAAGTCTATGTGCAGTAAATTGCAAATTCATAGAGAATTTACAAAAGGAAAAAATAACAAAATTATTATAATTGGACTGGTAACAAAGTTCATATTCTCATTATATAAAAGGTGCATCTCTGGAGGAGGTGCAATATCTTGCACGAAAAACAGGTATATCATTCAATATGACACCTGTGTGACATCACCATCACGTAGACAGAGTAGATCTTCAACAATTATAGGATGTTGCAATTTTCTGAAGTTTTTTAATTAAAATCTATTCATTTTGTTATTTAAAGAATTCTAGTGTCAAAGACCTTAGAAAGTGAAAAACTGTGACAGACTTATAAAATGTTCTGTTACAAGGGGAGATAATCCTGAGCAGATAAATTTTTTAATGTTGAAATATTAACACATTATTGAATATGATTATTGTATTATTTGAAAAGTGAAAGATTGGTTTAGGGATTACAAGACTTATGATAATATTTTAGAACTCTTTCTTTTGCTAACAACTGATAGAAGAAAATTGTCTGCTGCTTTCCATGTCATGAAAGACTATGAAATGCCCCAAAATGTGCAAAATTTCTGCTCGGAAAAAGTAGACTAAACTAAACATAAAGGTTGGACTGTGTTCAGTACAGAAACTAATTTTCTTGCCTCTCTATTTCTGATTGTAATGTTTTCAAACAGCCAAGTGCCAATAATAGATTTTGTTGAGTAGTTCTTGTAAATAGAAAGGGTCCAAATTTATAATTTTTCATCTCGCAAGCACAGCGCAGTGTACAAACTGGTTTTGGTCAATTTATACTGTATTTGCTCATGGAAGTAGTAGGCAGGTGGCCATTACTTTTTGTAATCTAATGTTTTGTTCAATTTGGAAGGAAAACATAGGTAAAGTCAATACTTAAAAAAGGCAGGGAATAAAACTATTAACATTATGAAAAATAATGTTGACTAAGAAATATACCAATGAGTTTCTGAATGCGTAATATTTTTCTAATGGATTTTCTTGTGCAAAGTGTCTTTTATCATTTTAACCAAAATTTCTTTGTATCTGGAATTAGATGGCTGTAGAGAGAAATTAGCATTAAGGCTTATGATTAGCAAAAGGACCCTTAGTACAATTTCAACAAGTTAGTGGTGCTAGCAGGGAAGAAAAAGTTTCATGAAACAAGGATATAGATGCATACTGCGATAACTCTTAGGGGGTTAGTTCTCATTCAACAGAATTTGGCTGCTCCAAAGGAGACTGGTATGGATCAAAAAGCTATTTAAGTCAATCAGAATGTTTCTAATCATTCAATGGGAATTAAGCAAGTCTGTGGGAATCCAAACAAGTAGATATGTATGTTTTGATGTGTGCTGCAAAATTCTACTGAAATCTCCAGAAATCTCTGCCATTAAAGTAAGACAGAAAATCAGTCATGTTTGATGCAAGATTTGAACTGCAGTTTGGGAAAGCCCGACTTTTTTTGTTTTGTTTTCTTTTTTACTGTGCACAGGAAATAATATCTGTTTTCTCAGAAATAAAGTACATGAAAATCCTTCTAATACCCATTATTTGTACTGTGATGAAATAGACATGGGGATATTCAAAGAGCAAAGTGGTCATTATCATTTGATTAATTTATTTATTTACTTTAAAAATTATTAAACTACCAGCACTGACATGCCCAAATGTTACAGCTATGACCAAGGTCAATTATGTCATTTGAGGCTAGTGCTGCTGTGAGTCCTGTGCCCTTGGCCTCCTTTGCCACACAGTCCAGAAGCTGTGACTGCCATGCATGGTGGTCTCAGGTGTCAGCACAGAGGAGGTGATGATACAGGGTCATGGAGAATCTGCCCACAGATCAGTTTAAGCCACCCGTAAAACAGCGGCAGAAGTAAAAGGTAGGAAATATGACTGATGCAAAGGATTATCTGAGATCTTTGTGGAGAGAGCAATTTCAATCACATGAGTTCAATGGAGTGTGAGATCTCTACGAGCAGGTTTAACTCCTACAGGAATGTAGACATAAGGTGTCTCTTCGGAAAAGAGTATAATCTGGTTCCTTTCTCACTGCTATCTCTATACATAAAAATGACTGTGCTTATGAGAGAGACATGGTGATGGGTGTGCTGGTAGGGCGCAGCCAGTAGAGATACTATGAAGAACAGACCAAGCAGTGCCTGTTCCTGGTTTCATCCTCAGCATTGTGAAGGTATGAACTGCTTTCCAGAGACCAGACACATTAGGTCAGTGATTGGATGAGAAAAAACACCATCAAGACAACTCATTGTAAAATGTGCAACCCACTGTATACCCATAGTATACTGTTTGTACAGAAACCTCCACAGCAATTTATGAAACAACTACATTTTATGTCAAACATATATCTGTAACTTCAGTGTGATCTTAAGGTTTTTATTGTGTATCTTCAGGTTAATCCTTTGCTGTGTTTTGCATTTGTGTGAACGATTATTTTTGCTCTGGCTGCATAATTGCTCTGTTCCTTCTCTTACGTTATCCAGCACTGTGAATTTAATTACTCCTCATCTTGAAGTAATTTCTGATTTATCCTGTTAGCTTTGCTCTGGGGTGGTCCCTCATGAGCTTAAAAGTGCATGGATTCAACTATCTCTGTAGCATCACTCTAATGCCACATCAAGCAATTCAGTAGTATAGGCAATGCCTGACTATAGAACACAGTTGCATGTTTAAAGAATAATATCAATTCAAGACTTTTTGTTGTTGTGTGAGGATTTTGTATTTCCCTTCTAGTTGAATGAGTTCAGAGAATTTTTTATTATCATTTTTGTTTAATGGGAAACAAAGCATGCAAATACAGTTGCTACTCAGTATTCATTCCAGGAAAAAATGAGGCAGTGAACTGGATTGAATAGGAAAGGAGCAAGCATGTGTTATGTGCATGTTGGGATACCAGAGGTTCATTCCCTCAAGACAATATGAATTCTCTTGCTTTCCAGTGAGTCAACATAGCAATTGTGCACTGCCCTCAGGGTATGCAATGCTCTGCTCATTGGGGCAGAAATAATTTTTTTCATTCATGTTATTCTTAGCAGCCCTCTTTGTTATCTCCTCAAAGGGACTCATCCCTGGCTGTCACTGGGGACAGGAGTATGCAGTTGGATGAGTACTGTTCTACCAAACACAAGAAATAACAACACTTGTTCCAAAAATAATAGGATACCTTAAAAGAGTGTGAAACAGCCAATCTTTTCTAAAATATTATGACTCCAGGAGCTGGGTCAACATGATGCACAGAGAGTGATTTGTACAACTGTAAAGAACCTCACAGTGAAATAATAGAATTTTCTATTCCTCACTCCTGTGGGGTGGGCACTGGAGATGCCATAAACAGACTCCCAGTCTGGTGTGATTTTGCCTGGGATTTCAGATTCTACCTTAGATTGTCATCTTCCTGTCCTGTTGCTTGTGTTGCCTAAGAAGCCTGAAAGTCTTTGTTTCATGAAGCATGAAACTCCATTTGTAAGTGGTAAAGTCCAAAGGGAAAAGTGATAGATAACTTAAAATGCTGTGTGTAGTCTACTGGAAAAAAACACCTATGCAGCAATTTTTTAATGAAATAATTTTTGATTAGACCAGTACTATGCAGTGCATGCCATGCACTTTTCTGTGAAGTTAGAAAAGCAGCTTTAAAAAGGTTCTGAAAGTTAATATCCTCAGTTGGGCATGAATAAAGTTTGGTGGTGGGTTGTTGTTTTTTTTTTATTGATAATTTTGTCCTTTTATAAATAATTGTTCAGAAGGAAGACTACAATGATTTTAGCTTTGGAGATAGAATACTTAATTCGAATCTTGAAATTATATTTTTTTCTTCTTTCTCTGCTTTCCATCTTTTAACTGTTTGAAATCCTATATAGCTAAAAGGAATCAGTTTCTCTGGGGGACATTACAGAGTGAGGGCAGGAAAAGGAACAATGACAGTTGTAAGCATTTGCCCTATAACTATGAGTTTCCAAGTTCTATAGTTCTCTCTAAGGGTGTCTTTGTTTCCCATCTCAGCATCTCTTAAGCTTCAGCCACTTTTAGAGCTGTATCCCTGAAGCCATCTGCCCACATAATTTCCATCTTCTATTAGTCATTGCAAATATGTGGGGATCCTGCAATTGAAGGAGAATGTTTATTTTCTAAGTTTAAAAATGTGTCCTGCACTATCTTGATTTGGGTGGGAGGAAATTTTTCTTTGATCACAGAGGTAGTGTTGCCCATGCTTTCAAATGTGGGTTTACCAAGGAATCACAGAAACCTGAAGGTCTGGAAGTCAGTGCTTGCTCTGTTTATTCAAGGGCTGGGTATGGTTTTCAGTCAGATAAAGGAAATCAGTTAGGGATTTTTAGGTCTGGACCTGTAATGATTCATTTTTATACTTTGCTATAGCAGGGATCTTAATTTAGAAATAACTTAGATAATAATCTCAGAGATTAGTTCCACCATGTCCCCGGCCTACACCCCGGCTGGTGTGTTCAGAAAGCTGGCAGCAAACTGAGAACTGCAACTGAAGTAATGCCTGTTGCAAAAAATATCAAGAGATTTGCAGGAGGCTTCAAGGGTTTGGAGAAAGCACATCAAGCTCCACGTATGTACAAAGTATGGGCACTTCTCTGTACATAAGCCCCAACTATACTGCAAAATTGTTCATATGCTCTGACAAAGTATGGTAAGGGAAGGTTTATGATACCCTGCCTTCCTCACACACAGTTATATTTATATTGCACTGTTATGTGTTAACCTTATATGCAAAATTTGGTTATGCCATTTTGAAATTCATTTAATTACTTTCACCTCTTTTACTGTCCAACCATCTTGGTTAGATAAATAATTGCCAACCTTAAAGGTTTTCCTTACTTCTTTCCTGTTTCAATCCTCCAAAAATAAGTATTTGTTATGTTAATTAGAAAAAAAGAGTCTTGGGAATAAAAAACCCTAACAACAACACAACAGCAAGCGCATCACCAAAGAAACAAAAAACCAAACAACAACAACTCTCCACCCACTCAAATATTGCAGAAATGTGATGCAAAGTCAGGAATAAGTTGAATAAGTTAGAAACAAGAATGTCTTCTGTTACACATGAAACCTTAGTGAACATCCTGTTCAGCTGTTCAGGTGTTCAGTTAATAGAAATACACTTGTCTGTGCTCTTGTGCATTTTCTTCATCCAGAAAGATGAAAAGATGCTTTGGGAGTCATCTTTTTGACATGAATCTGGCTTTTCTTTTATTCTGATTTTCAAATAAATAGCCAATTACTACAGGGCAAGGAAACCAATTATTACAAGTAAAAAAATGAAATCTAGATGTCCTGGGTTTTCCCAGGAAGGGTCAGTCTTGAAACTGACCTATGCTGCAGGAAGTAGTACACCTTGCTTCCTGAGAGACAGAGCCAGTGACCAGCTAGTTTTGAGTATTGATAAGTATACAATCCAATTAAAATTTGTTCTGCCTCCAGGAAAAAAAAAAAAAATATTTAAGACAGAGACACCTGAGAAAAAACCCTTTTTCTTGTTCTGTTGCTGCCAGCGAAGCAGGTCCTGTGTGCAGCCTCCCCTCCCCCCCCCACCCCCAAAAGGGAGGGGGGAGTGCGGCAGTGCAGCTGAGCATGGGGGAGGACCCGGCCCAAGCTCTCCGGCTCAGATGCAGTTCAGCAAACATTACATTCCAACCACAGTGGGCAGGGGCCGGGCTGGCTCCATATAACTCAGGCCGGGCCCTGCTCTATCACCCCAGGCCAGGCTGGCCCCACTGGGCCGGGCCAGTTTCGCAGAGTGAGGCTAATGAGACTCTTGACTACTTCTGCAGCCTGGCTCAGACTTTTTAAACAACCCGGCAAAGATCATGGGACTGTTGCAGAGGCCCAAGAAAGAGATTAACCCTTTCATTGCCCAGATGAAACTTTCAGACACCTATCCTCCCCTCCACAGACAGAGAAAGAGTGAGGACACCTACAGAAACACAGCATAGAGACTCGAAAAGTCAGTGAAATAAGCAGAGTCGACACCTAGAGGGAGGAGTATGAGGAGTGCTTCAATGTGAAAGCTGAAAATTCTTCTGTGAAACCATGGTTGGGACTAAGCTAAAATATTCCCTGTAATATATGAGGAAATGGTCCAAAGGGGGGAAGTGATGTTCTAACTGCAGCCAGTGCAGCCAGTGAACCAAGGTACCTGTGTAGAGATAAGTAGATATTGATGTAATTGCGGCCTGATGAGAAGTTTGAGCAGAGACAGAGAAGAAGCTATGATCCAGATCCCTTGCCCCGGGAAATGGTCAAAAAGAACTTATGTTGCCAGTTATGGAAGAAGGGGATTTCTTTGCTGCTGTAGTAGAACCACTTATCTTTAAAAGAGTACCCCATGAACAAGAGTCCTAACCCACCATAGTGGCTGTGGGAAGGCTACTGGTGTGGGAGGGATTTTCCACAGCAAGCAGATTTTTTTTTCTCCTGGGCGGCTGCTAGTTGTGAGGCTGAAAACCATAAGAACTGTATTTCTTGTGGAGAAGTCAACATGGTAAAGCAGGAGGAAACTTCTCTCCCTAAATGAACTGAGAAAAGACTAATTTAGAGGTGGTAAACTGACTGAAAGTCGAAGTGTTGCTTTTTGTATTGTCATTGGGAAAGAAACAGAGAGGTGGGAGGAGCGGAAGTGTTCTGAAGGTTTTGTTCTAGTTCTTAATTTTTTTCCTTCCTTTTAGGTCTGTTAATAAACTTTCTTTATCTTCTTTGAAATTTGAGCCTGCTTTACCTACTCCTAATCCTTATCTCACAGCAAAATTGAATAAAACCTGGTAGGTGTGCTGGCGTTTAGCCAGAAACTCAAGTGTGCAAACTCAAACCACTACGCTAGAGAATAGAAATAGTTGCTCATTCCTTATTGATGATTCCTGAATATGCCATATTTTGTTAATAATGTGGTACCTTTTTTTGACAGAGAGTTATTTTGAATAGCTTTATGTATTAGCTTCCTCAGTCTAATATTTTTCATGTTGCTGTCCTTATTAGCACACTTCTTTCTAAAAGTTTCAAATACGGATTTACAAATAATGATAACAGCAACAACCAAAAAAAAAAAAAAAAAAAGAAAAAAGAAAAAGAGGAATAAGTACCAGGTGGTTTCACTTGAGAAGAAGAAGGGAAAAAAAACCCCTTAAACTGGCGATTACTGAACTTCTTCAGTTAATTGGAAGATGTTAAAATTCATGCAATTTGGCTCTTGAAATACATGTGAAATAGTTACCAGAATGGTGTAAATATTTATAATTGCATTTAATTGCATGAAAGTGGTTAGAGTAAGAACAGCAAATTTTGTGAATTCTGAGTAAAAATATATTTGAATAAGTATCTGGAACATGTAGATTCAAGAACATGAATAGAAATTTCATTCTGTTGTTAAAAAGTAAGATTCACATCAAGAAATCTGTTCTTTCCTTTTTTTTTAATGGCTGATTGCAAACTAGGTTCTCATTTTCATCCACATTTTTCAGTACCTTTTAATTTGAAGATGTATCTTTTAAGGTCCAAAGAACATTTGGGAACCTCCTTGCTCTTTAAAATCTTCTCTTTTATTTTCATATATCCTTTACAGATATTTGTTTTAGTTTCCAAACTAAAACTTAGCATATATAAGATAGAAAGAAATCAAAATGCATATTCTTAAGTATATTCTATATATTTGTACAGAAACAAACTGTGGTAAAAGCAAAGAATTAAAACATACTTGAATAATCTTATGGCTGATAGGAATAAACAAAACCCCCAATCTTATGCATATACTGGAATTTCCTGTTCAGGAATACCTATTCAAGACAAATCCATTGAATCTACAAGCAATCCATTATTATAGATCCATTTGTTTAATTTATTTCCACCAGGTTTTTTTATTCAGATGGGAAGATAAAAGTTATGTAGTTTGTAGCTTATTGTGAGGGGAGACAGGACCAGCTAGGAATAGGACACTGGTCTCACTTTCCCTGGTAGAGGTCCAGCTCATAGTGTGCTTTTAATATGTTTTCTTATCTTATTTTTACACATTTTTTAAACCAAAATAGTACCATAATGAAAGCTAAAAAGCTGTGTTAATAAGGAATCCCAACGCTTTTTCACTGTATAAACAACAAACCTCCCTCCCAAAAAACCCAACCAAACGAACCGCAACCAAACCAAGCCCTGCATTCAAGCTTTAGTTTAATAATATTGCATTCTAGTAAAATTATAGCATCTTCAATGAACATCTGGAAAGCAGAAATTATGAAGAGAGGAGTGGGGGAGGGTTAAGAACTGATTTTCAGTTTTAACAAGCCTACCATGCCTGTATAGTACACTTTATCTATTATTATCTTGTATTTTTACACAGCAAGATGATTATTTTCTTCTCCTTTTTATTGAAATCATTGGTATGGCATTGTGAAGCATGTGTACACATAGGTTTCAACCTGAATAGTGCTGCAAACTTGAGAAAAACTGTGAAAGTATGGATTGATGCTATAGCACTTGAGCCACTCCTACCCTGAGCCACTCTGGCATACTGCTACATTTGGCATTCTACTTGAGACAGATTTTCAGCTTCTACTCTGTTGAAAAAACACACTCAAATGAGTTTTAGAGAAATGTGTGATTAGAATCAGCAGTATACTGACTTCTGTGCATTTTTAAGATAAATCAGCCCCCCACCACAGTGCTTCTTAGCCAAACCTTCGATGTTTTACAATAAATCTGTGTAGATTATTTATCAAGCCTTTTGGGAAAAAAAAAGTAAAACAGCCTATCTAGAAAACTGGGATTGATGTCCACAATTACAAACAGTCACAGCTTGATAACATACTAGTCTTGCATTTTCAATTTAATTTCTCATTGACAAAAGAGTATATTATACCAATTTTCTTTGTCACTGAACATTCTTATTTTGGGAAAAAAAAGCCGCCTACCAAAAAATTAGATTTCAAACTTACGTATATATATATTAGAGGCAAATACTCTTTCAGTATGAAGCTATTCCACCTAAGAAAACTTATTTTCAACAAAAAAAAAAAAAATCAGTGGAAATGAAAAAAGTTTTGAGAAGGAATATTCAGGACACCCCCAGAATATATGTGCACATTTGCCAAGTAATATGTGATATTTTAAGGTGGATACATACACATATCAATAAGTTATTGTAAGATAGATACGTTCAGAATATAGTATTGTTTCCATCCGTTTAGAAGAGAGTAGCAAGTTTCTTTAAAAAACTAATTAATATTTGTTGTGGTTTATGGCACTCAAAGGGGAAAAGCAAAACCTAAACCTAACGTTAAACATTAACATATAGGTGATCTTTAACTGTTCACCTGTTTGACACTGTAAAATTTTATATCTTTGTTATGTAATATATATATGCAAGAAATTATAACAGATTTAAAAAAACATTTCTGATAAAATTTGATTGTCTTACAATCTTTTTTTTTCAGAGATAGGAGAAAATTAAAACTGTGTATAAATATGGAGGTAAAATGGTCAGAAACAGTTGAAATTTTTAATACATTTCAGTGCACTTCTTTATAAATACCTTTTAAAGTACATCCAGAAGAGCAGTAGAAGTTTGTGCAAGCAATACCTGTTTTCTACTGTTCAGATGACTCCAAACATGCTATTTTTGCAGAAGTGAAATCAACAGTTAACTGTCTGTACAGACCTATCAAAAATCACACACCAGAACTGGCTACTTCGTTTGTTTCTAGAAGCCTTTTTTTGTTTGACTCAGATTTTCACATTGAGGTGGTATCACACGTGAGCAGAAAGCTTCCAAATAAGCATGCTGAAATCCAGGCCTGTCTTCACTGAACTTTGCCCCAGAAATCTAGGGAATTGAAAATCCACTATAACTTTGGTCTTGCTTCTGTCAGAAAGTGACAAAACTATAAATATAAATGTTTCTTTATAATTTCAGAACTAATAGATATAATTCATACTTCAGCTGATGCCAGGGAAATCCACGATCAGTCCAATCTCATTGACTTTTGTGAATTTCTATTAAATTCACAAAAATTCACATTATTAAATTCCTTTAAATTCACAAATTAATAGGTTTTATACATTCAACATGGGAATAAAAAGGAAAAAATACACATGTAAATCTTCTGCTGTTGACTTAGTTTTAATGGAAATGTATTTATGTCACCATAAAAGTAATAAATACTTCGCTGAAACGATTTCTGTGAAAAATGAAAATTAGAAACAATTATGTGGCTCTTTTTTTCGATCAGTGCTTATTAATTGTCATTAATAGAAATTGTGTGCACACTAAGAATGGTGATTAAATCCCTACGCAAAGTAATGACAGCAGAGCTTAGCAATAAAAGCAGTTTTAAATGAAAACTTGAAGAATATTAGTCCTACATGGAATGGTTATTAAAAGCATCTTAAGAAAAATATCTGTGTATTTTTCCACTGATTAGTAAGACATAATAATAAAAATTAATTGAAATTTTTTTCTCTCAAATAGCAATAGACTTTTCTTGAAAACAAAGAAGTATATTTTAAATAATTAATAGTGAACTATAAGTTTAAGTATCAGCAAAAATCTGCCCAGTAGCAGAAGAAAGTCACAGTCAAACAACCCAAAGCTGGTCCTTCTGTAGACTGTACTTTAGCAGCATTTTTTCCTTTATGTTACAGTTGCTTTGGTGATCTAGCTCTGTAGTTTTGTGGGAAACCTCACATCCTGCCACTCCTGCTTTCCCCTTCACTTTTCAAAAATAAGAGAAAATTAGAAAGGAAATACAACTGTAAGCCCTTTGCTTTTCTTCTGACACAGGTACTGTTTGGTAATTTTCTATCTACATCCATTGCACTTTATTATTAGCATGAAGCATGTTCATGTATAATGGCATTTTCAAGGCCAGATCTGGAGGACATACAATTTTTGTTCTTAGGCCTGCTAATTGCGAAACTTCTGGGAAAATGAAACTGATGATTTACAATATTATAGCATAAAAGTTCTAAATTTTTATAGTGGCACTGCTATGTAAAACCCAGTGACATCTGTGGGGTTAATAGTCCTTGCTCTAAGTCATAGGGGCAGCACTTACTGCTTCTCAGTGGAAAAATAAAGTCCTGCCCAGTGTGAGGTAAAAAATGTGTATCATGGGTGGGGCAGCCTCAGGAGTTTCTTTTGGACAGGGCAGGACAAAGCAACTTTGTCTTTTCACAAAATTACTTCTTCAATTTGGAAGAGACACAATTAATGATATCATAAGTTTGGGTTTTTTCACCCACTGCACATTGCACAGAACTGCAGTTGCTTTTGCTCAGACCTAAAATGTCCTAAAGTCGGGAAAGCATTCACTAGCTAGATTTCAGGAAGAGATTAATGCCTGTTCCAGTGGAAAGCATGGCATAGTTAAGCAGTATCTTGTTCTGTAGGTCATTACAGCTTCTTTTGCAGTGGTTAGTATCTGTGTAGCACTTTTCATCCTAAAATGATTGAAAATATACAGACAAAAATTAATCTTCCCTGAACTGCTATGAGCTAAGCAAACGTTGTTAATCCTATCTGATGAAGGGGGAAACTGCACAGCTGGGTATTACTGGTCATATTGAGGCTGATGAGACACAATTTCACCTATGGAATTTAAAAGGTTTGTTTACATGTGATGTTTGCACCACTTTCACCATATAAACTACCAGCTCTAGGGTGGGTTTTGGTGAACTGGTATAAAAGCATTTCTGCTGGAATAGCTTATTCACACTTGATTACTGTGGCAGAAGAACTGTGATAGTAATACAGCAGAATCCATTCCACTATCTGTACTTATTACACTGTTCTTTGGTTAGGAAGAAATTGTACTTAACTACAATAATTTTGTAAATGTAGAGACATATGTAGACATGAACCTTAAGGAAAAAAACCCCAAATCATAGCAATGAAAATGTTAGACAACTTTCATACTTTCCTGTCTTTACTACTTTTTTGCTTACAATCTAACACCATTTTGTTGTAATATGTGCTGTGTCTGCACTTTTATACATTATGGAATAAGCAGGTAAGGACACAACCGGCTGAGTCAGTTTCATGCATCTGCTTTGACTGTCATTGTATTTGAACAAGCAATCTGTGCTGGTGGGTGGAAAATACACTTGGGGATTCTGTTTCTGTAGTCTCAAGTAACCATATATTAGTGGCCATGAGCTACCTCTAAGTTTCAAGTAACAGTTCCAATTGCAAATACTGTGTTTTGGGAAACTATGGGTAGCTCTAAACTGTTCATGTAAGTATTACACCTGAGCTAGAAAAAAGACCAGGAAGGATTGTAATATATGCTTTGGTTCAGTCTGCAAGGACAAGGCAGACCTGACAACGTATTTTAGAACAAGTCTCCTGCTTGCTCATATTATTCCCAAATTACAAGGAAGAGGAGTACCCTTCCGTATAAAATATGACTCCTTTCCTTTTGGATAGCCTTGATATCAGTATTTCTTGATGAGGTGAAGGTGGGAGACTTTTATATTGCAACTAGTTTGCAGGTCATATAGATACCATGGCACAATGATGGACTCCTCTAGACCTGTCTAAACCAAGTCCAGCTTCCTAATACCCTATGCCTCTACTCTGCCTTTTGATGGGAATCCAGCTGGGGGAGGCAAGAAACAGGCATTTGGGAGACTTCCAGACCTTGCTCTGGCATGGAATAATGCACTGATGTTCCACAGTTTGAATACAAACCTAATGGCTCAGGATCCAGCAAAATATCTAAACACTGCACCTCAGAAGTCACAATTCCACATGGCTCCACACCTGGCAGGTAGTTTCAAAAGCCTCAATGCTGAAGGTAAATTCCTTCTAAATGAAATCATTTTCCTAGGAAAAGTGATACCTACCAAGTTCTACCACTTGCCATGTTGCCACATGTCAGTGCGCTTGCAATTTTATTATTAGAACAGCACAAAAAGGTAAAATTTAGTTTCAAAGCTAAGAATATTATTAAAATGTTCCTAGGTATGTATTTTTAAATCTGAGTAGACAGCTAACTGAAGAACCATGTCCAGTTTCCACAACCTCATTTGAAAATTTAATTTTGCTTGGATTTGGATTTTGTCAGAGTTCTTTTTCCACTGTGGTAATAATAAGGATATCACAAATGAGAACTACCTTTTTCTTACTCTTAAGCATTTCCATTAATCATTCTGTTCTCTAGAAGCATGAATATTTAGTGGTCTGAAGCATTTTTTAAGACACTGACATGTCTGAAAACTTTAACTTTCGAACAGTAATGATGTTCAAGATGAAGATTGCTCATGACCAGAAGATGAAGTACATTCATGACAAGTTCTCCTTGAAGAACAGCCACCTTTGATAGAACAAATTTCTCTGCCCTTTTCTAGTATTTGAGTTACATGTTGCTTAAACTTTTTGTCATAGCTGGATGTCAACCAGTTGGCTCCTGCCCAGTTCCTGTTAGCAGCTTTCTGTATTCTGTTAAGTCACTTTCTTGGCAAAATTTCCTGGATGATTGAATCCTCATCAGAGAGGAGGAAAAAAAGGATATATATTTCAAATAATCCAGGACCCCCTTTGTAAAATAAAGCAGCTCATGTTCTGCTAATCAGGACAGTAGAGTGCAATAACAGATGCTTTTCTACCACTTTGCTTGTGGAACATCAGGTATTGCCTCAAGCCCAGCTTCAGAGACATGAATAGAGCAGAAAGAACTCCAAGATCAAGACTGTAGCAAGACAAGATTGGTCAAACTTTGTGGTAGTGGGAATGGGAACAGAAAGAAGGCCTTTAACCTCAATTTTCTGCTAAAATGGGTCATCAGTTGCTCACAACTGCATGGAGCTAATGGACAGATAAAAGAGCAAGTTCAGAAGTCAATAAGAGCAGCATCTGTCTTCTGCTTTCAAATCCAGATGTGAGGTAAATCCATCCTTTTAATTATTTTGCATTTGTACACTAAACATCATTTAAAAAAAAAAAAAAAAAGAGAATGTATCTTTCATGTGTCTTCCATGAAACATGAAATAAATAACTTGCTTTAGAAAGTAATTGGGCTTTCCAGACGTATGACATAGTCCAGTTCCATAGACTTTCTTTTCTGCCTTTTTTTCCTGTTTTCTGCCTCATTTAATCAAAATGTTACCTGTAATGGATACAAGAACAAAAAACAACATAGAAAGATGAAATAGAATTATATAAGGCTGTAAAAAACCTACCCAGCTATAAAGTTCAAGGTCTAGAACTTATCCTGTTCCAAGGAAGCTTGTTCAGATCTCCGTGCTGCATAAATTGTTACCTCAGTGCAAGACCATTACAGTCTTTCCTTTTTTTATTTCATTTGTGTTTTCCTTCTCCAAGTGGATTGTTTCCAGTTGTTTGTGTATGTGTACTGATGCAGCCAAGTTTGCTTGATCTGACTTTTAGGCAGTTGTTAAATATACGATGCCCTCCTTCCCACTAAATAGCAGCAGTTAGAAGAAACAAATATGCTTATTTCAGGATTCATAGCGATATCAGACTGCACATTCCAGGAACTATTTCCTTTTTTTGATAGCACTTTCATCCTGCTCTGAGTTTGTCCTAGAATAATAAAACGCAATTAATTTGCAAGGCACGTCTATAAATCCAGACTTCAAAAAATATATGTACCATTTATATAGTAGACTAGCATTATAAAATTATTCTGGTTTTCTTTTTTAAATCAGGAAAACCACACCAGTACTAAAAAATGGCCTTTTAGAAAGGGAGTCCAAATTTTTCACTTTTTCAGATCACCAGTGTTCTTCCTACTGGTGAGGAAGTCAATGAGATTTGCAGCACTCCAGACTCCTGAAATTCAAAGGGATTTCAATTCTACGAGTGTAAGGTTGCAACAATTTGATTCTGAAAATTTATATAACAATAAAATATCATGCCCATCTTGCAAAACTGTCTGCTTTTCATATAATCATAGAATGGCATAAGCTGGAAGTGACTCTAAACACCATTCAGCTTTAGCTCCCCTGCCAGGGTCAGAGACAGCTTCCACTATATAAGGTTGCTCAAAACCCTATCCAACCTGGCCTTAAGTGTTTTTCTCATATCCAAAGTCAAATTTTTTATTTCCAAACCCACTTGAAAATCTTTTTACCCTTCACCCGAATTGAAACTCAGAAACAGAGGAAGATATTTGTTGAGCTGTTTTGAGTTTCTATTTTGTTTGTTTCAGTGTTTTGGTTTTAGTATTTTGGTGGGGGTTTTTTGCAGGGGAGGAGGTTGATTTTTAGGGAAATGCAGAACCATTCACAAAATAAGTAAGAAAATAATTCCTAGTAATCTGGGTACCTCTGTGGAATGGATATATCAAAGTGGTAGCATTGCATTTCAGAAAGGAAGATATTTTTTTGAAAAAGGACTTCAGGTTAGTTAAACATTCAAGCAGCAATCCTACAATTATATTTAGCAGTTATGCAGAAACAAGTCTATCTAACTGATGTCTTACTAATGGGGGGAAAGAACCTCTTGAAAATATTTAGCATTGAATTCAAATTATTCTGTAATCCCATTGTGTAATTACTGCAAATTTTAAGATATATATAATTATACTTACATAAATTTTAAAATATAGAACATAAATTAAAATTTCTTTCTTCAAGTACAGACATACATGATAGAAATTTTATTCATTTGAATTGATCATTCCAGGTTTTCTTTGATAAACATAACATACTGAAGTTTCCTAGAGAGTATCAACGTCAATGTTACGCGGTGAAATGTTTATAGCATCTTGGCTATTCCCTATGCCTGAAAAGTTTATAAGCCAAGTTTCTTATAACACCAGAATATTACCGTGTGCAAAAGAGGTATTAGACAGACAGTGAGAGGGAGATCAAGGGAGTGATCATTCTTGGCTGAGATTTTTTTCGATTTCCCTTAAATAAATCTATTTAGGAATGAAAGAAGTTTTAGCTCCTTCTAGATTCTTGGTAGGCAAGAGAGAGCCAGCAGAGTCAGCAAGTATGAAAAATCAGATGACATACAGGGAGAGACACATATCACTCTCTACATAGTGGATGGAGAGCAGTGGATGTTTCTCTATTTCTATCTTGAAGAAGAACGACAAGGCCTATCTTGCTATCTGTGTTCCCCTTAATTCTAGTACATGGAATATTTTATGTGATACAAGTTTTTCTGAGATTTCGCTGGAGTAGCAGTGATCCTCACTAGGGCCAGTGGAGCAAAACCTAACAATGTGAACTTGTAGTGCCTGTTCAGGTGCTGCACACTGAACACCTGAATACACAGAAAACCCCAAAATATCAGAATAGCCATAGACTCCATAAAAGACATATGGCAGCATAAACATTTATTCTTATGGCTGTTTGTTAGGAACTGATAAATGTTAAGATGAAAATGTCTGAACATTGTTTGAACTTTATTTTGAATTGTTGCTTAGAAATCTATTTTACCACATGGACTAAAGTTAACTGCTTTAGTTGCCACTTCTGTGTTCAGGAAAGCACTGGAGAAGCAGCATTTCACCTGTGGCGGCAGACATGAACAGGAATATTCTGGAATCCGTGGTCGGCAGGGGCAGGAGGATGGAGAGAGATTCTGTTGCTGGGTGGCTCTGCTTCTAGGAAGATTTCTTTGGATAACCCCCTCAAGGGCAGACAGAGGCTCTGTTTCTAGAAGTATGCTTTTGGGTAATTCCCTCGAGAACCAATCATTTCTTTGAACAACCTGACTGTGGGAGAGGTTATGCTGTATATAAGGAATTATGAACTGCCTCACCTTTCCGCCCCCTGCCCCTGCTCACACACCAGACACCCACTGACTGATCAAATTATACCGATGGGATACTGTTGGATCCATGGTGGTAACTCTCTCTCTCTCTCAACTCCCTGTAATATTGCTTCTTTTCCTTTCTTAATCTCTACCTTTCCCATCTCTGTTGCTAGGGCCAATTTCTGTATTAACAAACTGTTTGTGGGTGTAACACCGACCTCATTTGTATCTAATTTTGCTACAGGAATCTTTGGAACCCCCCTGGTCTTCTCCAGAGAGGGACGCGGACACCACTATAAATAGAAAATAGAGGTACATATTTAAATGTTATTGAATAATCAAGCAAACTAAAAACAAACTCCAGAATACTTTCCTGTATTGTTAATAATATGATGCTTATTTTTGTTTTCAATACAGTAGTTCTTTACATACTGGTAGTGTAAACTTCAATCCCTTTCCTTTTAAGTCAAATCATGAATAGTCACAACCAGCAAGAATGATAATTACATTCATGTAAAGACATCATTGCATTTGCAGAGGATTTTTTTGTATTCTTGGGGGTTACTTTTCCCCAAGGGGGTAATTGGTTCAGGCTGCTGTGCCTTTTGTCACTGACTTCATGCCCAAGTTAAAGACCAGGGCTCTAGGACTTGATTTCACTGCAATGGTGCTGCTCCACTGCTGGGAGGCAGTAGAGTTGTCCCAATGCTTGAGAGAACAGTTGCCTCTCTAGGGGACTTACTTCTTTGCTTTATGCACAGAAGACTGAAGTGAGAACAGAAAGCTTATGAAAAAAAAAAAAGCTCTACCTGTCTTTCCTTTATGCAACATTTGAGGGATTGCACTGATACAAATTGTGAGGAAGATAAATTACAAAAAGATAGTAACATACCAACAGCTCATTCCAAATTTAGGCATAGACTCAGGATAAGCGTTATCGGGGGGAAGGGGATATGATTTTATAGCAGTTAAGGAGGAAGGAGTACTGGAACCATATAGTATTTCAGTCTCAGTTAAGGTACGTGCTATCAGAAATTTCCTCATGGCTTGACCATTCCATCAGGAGACAGGGAGAACCCATAGGCACCCTGTCACTGCAATTCCAAACAGGTTTCTCTAAGAGTTTTAGCTCAGTTAGAAAGTCTGAGGTACCATTACTCTGGAAAGAGTAAAAGTCCTGTTTTTCTGCTATGTATCATAACCGATGATAAAAACAACAATAAAATTAAAATAAATTAATATTTTCAGCCACCTTAAAATATTTGCTACATAAAATACATTTTAACTTCTCAACAGAATAGATTTTTCTTTTTTTCTTTCTTTTGGTCAAATATAGTTCATGTTTCATTCAAAAATTAGATGAAACAAAATCCACTCAAGAGGAGAGTAAGAGTGTAAGAGATTAATATGGAAAGATGTTTTACTCATTTTGGATACTTTCCTTTGTACATTTGCTATAAACTTTAAGAAATAATATGTCTCAATTAAACCCACCATACTTCATAATCCTTCTTCTGTGGCGTCCAGAGTGTACTTAGACGTTGCACTAGGAAAACATTAAGCTCCAAGTCATGATAAAACTATGATTTAAAAAAAACTATGTCTCCAGATGGGATTCTTGCCCCCTAACTTTAGTCATTCCAAAATTAGGAGTTTATACCATTTTAGTCTTCAAAGCTTCTTTTTGCCTGGAGATAATAATCTTGAAACTTGACTAGTGGGGAATGTCAATAACTCGGGCAAAAAAAGTAACTTTTAAACCACTAAATTTGGTAAAATGAAGAAATATGAGACAAAAACCTTTGTATATTTTTATGGGGAATAATATTTTATTTCTACTCCAGTAATTAAAAAAATGACAAAATTACACAGATTAATGATCCAATTATGTAAGAAAGGATTAGCTACTAGAAACCTTAAAAAAAAATCTGAAGTTTGTTCGTTTGGTTCCTTTTTTTTTTTTTCACAATTCTCCTTTACTTTGTCGGAAGAAGATGAAGAAGGAACTATAATTTCTTATTTTAAAGAGTGACAGAAATAATAAAATCCAGGTATTTCTAGTACTCCTAACCTACTGAAAAATTTTAATATAAATTTCTTGTGATCAAGAAAGAAAAAACCCACCCAAACAAACTAAACTAAAATACAGATTTACATTAACTAATTTCCATAAAATAGATTTTCAAGGAACATCACACACATTTTATAGTTACCATACTCAGTGACATTTCTGTCAATCAACACTACCCTACACTAAACCACACCTATAAAAAAATCTCATGTTCTCTCACAATTGCAAACCTATTATACATTGAGGACTATATTATGTTATTATGCTTAAGTTTATGTGGTGCCAAAAATATTGAAGGTATGAATGTACTACAGGTAAAATATTCCAAAACTTTGCAAACATTGAACTTCAATGCTGGGTTCTGTTTCTGTAAAGAAAAGCCTAATCCTGCTGCAAGGTAAGAAATACCACAGTCAAAATTTACATAATTTATCTCTATGGCATAAATCAATTTTTCATCTATATATACTTAAGAATTAGAAAGATAAGGACCCTTTGCATATAACATTTAAGTTTTTGTGATAGGAATTATTAACTAAACTTTGCCCGTTCAAACTGCTGGGAGTTAAAAATATAATGCGTACACCAGGTGGTTTTTTTCAGAATAAAACACACTGAATAACCAATCAAATTGTCGGAAGAAAGCAACTTTGTTTTTCTTTTATATAACTTCACTGCCTTTTAAAAGAAATCTATTTTATTTTAAAGTTGTCTGCAATCAAGTCTAGTGTTGATGAAAAAGCAATCATTTTAAAATGGTGTGGCTGAAACTGCAGGAAAAGGTGAAAGTGCCTCTCCTTTTTGCCCCTGAGTCTGGCTTAGCTGAGTTAGAAAGATAATTTTTTTTTCAGCATAGTCATGCTTAGAGAAAAAAAAGGTTCATGCTTCAATAAAGGCTGAGAACTCATCAGTGTTGTTGGGCATCTTCTCAGGAGCACAGCTCCTCTCCTGTGGCCTTAGCAGTGCAGTAGCATTCCTTCCCATTCCCTGCATTCGGGTGTTCTACAAATAAAGAATATTAAAATTTTTCCCTCTCTGCAGCCAATCATAAGACAGTAAAAGGTGATACAGTTAGGCATAAAACTAGGCTGAGGGGTTTAATTTCAATTCCATTAGCTATTCCATCTGTTTCATCTCAGTAATACAAGGTACTGACAGATGGGGATGCCAATCTTGAGTTCATGCTGTTAAATACTGAGCTATTGGCTAATAAACTTACTGCCTTTCATGATCGAATTCATTATTAAATTACCACTAAGATGCTTCTACTCTCCAGCTAGATACCTAGGTCCTACACAGGAAGATCTGTGATACCTACATCCTTTGAAATGTCTCATCCCAATGAAAGGAAAGGAGTGGGTTTCCTGCATACCTGGAGGGCATCTCACTCCAGAGCTGAGCACAACAGAAAAGCAATTCTTGTTTGGTGCAGAGTCCAGGTAAGAGATTTGGTTGTGTCCAGTTACAATGCACATATCTCGATAAAACTCAGAATCTTGGGCTACCTAAGGAGCACTTATTATCACCTTTTTTCTTACTGATACTTCCATAGATGTGACAGCTGAATGAACACAAGTAAAGCGCTGCTAAACCAGTTTGTGAGTTATGGTTAATCTGACTAAGGGGCTTGTCTCAGGTGAGCTGTAGCTAAATACATGGAGCTGACTGCCACGCAGATCTGAGACTCACTACTCCAAGTACATTTATTGTCTGGAGTTCTACCTCAGAATCACCCTAGGCTCTTTCTCTATAGTCATTAAAGAGAAATAAGTGCTTTCAGAAAATAATTAATGTCGTGCTATAGTAGACATCTAGGTACAGATAAATCATACTATTTCTCTTTGTTGACATCAAAATGGCTTTATTTCAGCAAGAATAATAGTACATCTCACATGAAAACTTACAGTATTTTTCAGATTACTGCTAACATCCTAAATTAAGGAGTTTAAGACCAATGTGTGGTTTCGTAGCCACACTGCATAGATAATTTAACCTCAGCTACACCAGTTATGGACTCTGAGAGAGAGAGGCTTATGGGGAGGCTTACCTGTTTGACAGCCAGAGAAAGAGAGCTTGTGTTTCCCAGGGCATGAGGTGCCAGGCAATGGGTCAGGAGAGTGCTGCACCCTGCTGCTGTTCCTGAGGAATCTGCTCTCCCATTAGGTTTTCTTAGTTTCAGTAAAAAGATGGCTGTCCTTGGGCCTCCGTTTTAACTGGCTAATGGATCATGTCTGAAACTACCTGTGTGCTGGTCTTGGAAGATTATGCCATAGGAATCAGTCGTGTTTAGTGTGTGGATTGGCAGATGTGGGCTCTTGAACAAAAAGGGTTTCCTTCCTGTTAAGGTAGCAATAATGGTGCACAGTTTTTTAGATTATTTCTAGACTTGAGCAAAGCTGAAACGGTCACTTGAAACAAACAAAATATTCGATTTCCCTACTTTTAGTATCTTAGATAAACAGCAAACTCTATTCTGACAATTATATCCTTACACACAACATGAGGCAGCAGGAGCCAGTATTCCTGAAAAGGAGATTCAGGCTGTTTCACTAAGCATAAGAAAACCTCAGATTGAATTTGCTCAGACTTTACTTAGAAGGTCTGTTGGTAGATATAGTTTTATGCAGTTCTCTCTTCCTTACAGGGGGCCGTGGATACCATAAAATGGAAGAGGAAACCTGTTTCACTGAGGTAGAAGTCTGAAAAAAAAACTTTCCAGGTACTTCACTAACTCATTGTTGCAATAGCTATAAATTAAGTCATTGCTAATTACTGTGGTTGCACTTCTAAATTTCTTTTCTTTTTACTAGATATATCAATATTTACTATAAATGTTTGCTGCACTTCTTTATCCTACTTTTTGGCTACAACTTTTAGACAATGATGTCCTCTCAGATCTGAAAGACAAACAAACCCTCCACATTTTAAATGACTTTATAATGTTTCCTCTTCTTAGAATATATATTTATGCCAGGTGAGGAGAGGGCAGTACAATATGTTCATATCATATACCACTTTTGTCAAAAAGATTTCTTGAAAAAGTAGAATGCATTATTAATTGCAAGTCCCTACAAACAAGAGGGTTTCTGAAGGTGTTTTTTGTGTTAATTATTTAGATGCAATAGAAAGCATTTTTTCAGTTTTATAAGTTTTTATAATTTTTCCACAGTAACAAGTTTGATTTATTGATTCTGTATGTAGATACAGTTGGACTCAGGTCTCTTTCATTTTCTGAAATATGTAAATAGGATCTTTTTTTTTTTTCTTCAACATTGTTGATTGGTCTTTTTTTTTCCTTCCCCAGCAAAAAAAAGTAGCAGGGTATTTTAACTTTTCATTCAGTTCTCCCCCTCCTTTAGCCTGTTGTTTGAGTTCATTCTCTTCTGCAGGACACAGCAGAGAATTCCACTGCTGCATAAAGGGCAACTAAATAGTCATTTACTTGTATGAATTGTCTCTGAGAACTCTCCAATAAGCTGAGATCAGCTTCCAGTCCTGTTCTGAAATCCAGACATAAGTATGTCCATCATACATCTAAATTTTGACCTCCAGTTCTTTGTGATAATATAATAACTCATCCTTGTAATAAATCTGAAGTCTTGCCAAAATGTATACTAAATTATGTTATTCTGTTGAAAAAAATTGTTAACCAGTAAATTAAATCCTTGTGAAAGTGATAAACATTTTATGGACTTTTTCTGGAACAATGGCCCAGTAAAAGGAGCAATTTTGGGAGGCAATTCATGAAGGGGCAAGAATATTGTAATGAACCGAGAACATATTGACCCAAAACAAAATGGAAAGATCATCCAAGCTTCAAAGAGCTTATAGAATGTAACAAGAAGCAACAATGTGAGACAGTCAATTGGAAGAGCACAAGAGAATGAAAGATAGTGATCTTGGTACAGCAGAAGTATAAAATGTTCATGTTATAGAATCATAGAATAGTTTGGTTTGAAAGGGACCTTTATAGGTCTTCTAAGTCCAAATACCCCTGCACTGAGTAGGGACATCATCAACTAGATCAAGTTGCAAAGAGCCCCATCCAGCCTGACCTTGAATGTTTCCAGGGATGCAACATCTACCTCCTCTTTGGGCAACCTGTTCCAGTCCCACTATCCTCACCTGCTCCCCTACCTTCATTGTAAAAATGTTGTCCTTATCTCTAATCTGAAGCTACTGTCTTTCAGTTTAAAATCATTATATTTTGTCCTATTGCAACAGACCCTACTAAAAAGTCTGTCTCCATCTTTCTTATAAGCACCTTGTTCATTAAAGCAGTCTTTAAAAAGAAGGATTTTTAAGATGGATTTAAAGTATGATAAGGCCAGATGAATATAGACTATTTCAATAACAAGAAGATATTATAGAAAATTATTCTGTAGAAGGAAAAGTAAAAGTTTTCCTTTTAAATAAATCAATAGAGAGGTACTTTGAGAGTCCTGGGAATGAAAACAAGTAGTATGTTTGATATAATGAAGACACAGCAAGTAGAGACATAGGTGAAAGGGAAACTGGGATAAAATTCCATAAGTGCCAATCTGAAGGAGGACAGTTGAAAATTAGTCTGTTCTTATACCTGTGAAAGGTGTTGCAAGAAGATGGCAAGCTGCCATTTTATCAAAAACTAACATTGAAAACAGTATACAGAAAATCTGTATATATTTAACATAACCTTGATTTGAGGATGATATGTCAAAATCTGATGATGTCAAAGTAAGCATTGAAGCATGAAGTGAGGTGAGGGATAGAAAATGGATTGGGAGAACGAAGGACGACTGAAGTGTTATTTATTTATGTTAGAGAGACAAGATGAGAATTTAAGATATTCTTTAGGGGTATGAAATTAAAGCAGTACATTGCCTGCAAAATGTTCAGAGTTAAATTTGCATCCATGGTTGAAGTTAACCTAAGGAAGTATGGAGAATGAAGAGTTGTTACTGAATGGTAGGAAACAAAGGAACTTGAAGGAGAAAAAGTCCTTTAAAAGACACACTAAGTAAAGAGTGACTCAAAACCTAGGAGAAGATACAGGAAAAGGCACAGACTAGGAAGTCAATGTAATACAGAGTATATCTTGTGGACAAAAATATGGTTAACTGTCAAACATGGTTGATGGGCAAAATGAGCAGGATGACAGACTACAGTTCTTGAGATCTGGCTAGAAAATGACCATTTGAAAATCTGATACAAAGGTTTAAGCTGAAAGCAAGATATGAAAACTGAGAAAGCTACAAAGGATGTGTGAAAGCCACAGAATCAGGAGGATACATGGAGGAGAGGTAATGTGATGTCCCTGCTCTGGCAGCAACTGGCAGAATGTGAACGACCCAGGGGCATGTGGAGCACCATAGGACTTGCTCTACAGCTGCTTTAAGCAGCTCTTTCTCTCACACCACTGACAAACATGTTCACACCTGAGAGCATGGAAGAGACGATACCCACTGCTGGCTGCCAGGCAGTGAGAGGTGAAAATTGTCAAACTGTTGAACTTTACGGAGGGTGATCCTGACTTTGACAGAGATCTCCTCTCCAAAGCTTTCTTTAAAAAGTTCAGAGGTAGTGTATTTTGAGAAAAAAGTCAAAGGGAAAAGCAGATAGACAAGGATTTGGAGGAGGAGATTACAGCCAAGTCAAGAGTAGATAATAGGTATCTGCTTATTGTGATGTATTTCCAGTGCACTGCTCAGAGCTCCTGGGGTTTCAGCTCTGTCATTCTCAGAGCACTTTGCCATCTGCGCAGCAAATGGTGTGAAAAGGTGTTTAATTCAAAGTGGCAATCATATAGCACAGTGAGTAAACGATGGACTCAGCAAGAGGGAATAGCTGGTAAAAATCATATATTTTTTATACCTCCAAAAAGTTTTAAGAAAGTTGATTAATGTTAAGACCTGCCTGAAATTTTACTTGGTGCTGACCTCTACAAATCATTTGTAATCTCTCTCTAAAAAGTTTCATCATCAAATAATACTAGTGTTGAGAGGTTTCTTTTGATTTTTATCCCTTTACACCCCTAAAATACAAAAATAAATGGAATTATAACTCTATTCATCCATATGTAACCCTGTATACAATTGGTTTATTTATTTTGCTGTTCAGTGTTGAAAGCTAAAGTATTAAATTCTGTCCACAAGATGTAAAAAATGAATATAGCATGTATTTGCCTATACAGCATATTTAGACATTGAGGTACCATAGACATCACTGAACGTATCTTGCTGTATTGCTGCAGATTCCTGAATAGTATCATTCAGGATTAAACCTGACATTAAAAAAACCCCAAACATATTTGCTATTTAGGAACTAAAATCAGAAAATATTCTCCAGCCCCTTGAGTAAAATTAAGCCATGTAATTTTACATATTTATAGGTTGATATTTAACATTCTTTATTTACCGCAATGAAAATTTTAATGATGCATTAATATGTCTATTTTTCTTCATTTTTTTCACATTCTTTTTCATTATGATTCCTCTGCAGTATATCTTCACTTTTTTGGCATCATTCCACTACTGTAAACCAGTTACTCTCAGGACCAAGTAAACTTATTGTTAGCAAGTACATTATTTACACACTTACCCTGAACTATTTAATATCTTGATTCTTAGGACTTAATATCTTTATTTTAATAAGCTACATTATGCTAATTAGAATTCCACTGTAGCGTGTTGTTAAATCTCTTTTTAGAATTTTAATACTGAAATACTTTTTTGAACATAACATTTTTTTGCGAAAGAGCCCACAAACCCAGTCCAGTGGCAGAAAGCTACACATCATCTTAAAACAATAAGTCTGTCATAGTTAAACCCAGCTGGCAGCTAAGCCCCACACAGCCACTCACTCACTCTTCCCCTGGTGGGATGAGAGCAAGAATTGGAGGGGTAAAAGTGAGAGAACTCATGAGTTGAAATAAAGACATTTAATTAAGAGGGAAAGTAAAAGCCACACACACAAGCAAAAGGAAACAAGGACTTCTCTCATCACTTCCCATGGGCAGTCACCTCCAGGAAAGCTGGGCTCCATCATGCCTAAAGGTGACTTGAGGAGACAAGCACCACCACAATGAACATCCCGTTCCTCCTTCTTCTTTCTCAGCTTTATATGCTGAGCATGACACTGTGTGGTCTGGAATATCCCTTTGGCGTCAACGGTCCCAGCTGTCTTCTCCAGCTCCTTGTACACCCCCAATCTCCTCAATGGTGGGGCAGTGTGAGGAGCAGAAAAGGTCTCAGTTCTGCACAAGCCTTGATCAGCAGTAACTAAAATATCTTTATTTATCAACCTGTTTCCAGCACAGATCCAAAACATAGCCCCATGCTAGCTACTATGAAGAACATTAACCCAGCCAAAACCAACACAAGGCTTTTATTAGATGCTGGTTTTTCAAACATGCATTTAAGAACTTTAGTTCAGGCTCCTACTCTTTATAATTCTGGATAACTGGTCACAAGTACATTGAACATTTTCTTATGAGACTCAAATGCCTGATGTTGTGTTAGATGTGACTATGAAGGACATGCTGCATATAACAAGCCTCACTTATTTTTCTCATTTTGTAATAAAGGATATGATAGGATAAATTTTGGCAATGAGCAAAAATTGTACATAGTTTTTAGTAAACTTTTTCCCTCTTTTCATATTGAACCATAGGCTGACCTTGAAAGTAATATTATGAGGCCAAGAAAAATATCACAGTGCAAAAGTTTCCTTAGGAATACTGCTGCCATGTTCCTGAAGACTTCTCACTTCATTCTCATGGTTGCCACCTATGCATGGTCTCAAAAGAAAAGCTCATACTGTTGTTTCTGATATTGCATTCCAACTCCATTAGTGACTCCACCCATCTATCACAAAATGTATAGGGACTGAATCACTGCTTGAAATGGCACCATTTAAACATTTCTATTCCGTGCCACATGCGGTGGAGTGTGTTGTTCTAAGTAACTTGGGCACCTTGAATCTAGAGCACAATGACTTTTCCAGGAAAGAGACCTTACCTGAGACTAAGATTATTTTACCAATCACACATTTCTCTTGCATTATTTTCACAGGAAACAAGAAACACTCATTACCCTGATTTTGGTCCCTGACAATAAATGTTTTTACACCTGAGAGTAGATCACCTCATGACCTCTACACATAAAAAAAGTGCTTGAAGCACACTTTAGACTTGTACAGAATAACTTATATTTTGCCCAGTGTATTAACTTGGTCTTACAGGTGCATTTGAATGTATGAGACCATTTGCTGTTTCTTGCTGAGATTGCCTTGTAAATCACACACTTTGTTTTGAGAGGTTTTATAGGCTATTTGTGGGTGGAAGTGAGGAATCAATAAATAGTGTAGCTACATATGTGACGTATGGTAGGGTAAATTGACTGAAAGTCTTAGACTGATGTAAAGAGATAAAAAGTACACGAATATATTGTTGGTAGGTCTTGAAAATAGACTAGATTATTAAAGCTAACAGTATTGGCAAACAAGAAAATGGCAATTAATTTAGCCAATTGTAGCATTCCTATTTCTGCTAGCAGTCAGGCCAAATGAAAAGATGAACTGAACTGTGGAAAAATTCCAGACCACAGCCTCAGCCCAGCCATTTAGGTTCACAAATCCAAATTAGAAGTGTGACTCCAGTTGCTCTGAGCTCTACTCCTTTCATTTGTTCATCCTGAAATCTGACTCTGGGCCTGAAATACTTCAACAACATGCACTTTTACATTCTCTCATTTCTGTGTTGGGCTCCATTTTAAGAATGACGACAGATAACTGATGCCTCTGTTTTTTATTGCCCACTTGAACTTCTAGAGATAGTTAAAGGTTTCAAATCTTCTACAAATCACATAGTCTTTAATGAAACATGTTCTAATAACAGAGAATTCCTCAATATTCTTGAAAGCATGTTGATCACTGAAATAGGTTTTTCTTGGATATGACTTAGCAGAACTTCTAAGCATATGTGAAAATATTTTCTGTGTTCAAACATTTATTCCCCAACAAATGGTGTTCCATATCATTCCTCCAGCATATCTTTATGTTCACTGTGAATCACACAATGCAGCAACTGCTGTTTGCACTGGATAATTTGTCCATTCAGTTAGACCTGTTTGTAGACAAAACAATCCTTTTAGTTCTTTTATGGATATTTTGGTTTGGGTTTTTTTGGGTTTTTTTTTTGGTTTTGTTTGTTTGCTTGTTTGTTTGTTTGTTTGTTTGTTGTTTGTTTGTTTTTTGGTTTTTTGGTTTTTTTGAAGGGTGGGGGTTGTTTGGCTTTTAGCCATTTTAAATACCAGCTAAAGAGACTTGTGTGTGCCGGACTTATTTTTTTGTTCTCCTGTTGCTGTTTACATTATCTAACATGCTCTTGATCAGCTTTCAAAAGGAGGGTGACACCTGCTCTGTGCCTTCAGGATCTCAGAAATCACAGTGGATTTCTACTAGAAAATCAGAAGTGTGGATGGAGGTGCTCAGAGTTTAAGCAGGAATAGATGCTCTGAGCTACTTTTAGAGATCTCTGACACCACTTATGCTGTGTAAATATCTCAGCCTAGTCCTGAAAATAGAACAATGATCAGGGCCTAACCTATGCTACAGCTTAATATATCTTTTTCGAGCAGTTCACAATTATTTTCCTCACCTTTGTCTTTATCCTTAACTACTTTTATGGTATCATCTAAGCCATATGTCATTTGTTACTGCTGTTGTTCACTGACTGGATTACAATCTTTGTAAACAAGAGGAACAATGTAAAGGAGATTTCTGGTTAGTTATATAAACTCTTCCCCCCTGCAATCTTGTAAATAGCAGATATTGGCAGCATTTTTGAGAGTTTTGCTACTGATATACAATCTTTAGAACTAACCAAGATAGCTTATGGAAATATTTGCCAAAAACAAGTTTACAAGATTAAAATTACTATTTATCTGTTTGCAATAATAAATGTTGTAACGTGTTCTAACATGAAAGACAAGGTCTAAAAAAATAATCTGAATGCATACATACCATTTTGTCTGCATGTCAGAATTGAAAATGCAGGGATGAATAACAAATAATCTTCTGATTAGCAGTTTTGATCATTTCCATCTCCAATATCTTAAATCAGTATCTTATAAGTACACATTTTCCCAACAGCATTAAAGAACATTTTTAATAAGCTAGTATAGAGTTAGCTAATTTGAGATGTCTATTGCTTTTTTCATTAAGGTGCTGAATATTTTTTTTGCCCTCTCTTTAAAATATTGCATGTTTTTTGCACTATATGGACTTGAGAGTCTTTAAAGACTGAGACAACCTTGTACAAGTAAAATAAACTCGTTCAACTTTACAAGAAGTAATATGTATCACATCTATTCTGAATTATCATTTTGCTGACAAGTACTATTATTCTAGACTTTTCTTTTTTTTTTTTTTTCTTTTGCTGAAGGGTTGTTCTCTAGCCTTCACTTTTGATTCCATTACTATGACCCATCAGTCTGTCATACAGTCCAGGAAACTAAAAATGTAATAACAGGTTTCTGTATTGTTACCGTCTTTTTTGTCCCTATCATGCTAGAGAATTTTCTTTCACTTTTTGACATTTTTATATTTATGGCTGACATGTACACTATCATGCTTAATCTTACTGTTATCTTCTGTTCTGCAAAAATGTTGCCATTTTACACACATCTTTTCTGAGCCTACTTCTAAGAATATCATAGTTAGGTCAAGCGTCATGGGATATGTCCCTAGGCTCTCTCATTCTCTTAACCAAAATTTGCCTAAATGTTCTGTATAAAGCTGAAATGAGATTTAAGGGGAAACACATTTACATTTTGTACTGTTAATGTTTATGTCTAGTAAAGCAGGCAATGAAGCTGTACTACATTTTCAGACTGAACAAAAAGCGGAATTAACCCTTTGTTCAAAAGATGAAAAGTTACAAAGTATAACTACAGGGAATAAATAAACATTTTTCAGTCAAGGGATGAAAATACATTTGTGGAAAAGGAAGCAAAAGTCTCTTTGCTCTACTCTTGCCCCAAGAAAACATGTTGTGCAGGTGTATATTTAGAACACAGGATGGATGTCATATGGTGGGTCCCTCAGGCTACCTGACAGCCAGCAAACTGTTAAAGAAGGGGTAACAGCTGCTTCCAGTAAAATTGCAATGAAGATGGAAATGGATTAAACCCAAATTTGCTGCCCAGATCTCAAAGGAACAAGACTGGAGAAAAGGCATCCTGTGCCTGAGGAAATGGCTTAATACCATGAAATGAGAGAGCTCCAATAAGGTATCAAAGTCAAATTACAAGATAGTTGAAAGACACTTGAGGTTGGAACTGCCCAAACTTCTCAGACTTTATGTAATAGGCCATTCTGATGTGTTATACGAGAGTTAGCTGCCTGGAAATATGGGTACATCAACAAAAATGCCACAGCTGGAACATTGCAATAAGCACAGAAAATCACACAGTATCAATCTGCTACACAAACTACCTAGCTACATTTGGTTTTATATTAAAATACATGTAGCTGTATAAAAACAGAGAGGGTCTCGAAAGGCACAAAGATTTTCATGATTGTTATGGGTGAAATCCTGTTCCTCTTTATACCATTGTCAAGAAAATACAGCAAAGACCATATTTTAGTGTTTCAGTGCTTTTGTAATCCAGCTAAGGATCACATCACCCGCACTCACCAATTATGCTGTGTTTTGGTTTTACTGTTGATACAGAACTTTGTGCTCCAAGAAATGCAAAGAGATTATATTTTTTTTTTCCTTTTTTTTTTCTTCTCCTCACATGAATTGTAGCCTTTACTGGTTTAGGAATTACAGTTATGGGGAATATTATTTTCATGACATACTGTTTAGGAAGCATATCTGGAAACACCAATATACATGGTTTAATGTATGGGAAGAAGAGAAGCCACTTGACTGGAAATACAATAAGGAAAGTCATAGCATTCAGCTATCGTAAGGCGTAACCATGACTAGGGATATTTTATTTTTTTTTTCTTGTCTTTAAATTGGGCCTCTTTTACTGAGATTGGCTAGGCAGAGCTGGCTGACAGGAAGATGGTATGTAGATGGAAGTGGACCAAGAAAGCAAGCACAAATACATAAGCTTGAGCCACAAGTTTTGCCACCTAGTTTTGTCAGTGTATAATGTGAGAAAACCACACTCCAGCTGAAATCATTCTTCTTCCCTTATATTGCAGTTTTTCTAGTAGAATAGGTTTGCCAGCTTATATCATATTTTGCATGGAGGTAGTAAAACTACTGAGGGAGAAATTCCTTCTGCTAGTGTACACACTGTCTGCTCTGAAGCACTGCTGACATAGTTATGCCAATGTAACTCTACAGAAAAACTGACAGCTTCTCAAGTTAACCTGTATTTATAGCTCTAGGTTAGTGACAGATTGAAAAGGCCATTAACACTTTTATGTAAAATGCACTGTAAATAACATTCTCTGTAATTTCTTCTTCTAAAATTATGAGAAACAATTATAGTAAGGACTCAGTTTGGTGGAGCTCATGAATGAACCTTCACAAGTTAGTAAAACACAGACCAGCTAAAATTCAAAAAATATTTATTTCACATAAATTTGTGTTTGAGACAAGGTTGAAGATTGTCACCTGCTTATTCTAGTGATTATCTGACCCTGAGTAACAGTAGCAGAAATCACCACTAGTGACCATCAGCTTTGAGTTACTTTGAGATGGACCTTTCAGAAGTCACCTCCTCTTCCATACTATAATGGTCCTCATGCAGCAGATATAAAAAGTAAAAGGATTTAAATGTTACAGGGTTTTACTTGGTGTGAGCAACAGAGTGAGTAAGTAGGCAGCCCTGACAGCAGCAAGTTGTAAAAATATGTGCTGAAGAATTTGTAAAAGGAGCAAACAATTATTCTAAGATTGAACTTCTGTTGGATCTTCAAAGTTAAGCTAAAATTTTTAATGATTGATACAGTCACGTTATACTTAGTTTTCTTTATTTCCAGAGATCAAGAGCAAAAATCTGAAAATAAAGTGCTTGAAAACTGTGATCTCCTTATATTTTTGATCTATTCAAAATGAAGTAATTACAGTAACATTTAAAATCTGTTTTGAAAAATGCACAGATGGATTAAAGAGGCTCAGATCAACTCAGAAAAAGAAAACAAAGCTTCAGGTGCTTCAGATGCATCTTCAGACTACCAGTGCAAAAGTTATTGCTAATGACAAGCATTGTGACTTTGAATGTTTGTTAGGACTTATGGTAGTACTATCAAGTGGTGGTAGTATCAAGGATTCAAGTCCAGCACTACATGAGTTCTTTTCCCTGTTATCCGGGTCCTTAGAGATGTGTTGAAAATGTCTCCTGTGCCTTTGTACATTTTAAAGCCTTGGATGCTTTTTCAGTTCTTTAGGAATGTGACAAGAGTGAGATTTTGCAGATTTTAGAGACTAGCTCTGCAGAAGTGAAGATACCAAAAATCCTGTTAAGGAGCGTCTTGATCTAGGAAGTGGGAGACTCAGACTTGGTTATTTCCCCATAAATATTGTAACCACCTCGTGATTTATTATTATGGACCAGGCTTGTTCAGCCCTTTAACTATTTCTTCAAACTAATCAAGTAATCATCATTGTTAAGGTTTTTTCCCATCCCAGGTGACTTTTGCAGTCATTGGAACATAAAATCACAGGTTCTGGTCCTTCAGCTATAAGCAAGGACTGAGAAAGGAACAGATTCCAAAACCAAGCAGTTCTATCCAAATCCCAAAGAACATACATGCTTTTAACATATGTCCCTGAAATATCTCCATGGGGAATTTTGACTATTATGGAACCAGTGTCTGCTGAGGCATAAAAAAAAAAAAATCTTTTGCAAAATAGAACTCCAAACAGAGGTCCACTTGAATCCTTTCAATCCTATTTGTTTAGTTTTCTCCAGTCCTTCTTCTCTAACTTCCTATCACTCTTTATTTTCTGGACCAGAAATTAATCAGGTTTCTTTTTAGGTTTCTTGAAAGTCCCACAGGGAATATTCACACAGGATTTATCTTGTCATTTCAGTTTACTCCCTCTTTACAGAAGGAAAGAATGAAATAAAAGCCTTGTTTATGCACATTGCTGCAGCACGTCTACATGAAAAGGGCACATTTGTATATTTAGACCACTCGTGATTTTACAAGATGAAGGCTAAGTAGATTTTTTGAGTATTTCTAATTGCATTATATTGTACTAAACTGTATTGTCTAACTATGTAATCAAATACACCATGAACTGTTGCTAGCACCTTGCAAGTACCAAACAACAACAAAAACAGTAACTAATAAAATATGCAAGTACAAATTCAGGAGCAACAATTGCAAAGTACAAAAGTGTTAAACTTCATTGCAGCTCAAATCTTACAATGTACACAAAATTCAGTGCTGTAGAGAGGAAATAGCACAGTATCTTTTAAACAGCAGCCTATATCATAGCAAAGAACATTAGAGAAGTTTTTACAAAACCTGTCAATTTATGCAATGTGTATACAGCCAGATACATAAAGGGTAATTTTCTCACAATGGATCTGATACATAATATTTCAGAAAGCGGGCTGATGCACTTTATTCTGGTATGTCAAGTCTCTTACGTAAAGGAGATTCATTTTTGTATGTAGGAGAACAAATACTTTGGTAGGCAATGTTCAGCTCCAAAGCTCATACTCTCATAGATTTTACGTGCTGTAAGAACAATGCAATGAACCAGTCTGACCTTTGGACATTGTTCAGCCTCAAAAGCTATATTTCCTAATTCCTGCACCATAACAAATAACCCGTGGTATTAGAACATATGCTTGAGAAAGACATCTGACCTCAATTTTAAAGTTCAGATAGTATTTGCTATCTATTTATCACTGTATTACTGTAATGCTCCAATAAGCTTCAGTCAACAACTATGATTCTACACTCTCTAGCACTTGTCCATATGTTTCTTTCCCCAAAAACAGCCATCCAGACCAACTTTCCTTCCTTGGGAGAGGACAAATTTCAAAAGCAAAATCTTTCTTTTTCAGATGGAGCTTTTCTATATGTAACAATCATTTCTAGCTGAAACCTAAACCACTTCAAAATTAACGTACATTCTGCCATTGGCTTGATAGCCCAGGGGTGTACTCCTGGAAAAGACTTTGGAAGTTTATAAGAGGATATGGTATTTCTCTTGCATCACTTATGTAGCTCTACTTCGTTCAAGGTCATTAGCAAGCTGATTTGGAAAATCACAGAGGTATTGTTAAGGAGAACTACTTTTAATGTTCGCCTGGTTTGATTGGACATCTTCTTTATAGATGTACATTTCAGAGAATTTATATAATACAATGTACTTTCATTTCAGACGTAAATAATTAGGGAAAGTGTTAAAAAAGCACTTGAACTTGAAAATCTTTCCTGCTCCTTTTAGACATTAATTAACTATGTGTATTCCTGTCAAAGATCGATGATGCTACTACTGCCATAACATCCCAAAAGGGTTGTAATTCAGCAGCGAAGGTTTAATCTCTTAAGTACAGGCTTAATCTCTTAAGTATATACTTAAACACATTCCTATCAATCAATGAATTAAAAGTGGTTTTATGTCCTATTGACTTTATAGCTGATAACATTCAGTTTTGAATAGTAAAGCAAACACAAAATAGGAACTCTAAATTTCTTATGTCATTTATTATTTCTGTTTCTCCAACCACCTTCAACCCTTCAAGGAATGAGAAACAACTATTAGGTTATAGCATCTATTGGAGAACTTAAATGTTCCATAGTATCAATTTATTTAATAATTAAGTTTCACCATTTTGTAACAATGGCCGCAGGGCCATCCCTGCCGGGTCTCTCCTGCCCCCGTCCCTGTTCCCGCTCTCCCCTCGGGGCTCGCAGCGCTGTTTCCCGCACGGTTCCCTGGCTCAGCCCCGGCTGCCGGGCAGCGTTTTGCCCTGCCTTGCCCAGGCTTTCCCCGGCGCTCTCTCCCTCCCGCCCGCCCGTGGCTGAGGGGCTCAGCCGTGCCCTGCGCTGGGGCCGCTGCAGCCGCTGGCACCGCCCGGGGCCGGGCCGGGCAGCCCTGGCACATCCAGCATCTTGCCACATAAAGAGCATTTTCGAGGATTTCAATGCTTTTGGTTATCTTTCCTCCAGGAGACATTGTAAAATATTGTTCCAACATTAAAATTAACTACGTGTAGCTTTGCTAATGTGCTCTTCTCTTGATAGAAGGGTTTTATGTAGCCAGGATTTCCTTCAGTTTAGTAATTTATTGAACAAATAAGTCTAATGGAAAGAATAAAAAAAAAAAAAAAACCACTAAAACAAACAAACTAGAAAGATCTCATATTTACTGTTTGTTATGAAATAAACATTTTCATCAGAAACCTCTGTAAGTTGAATCGTGTCTGTAAAATAGTGGGTCTTTTATTATTCCTTGGCTTTTAACCTTTTCCTTGCATTGATGGTCATGCATAGGGAGACCCATCTGTTTTCACTCCAAGCTTCAGTAGATATTGTTTTAATAAAATAAATTGGAGCTGGAAGTGAATTACTAGTTTTGCTATTGACTTTATGGAGAACTGTCAAACCTTATCAGTATTTAGAAGATACTTCCCAGCCAGGAAGGAGAACAATACCAATATTCATATGCAGGGAGCAGACTTTTTCTGAGCGGGAAATGCACTCATAATCCTGTTTTCTATCTAGCAGACAGGCATTAAAATTGAATTAAGAAGACCTCAGCTCTGCTTTCAGTTAAGATACCAACACCATTTGAAGATTCTGTTCTTCTGTTTCTCTGGCTTTCCTTTGCCCTGGCCATTTGATGATGACTTTTTCTTACCCTCTACTTGAACAATAACTCACAGGCAATTCTAACTCACTTCTAGCTGCTACTGTAATAATAAATAGAAAGAAAAAAAATGTATAGACACATATAGAATTTCAAATATCTGGACGAGCATTATATTTTGGATACTAGTTTAAGGTGAAGCTTCATGAGAGATTAAGTAAGTCTAAATGTCAGTACACCATTTGCTCTGGCACATTTGCTTATCTTGGCTCTCTGATGTGTCAGTTCACTTGCAAACTCAGCAGAAAACTAACCCAAAAAAGAAATAGAATAGATTCCTGCAAGCTCAGTAAGTTGAATTGATTCATTGGTAGGCCAAATGAATGCTGGAGCTGCTACAAAAGAAGAGGGAGGAAGTGGGGAACTGTTGTAGCCCAGTTTAAACCTGTTTGTGTTGCTCTAGAATTATTTCCAATTGCACAAGAAAAGTAAACAGTTTAGAATGCTTAACAGAAAATGCATGTCACCCATGTGATGTCTTTTGTAATTTTTTTATTCATAAATATTCAATAAGTAATACTTTTGTTGAATGTAGACTTTGGGTTAGTGAAAAATAAGCTATTTCCTAGTATTTCAACATCAGCAGTCTAGAAAAATATAATCTTTTGTATAGTTCTCCCTCACCTCTAGTTTCTCATCACAAATAGTGTTGGTTGCAACTTGTTTTCCCCTCTATCTTGTATAGAAAAATAAAACCAACAGAAAATAATTTATTCTTATTGCTTACTTTTAGTGGATATTGAGTACTATAAATATAGCAGCAGCAAAAATACTAAGAAAAAGGTGGATTCACTATTCAGTAGGGTAAGGAACCTGTTGATCCAGGACACAGAAAAGGCCCAGGTACTCTACGGCTTTTTGGTTTTCTTTTTCTTAAAATTGGTAGAGTCTACTCTTATATGATTCAACTCCTTGTACTTCTTGCAGTTTGTGCAAGTGAAACAATAACCACAGTAGAGAAAGACATATTAGGGAGCACCTGAGTCATCTAGACATACAGAAATTAATGGGCTGCAGTGGGATTGCATCCAGAGGTATTGGGAACCAGCTGATGCCACTGCAAGATCTTTACTATAATGGACAGGTCATACCAACCAGGGGACTTGCTGGTGTTTGAAAAGACAAACATCACAGTCATCTTCAAGGAAGCAAGAGGTAGAAACTAGGGAACTGCAAACTAGTCAGCTCATCTTGGTCCTTGACAATGTTATGGAGCAACTCCAACAGAGGCCATTTACAAATTCATAGATAACAAGACTGTGGTAGTGTGCTGGCCAC